>JBAMAW010002040.1:0-366634 GCA_037043295.1 Amiota minor | reverse complement strand
AGTGCAAATTATAAATTTTGATTTTTTATTTATTGATGCATATTCTACGGCAGTAAGTATGGCTGATGCCTCTGCGGTGAAGATTGAGGTGTATATTGGTAATATGGCTGATTTAATAGTGTGGTTTTCTTCGGAGATAACGCTGAAAGCTGTTATATGGTCTGACTTTGAGCCGTCCGTAAAGATGAATCTCCATCTGGCAAATTTCTCACGGATGCAATTGAAAGCTGCTCTGTATTCTGTGTTTGGCATTGTCTCTTTTTTATATTTGGCCATTTGGAGCATTATTGAGTCGGTTTAAGATACCATGGAGGGAGTTTGTATCTATATTTGCGTTGAGGAGAGATGATTACATCCAGTTCAGTTACTTTGAAATATAATGTCGTTCAAGAAATAAAGCGACAAAACGTTTCTAAGCTTCACTCGATATCGTCCTCCATTCATAGTAATGGAGTAATGAATGCATTGTCGTTTTGATTTTCGAAAGCATTTTTTTTTTAGTCCAAATTGGTGAAAATATTTTCCTTAACAAAATCCTCATTTTCTTCTTGTTTTTATCATTTTTTTTAACTATTTCTTTTGTATATGGAAAACATCGTTATAATCTAGTACAATCTTGTAATAATAATGGCGGCAATTAAAACAAAAAAAAAAAAACAAAAATACCTCAAATTTGAACACTCTATATAATCGACTTTGGTAGTAAATTTCGAGACAAAGTTTGCCAACGTTCCTCAAAGGGACCAAGTAATCTGTTTTGCTTTTTCATCTTATATTGTTCCTTCTACAATTTATTGGAAATCCTTAATTAGTTCTACAAGAAAAAATGTTTTGGGTGATGAATACTTTTTTGTTGGAACATCTTTTTCTTAGTTACTATTAGGTGGGTGGAATATATATGCAGCAAAGCTATGTACAAGTCGGACAATAGGTGGGGAATCAACCATCCCAGTACGTTACTTTGTTAAACAATTTTGAAATTGCAAACTATGATCGATTTATCTTTTTTTTACTTCGGAAATCTTGTTGTTAAACTGCAGTCCTCTTTCTTTCTGTCATAAATCACGAAATTTGTACCATTTGAAGAATAAATTTTTCTTGCATGACAAATACACTAGTTTTGCTATAATGACATTTCGTATTCCAGAATTTGGACAGTTCATTTCAGTATCTTTAAGTTTCTTTAAATTTATTTCATTCATGAGGAATTTGCATACACTTAATTTAAGCAAATCTCATTGCTATTTTCTCTTCGTTTCCTTAGATTTTTGTAAAAGTTATGAGAAACATTTGTCTAGGCTAAAACGCCCGTTTAATTTTCATAAAATTTGGTTTCCAATTACATGGAATGTGATCCAGCAGCGCTTCCTTTGTTCCAGACACCAGTCCCTGAACTGTTGCCATATGAGCAATCAATAGAATTATGAAATGAGCAAACATATTACATAACTAGACTCATTCAGTCAGTCAGTCGGGCTTATCATCGTAAACCTATTTTAGTGGAACTTTGGTTTCATTTTCGCTTTCCTTTAAAGTAATAAAAGTATATTTTTACGACCTTTCACTGGTTATAGTCAATGACTAAAGCGGCGACATCTTTCCCATGCCATGCCATGCCATGCCATGCCACAGAGACAGACACATCAACATAGTAAAGCATATCAATATTTAGCTCTTGTATCTTGAAGTATTATCGGTATCTAGGAGCCTTACAACGTACGTGTAACATATGTAGATGACACAGGAACTTGACTCGACTCGTCGTCGATGATGGGACTGTCGCATAAACAAATAAACTGGAGCACTTTAACCCGAAGAAGGCAACCAAAATACCTAGTAGACTTGGCTCGAGTAAGAGTAGAAGAAGTGCTCGAAGAGAAGTAAATTCAACGAAAGGCAATTTTTGTAATGTTCTTAAAATGTCATAAAAACGGCTTTTGTGTATATTCAGACAGACACGAGGAGGACTTTACGACTTTACTGTTGAGCCTTTGTCTCTTGCCGTGCGTCTTCGTCATTTTCATAGTCTTCATAGTCTTCATTGTTGTCATTACTTTTTCAATTACAGCAACAAAAGATTAATTCATACACACATAAACAATGTTGTTTGTTATAGACTTTTCAATTTCTCATCTTGGTATTTTCGTATTCAGATGATATAATCATAGAAAGAAATACCAGATTGTTGATGATGAAGAAGTACAATTTCTTTTGCTATCAATGAGTTAAGTAACCAAACAACAAACAACAAAAAAACAATTGAAAGCACATAAAAAAGAAAGAAAATCATATTAAAAAGTCGTAAACGGTTTAAATAAAAATAAAAAAAAAAAAAAAAAAAATAATAACAAAAACCTCAAACAGAGTCTCATATGAACATTATGCTTATCGAATGAGGCCTATGCCGTCAAAGGATTCACAACAAGACACACATGCGAGCATACATATTCTTATATGCAGATGCAATACAAAGTTAGAGAGATACTTTTGTACATATTCCTAGCACACGCGCCGATCATCACTGACTAACTGGCTGCCTGGCTGCCTGGCTACTTTTATGACTGCACTTTTGCGCCCTTTCTATCACATAAAACAATGGGTTGTCTTAACCTAACCCCCCAGAAATAGTATTTCTGATGTCTGTTGTCTGCTGTCTGTCTTGATTTGTTGGTTTCTGTTTTGGCTTTCACAAATTTTATTGCAATCGTAATGCGATACTTTTGTTACAATACAATTTGATTTTTGGTTTGGTTCCGTTTTGCATTCATTCAACATTTTATATTCCATTCCAACTGAGTTTTTAAACATTTTACAATAGTTCAACATACATAATTACACATCTGAATGAAATCTGTTTCATTGCTTGGTTAGTTGAATTGGATTGGTTCTGTCAAAGATCAATCGTAAAAGGGTCTTGTTATACTTATTGTAATTTTGCGGTTCTGACAACTCGTACATAGAACACAGTTTGTTTATACATCATTTGAGGTTTTCTTTATTTTCATTTAGTTTATGATCATTTTATGTAATATTTATGTTAGTAGAAATAAGAAATTATGATTACGATTATGATCTAATAAAGTGTTTTAGTACATTATATTGTGGTAAATTTTATTATAAATGGAGCTAGTTTCTCATTTGATTTTTTAAGAGAAATAAGATTAGATTTTACTTTAATCAAAACAAGTTTCAATAAATTTATCAATTAACTCATTAAAAATTGAAAATTTGTATCAACAAACCATCCAATGAAGGAAGACATTTGATTTATAATAATGTTTCATGTTTGGAAATAGGAAATAGACGTGCGGTGAAGCAATTTTCGAGCAAATTTATTAATATTAGCCATCGGTATGGTTTAACTTGTACATTGAAGACCAATTTTCATTTCGGAGAAATTTATTTTTATTATATTGTACAATACAACTAGTTTCTGCCAGTGACTTTCAGAAATATCATTAAGCCACCCGCATATCACAATACTTTCCATTCCTTCCTTCCCTTGCTCAGCTGTTAAAATTGAAGTTTTTTTTAGGCAAAGGGTATGTAGTTGCAGCTAATCTAATCTAACAGAAAAAATCATATTGTTAATATAAAGAAATAATGTTTAACAAACACGATTTGATTGATTTTAAAAAATGCTCCAAAACTTAATAGGCAAACATTGATCTACCATATAACCAACTTCTCTACTATATAAAAACTTAATTAGAATGTATTCTAAATCGTATCAAAATCCATTGCAAGGTTTAGAAGAAGTAAGCGGAGACAACACAGGATAGCAACTTTGTTTAAACAATTTAAAGATAGAAATATTCTAACAATATTGCATTTAGATTGATCAGTTGTTTCGTTGGAATATTTTCGATATAAATTAACTAGCATTTGCATTCCAAGAAATTAGGACCAATATTTTCCCTCATTTATTATTATTAGTTCATCCCTTAGAGTGAAATTACAGAAATTATTCAATTTAAATGGCTGCTATTCAAAAACCAACTGGAATTTGTCTTGTAAATTTAACAAGATGTTTTACTTTAAGCAAATGAAAATACGTAGATAAATGTTACATTTCTTAACATTCTTACCTCATAACGATCCTTAGATATATTTAGGATTAGGTTTCGAAATTTTCTTGCTCCATTTCAAATAATAAAAGTTGTCAATATCCTGAATTTATGCCTTTGGTGATGATGGTAGATGTCATTCATTTTTTAAACAATTTCTTTACATTTTACTATAGGAAATAGTCATATTGAATATTCAAAACGATGGCGAAGACATTATTAAGACCATCGGTTAACAGTTAACATTATTATAATTAAAATTAGGTCTAACATTAGAACAAAATTAAAAACTACAAAGAACGTTATCTTCGGCTATCCCGAAGATGAAATACTCTTCATGCAGTGAATGTTTCATTGTATTATTTAAATGGCTGATTTGTATTAGTCCGATTCGGCTGGTTCCGAACAGATGGACAGACGGACATCAATTCATCTAATCGAACTGATCTCTTTTGTCTACTTCTGCCTGTTACAAATTTCATGACAAACTTATAATACTATTCACTCCCGTGAAGAATATAAAAAGACTCGCTTAACTAGTAACGTTTCACAAAATGTGGAGAATAGCGCTTGAGCCGAGGAGTCGCATATAACAGAAACAGAACCAGATTTCAGTACATTTGCGCCTGAAACCAACCATTGTCAATTCAGGTTCTGCTTCTGTTGTATGCGATTTCCAAGCTTTACAACCACATTTAAGAATTGAAATTTATCAAAGTTCACTTTCTGGTTATGATATGACTAAAGGAGCCAGTGGTCGATGCACTTGTATTTTTAGCTATTTGAAATAAGACTGGAAGTGCATAATATTGCCAGAGAGAGAGAGAGAGAGAGAGAGAGAAGTAATAGGAGAACAACAGTCTTCCGGAGCAATAAGGATGGGAAAACTGTGAGCATCATACAATACGAGTACATTGAGAAGCATCAACATAATAAAACATTGGCTTATAATCATTTACCTTGATTCCCAGCACTCTCATTGTTGGATACAAATTGTATTTCATTATTGTAAAATCACAAAAGTTGTTCTATTGAAAGGACAATATTTTAAAAACTAACCTATAGATCATACCTATATGATATCATTATCATATACTGTAATAAATATTTTCCTTAACAAGGACAACTAACTTTTTGTTCCTTGTTAATTTACGTTTTACTTTAAACAATTCCAATTAAGCAATATTTCTCAATTATCTCATTAAGATCCTGAGTTATGTAAATTTGTATAATAATTTTTATAAATATGATGATTAAGTTAGCAACTTTGAAGTGTCATAACTTTGGACAAAGTTACATAATTAACTTTGTAAGCATTGCAACTGCTTGCTTACAGATTGAACTAACTTGAAGTTACAATAAAGTTTCTGTTGAATTCTTTGGTTTCACAAATACTAAACTGATGGTTTACAAATCATGAATAAATTAAATTCAAAAAAAAAAAAAACTTTCTTAAAAAACAAAAAAAAAAAAGAAATGTTAAACTTATTTAACAATTTAAGCACTTCAACAAAAACATTTACAATAATAGTAAAATTGTATGCACACTAACAGATTTTAAAAGGAATTTCAAATATTTTGTGCAACAATCGAAAATTATCTATAAGCAAGGAACAACAGAACATAAAATATATATTGTAGTATTGTATATACTAATACAATGTGAATGAGATACAATACACAACAACAACAACAACAACAACAATGTAATTCAATGTAATAAAATTTATATTTACCATAAAAATAATCAGTAAAGTGTAAATTTACACAACTCTTAACTCACACCAACCAAACAACCTAACAACCTAACAACTTTCACCTCGACACACTTCCAAAAAAGGATTTTTGCTGTTGGATCTTCAAATTGCCCTTGCTAATATTGTTGTCCATAAAAATTGTCATATAAAATGTTGTTGGCTAAAGAACAACAGAACAAACTTACAGAAGAGTCAACTGCTTCCTTGGAGTAGGAGACAATAAAAGAGTTAGAGAAAGAACAAACAGAGATTAGAGGTTTTTCCTTTATACATACTTACTTTTCCACTGCTTTTGTTCGTTCTTATGTTGTATCTTTTGATGAACTTTAAACAAACATAATCTATATAGTATATCATACAATGAGGGCATTGGAGTGGAGTGTAGTAGAGTGAAGTGGAGGAGAGGATAGTCATTTTCATTTATGAAGTGCATAGAGCACAATTTTCACACCAATTAACGTGTAAACAAGCCACGGAACGATGAACTAGAACGTTAAGTGCCATCAAATTTATTTCAAAAACATTTTGCTTTTGATGAAGGGGGTTCTCGTGTTCCTGCATACGAGCAGCAAATATTTTTATGATGGCAACAATTTGTTGTTATTAGTACTCCTACTCCAACTGATGCTATTGGTGTTCGTGTTGTTGATGCTGTTGTTATGTAGACTTCATTTCGGGAGCGACTCTGTAAAGCAATCAGTGTCAAAAATCGCATAAATTCTCGTTTAAATACAAATTCTGTGGCTGAAGTTATGTCATTTAATTGCCGCTAAAGGGCACGTTTTAGGCCGCGTCATAGACCCCGCAGCATCAACACACTTCCACACTTCCGTCTTCGTCTCTTCCAAATAGAATTAACAGAGAGTTAACGGTGACATTCGATGGTCTGTCTGTCCTTCTGTTTATACATTTTGTTCGTTTTGTATTAATTCAGGTAATTTGGACAATTTAAAGTTAACGACGTGTGTCGCCCATGAAGAAGCAGATGAAGCCCAATACAGATAGATACGAGCAATAACTTTATTATAAGGAAAAAGAGTCTCGAGTCTCGAGTCTAAAAAAATGTATCTGGCGTTAAAATCAATAAAAGAATCTAAAAATAAACAAAGTCATCGTTGTCGTCACCGCTACTGTCTCAGTCGATCGCGCTACGATAGCAGCTACTTAAAGTGTCGCTCATACTCTCGCTCAAAACACTGACATGTCACGCCCTGCCACTAAAGTATCTAGATACACTCATATGCATACGCCAAGTGCATATTTCAACGCGCACTCACATGCGCTCATTTAAATACACAATCATTTGTTCCTACGTTCATTCATTGTGTATCCAGACATGCGGACACATGAATGAATGAAGTAAGAATGATCGATGTTTTCGACTTGCCACACTTCGTTGCGTCTTCAGTTTATGCTTTGCTTTGTTGTTTATTCAATCATGCAACTTCAATCAAAATTGTGTTGAATTGTGCTGTTGTTGTTGTTGTTGTTGTTGTTTTAGTTGTCAATCAAAATGTGTTGCGTTTGTGTTGTTAATCTCGACGCACGTTGAGTGATTAAATCATATTTTGATAAGCGTTCACAACGCAATTCAATGCAACAAACTAAAAAGATACATTTATGTAAGTATAGAGTCTAGCTAGCATCTGTGCATCTTTCCATAATAGTTCTCTTGTTATCCTTAGTAAATCTTTCATGTTAGCGTTTATTTCAAAATATTGTTGATTCTAGTTGAAGAGATACTTTTCAATACTATACTCGTAGTATATTATAAATCTTATTTTTACATTTTATTGTATTTATTTTGGATACAAAATCTGTTGAGGAAATGTAAAAGTATCTATGGAACTGTAGCTAAGAACAACAGTCAATTTCAACAACACAAAACAAACAAATTAAAGTTCATTTACAGTTTGATTTTCACATTTCTTATATCACAATATCTTTACCTAAGGATTAAAGACAAAAAATATACGGCATACCAGAGTAGGAGTTGTGCGATTCATATAAATAGATATATAGATGAACGGTTCAAGAGGAGAAGTTGCTCTTTAAGATGGTTTTAAGGATGTTACAATGTAAGATTGAAAAAAACAATGAACATAAAGAAGGACTTAAGAAGTGTGATTTCTCAGATGACGAAGATAATGCTAAATTTCGAATTGCTTAAACAGGCAAGAATTGTGTTATATACATTCGATTTGGGTGATTTTTTAAACGCTCCGTTTTTAATTTTGAAAAACAGAAAACCAACAGAAAATTTTGTCACAATGCTGATGGCGTTTCACAACGTAAAAATGAGCTTGAAGTATTCAGTATTCATGGTGTCTAATACTATTGATATCACGCTCATTTTCGAGTCACATTTTTATTGCAGAAGTTCCTTCAAATTGCAAGAATTTCAAATATTTACAGGCAATCACCCGGATGATAATCGCATGCGTGGTGGTGCTGCAATTTTTATTCGTTCAGGCATTCGCCACAATGAAATTGAGCCTAGTCGTAGCGGTTTATTACAAGTTTCGGGAGTAAAGGTGTTTACCAATCATGGTAACTAATAATCGCATCAATCTAAAAATTCGTGGTAGGAGGTGATTGAAACGCTAAACATCGAATGTGGGGCTCAAGGATTGCCACGCCTAGAGGAAGAGAGCTATTTAACACAATCGTCAATAGCAGAAGAGAGGTACTTATGACAATCAGAAATTTCCGGATGTTCTTGATTTTGCAGTTTTCTATGGAATTCTTCCAAACTGGCTAGCAATCAGGAAGAGCCCAGATCTCAGCTCCGATCACATTCTTCTTATTGTGGAATTATGTGTTGCAGCTGACAGCTACAAAGCAAGATTGTCATTATTTCCCACGCATGCAAATAATGCCCAATTCAAGGCTTGAATTGATGACAACATCAATCTAACCATGGAATTGAATACCGCGGATGACATCAATGATGCAGTGGAAACTTTCACACGTAAACTATGTGAAGGAGCTGACTACGCAGCTTCACTTTTGAGGTATAAGTGCAGTTTACCTGGACGCTATATGCGCCGCCGAAATGAGCTAGATAAAATTGCCTGGAGAAGGTTTGCCAAGGAGTTAAAACAAAAGCTAGAGGAGATACGATCAGCATATTTCGACAATCTATTGCTTAATGCTGATCCTAACAGAGCAATAGGTTTTTACTTGTGGAAACCTACAAAATGCGTTAAACACCGCTGGTGTCGTAAGGAAATTCAAATGGTGGAAGCATTTGCAGATGTGCTGGAAACCTGTTTTACACATATCCATCATGCTGATGCCAATGATGTAAGTGCAACCGCTGAAGTCATCTCGGATTGTGTATTACATGTACGTCCCATTAGACAGAAGATGAAATGCAGATCGAAAACTTGCATTTAAAAAAATCTCCTGTTTTTGACAAGATTGATGCGATGGTGGCTAAGTCCCCTAAGTCCCTTCCTTACAAAGGAGTTTCGTTCCTGGTGATGTTGTTCAATGCCATGCTGATGGTTTGCCATTTCCCCTGTCAGTGGAAGTGTACGCTAGTAATCATGATCCCGAAACCTGGCAAGCCGGAGAATCTTGTCGCGTCATACAGACTGATAAGCCTACTTTCTCCAAAATGTTTGAGAGAATATTTTTGGGTAGAGTGTTGGAGGTGGTGGGCGTCCAGAATCATCAGTTTGGCTTTAGAACTCAAAATGCTACACCAGAACAATTGCATAGAGTTGTCCACCATACTCTTTGTGCGTTTGAATCAAAAATGTATTGCTCTGATGTGTTCTTGGATGTCATGCAAGCCTTCGACAGGGTAAGGATAGAGGGACTACTGCACAAACTGATAAGACTTCTTACAGGTAAATAATATCTTCTGTTCAAGAGCTATTTGACGGATAGAGCTTTCTTCGTAAGAGTTCGAGATGTAGACTCTGGCATTATGCGCATCAAGGCTGGTCTACCACAGGGCAGTTCTTGCCCCAGTTCTTTACTCTTTATGTACGGCGGACATGCCGATGTCGGAAAATGATACAATAATTTGCAGATGAAACCGCCATACTCGCGAACTCAACTTCCTTCATTGAAGCAGCGGAAATTACCCAAAGCTATTTACAGCGATTTGAAACATGGGCCAAGTGATGGAACATTGGTATAAATCCCCTCAAATCCACTAACTGTACGTACACATTGCGGCGTGGCGCTTTTTCAGTTATTTCGTGGACTCTAAAATTATTCCTCTGGTGAATCAGATTGGATACTTAGCTCTGGACTTTGATAAGCGCCTTACTTGGCGCACTCATGTGAAAAGAGTCTCTGTATGCTGTTGTCAAAAGATGAAGAAATTCGGCTGGCTACTGCGAGCGATTAGTAAACTGTCGCTAAACAACAAGTTGACTATCTATAAACAAGTTGTGGCTCCAGTTTGGCGACACGGCACTCAAATATGGGGGATTGCGACACCATACAACATCAAAAAGTTGCAAGCAACTCAAAACAAAGCCTTACGACGCATAATTGGTGCACTATGGTATGTTAGAAACATCATACTATACCGTGACCTTAAGATTCTAACAGTGATTGAAGAAATAAATTTTTTCAGCAGCCGATCGCTTACTATAGCACCTCAACCCCATAGGAAGGGGGGTGCAGAGCTCGTCGGCTAAAACGGCTTCACCCAAATGTCCTCCTTATAAGGAGTTTGTAAAAACTTAAGGTATCATTTTTCTTTAAGCTACATGAGCTTAACTTTCCTAAACACGCCGCCTATATGAAACACCTTCGGGTTGATTGATATTTTAATAAAAATGAAAAAAAAAAGGAATTTAGTAATGAAACTTATTTATTTTGATTAATATATAATATATATATATATTTAATAATAATTTCAAATTATAATTTCAATACATTATTTCAGAAAAAGTTAAATTGTTTTATAACAAAAAAAAAAAAAACAAAAACCCAATCGTTTCAATTTGTCAGTATTAAAGCAATGTTGCGGGCTTGGAACCATGATTCCAATCTGTTGAGTTGATTTTGCAAGATGAAGGAAGCTTCAATTTTGAATTCTGAGGTGAAAAGTATAGCTCAGGGTATCACCATGATGGACTCAATTCATGGAGAAATATGGAAGATTCAGTAGATATCATCTCTGTTATAAAATTTGTTGTAATAAATATGTTTACTTAATAACTTTAACAAAAAATTTCATTATGCAAAATTAAGGGTTGATTAATATTTTAAAAAATGAAAAAAATAAGAAAAAAAGTGCTTGCTTTTCAAAGTTAAAAAAAAAACTTACTTGGGTCTAAAAGTATAAGTAAAAAAAAAAAAAAACTCAAGTTATGAAAAATAATAAATAATAATCGATATCAGTAAAGAGAAAAAATAATTTTGTTGAAACAATATTACTGTATTTCATTCAGATGGAGAAAAACAAAATTTACAATTTTAAAATTTAATTTTAAATGAAGAAGAAAAATGGAAAACAAATCAACCAATCAGTTTCAGAAAATATAATGTGAAACACTTTGAGAGAACAGTTCAGATGAAGAAAGAAAAAATATAAAATTTCAAGGAGTATTAGAAATTTATATGAAATTTTTAATTGGGCTATAAGGTAGTAAACTCTCCAATACAAACTACCCATTTGAATTCATGTTCTTAATAGAAAAACTTTTTTGGTTGTATGTTTTTTGCATAAAATTTGTCAGAACCAACCGAATCGGATCACTAGGGAGGGTACCTCCTATAGTTGCGATTAAAGATTAAATACTACAATGAACAGTATTTCATCTTCGGCATAGTCGAAGATAACCTTCTTTCTATCATAACGTATCAGTTCACAGTTAATATTTTCCGCAACACGGCTTTATGTTTTTAACACATTTAAAATTTGAAGACACAGCATAGAACGATTGAAATGATAAATAAATAAATGGGTCAGGTTTTTTTATATATCAGTAGATGACTCACTCCTCTTGTGATTTCAAAAGATTATTATCTATTCATTAATTTTCTTTGTTCAAGGCGAATTGATTGTCAAAAAAATTCTATCAATGCAAATATCATGATTAATTTATAAGTTTGTAACAGACAGGAGACCACATATGTATGCAAACTAGTACCTCAGTTTTTGAGCTAGAGAGCATTGAGCTGAAATTAGCAATGTGTGTTCCTTTAACCATATGATATACATTTATCGGAATCAGATGAATCGGGCCACTAGGATGGGTAGATCTCATACAAACACAAATTCAAATTCTTGTTCCCATTTGAAAAACTTTTTTGTTTTTAAAGTGAAAACTTCTATAGGCGCGTTGAGCGATTTTTGATAAGAGGAAAAATATGAGTTCACGTCACCGACATGCTAGGAATATTCATTTTATATATCGTAGTTTGTATTTTGTACTCTTAACATTGCCAACTCATTTTATAGACTCTTCCAAAAAGTAAAGTCCAAACTCTATACGACGTTATGACCAATAAGATTGATTAGTAAAACTCTGTAAAGTAGTTGTTAGTCACAAGGCCAGGGAGCAGAATTCCCTTTGTCATTGATTTGGGGATTATCTTTTAATTGCGTCTTTGTATCTTAGGTCTTAAAAATTCAAACAACAAAGCTGACTGAAGAGTATAATAACTTCGGAATAGCCAAAATTTAACTTTATTTTTTCTTGATTTTTTTTCATTTCATTATAATTTTACTTAATAAAACTGTCCTGGAGATGGGTCATTTATTAAATTTGTTAAGGGAAAATTACATTGATACAAGAAAGCAAATTGGGCTATTGAATAAGTTTATGGTATTGTGTGTATTATATTCTAAAAGGTAAGTCTAAAGGGTAATAGCATTTCAGTATTGACGTGCTGCAGATGTTATCCAGCAGTTTTGAGAAGTTTAATCTGAACCTGACGATTTCTTCTTTCCCAGTCGATGTAATATTGAGTTTTTAATATAAGGAACAGCATTCTTAGGAACAACGACAGATTTCAACATTTGATTCCTGTTTTGTACCTATAATCCAAACCATGATTCCACAAATCCACAACGGTTTTATGATTTATTAAGGATCCAAACAAATGACAAATGGGACACCTCCCAAATTAAGTTAAAAGTCTACTTTCCTGAAACAATCATTTCAATTGCAACATTTTATAGATATTTTTATGGAATCGGGTGATTCAGTTGTAATACGGGTGTTTTTATGACACTCAGATAGAAATAAACGTGGATAATGCCATATATTGAAATAGAAGATTTGGTTGTTTGAATCACCTAATAGATTGTGCCTTTTTCTGACAATGGCAGGACATTTGCAAGGAATGATATAATACAAGGATACAGTTGGATTAGATTCAGATTGAATTATCAAAAGTATTTTAATAGAGAGGAAGATTAATACTTACTTCAACATATTCTTTTTTTTTTATTAAAATCTCATAGCATCCCAAAGTTTTTCTAAGTTTCTATTTCTTACAAATAAGAACTTTTAGTTCATTTGCAAGTCAAAAGTAGTATGTCGTCATTAGTTCATTTAACTACATAATTTTAAAGTATTTTACAACTAAACCTTTTTTTTGTTAACCTTCGAAAAAGATTCCAATTTGGATCGACGTCCTCTTAAGTACTATTGCATAAAAAAAACTTGTTGACTCATCAAAATTAGGACCTCCAGCTATATTATCCTTGATTTCAAGTGTTCTTCATTACTTCATTTTGTTGTTAATGTTGTTTCGGTGTTTTTTTTTTGTTTTTTTTTGTTTTTTTTTTTTTTTTTGGCAAATTAAGGTTTGTATTTTTGTTGATTACGTAACGAAAACAACTATGTACAGTAAAAAAAATCTAAAGGGCGCCAAAAGTAACTGACATTTCGTTCACCAGAAAGGTAGAATGAGTATCGGGAATGATGTTTACAGGGAAGGTGGGAAGGTGAACAGAAGAAGGGGAAGGTAACATGGAATAACTTGTCCTAAAGTGTTTTCGTTACGTTAACAAAAAGAAAAAGGAAAAAAAAACGGAAAAAGAACCAACAACAAACGAGTTGAAACGAGTTGAACCAAGCGCTTTTGCGAACTTTTGCAATTATTCAAATTGAAACTACGCCAAAGCCATTAGCGTCATGAGAATGAAAAAAAAAAAAAAAAATAATAATAAAAGGCAGAAACACCAACAAAATCAACATCAAGAATGAGCCAGAAGAAAAGGGGTGTGTTTGGGTTTATGTAGGAATAAAGTAGTCTACAATGATGATGATCCTTGTAGACAAGGAATTGGAAGAGTAGAGTGGAGTGGAGTAGAGTAGATTTGGGCCCGAATTTACGAGTGAACGCGTTCTTTAAAATGGACATTTGTCCTTTGTCGACTTTAAAATGGACCTTTTGAATTATTCTCTTGAAATAGTTTTAAACCATTCACAACAATATCATCCTTATTAGCTACAATTTCATTCTCACCATCATCACCGTCATCATCATCTTCTCCATCTTCTTGTGAAGGCATCCCAAACAAACTCCAGCATTGTTGAGTTGCTTGATAAAAGTTGGCAAATCATAAGTGATTATGTTGATGTCGTCTTATGCAACAACAACAACAACAACAGCAACAAGAACAAGAACATCGACTATGAGTACTTTAACTCATTGCCACTGCTTATTAGCTATGAACAATTGTTGTTGGCCCCCGCTGCCAAGCCCACCTATCCACCTATCCACCATCCATTCATCCAACGAACCAACGAACCAACCAATGCCTTGAGCCACTTCTACTTTTACTTTAAACTTGTTGAAAACTTTTCCATCTCTCTACTTTTCTTTTCTTTTCTATTCTGTGTGTGTGTGTCTTTTTTTTTTTTTTGTATGCTCAGAGTTGTCGCCTTTCACATTTCTGCTGGGAATGCCTGCATTCGTTATTACTCAGTACCTTCAGTACAGTTCACTCTCCTGGTGCTGCTTCTGCTTCTGCTCCTGCTGCTACTTCTTCATCATTTGTTCCTGTTGCTGACTGCTTCTGGGTAAATTCATTTGCAACTTTCTAATTGTTGCTGCTCAGAAATTCTCACTCATTCGTTCACATGCATCATTGTGATGATGATATTAATGAAAATGATGATGATTATGATGATTATGTGCGAAAGCAGTTGCAGGAATGCCAGAGAGATCTTCATGTCCTTCACGTCTGTCGCCTTTTTATCAACATTTTCTGTGTTTTTTGTGCAGTTTCGTCGTTGTTCCCTAAAGGTTGCTGATGCTGCGTTATGTGTGTGTTAAGAAAACTTTTGCTTTTTGTTATGCGAACGCGATAATTACTATTTTGATAGCAATAATGATGATAATGATGACAATGATTATGATGACGATGATAATGCAAACTAATTGGAATTTCAATGGCATTAAATTATGAGT
The DNA here is from genome assembly GCA_037043295.1 of Amiota minor. Taxonomy (NCBI): domain Eukaryota; kingdom Metazoa; phylum Arthropoda; class Insecta; order Diptera; family Drosophilidae; genus Amiota; species Amiota minor. The sequence continues at coordinate 351,411 of JBAMAW010002040.1, read as the reverse complement.
GAAAATGCAACTCACCCGAGGCGCGCCAAGTAAAGCCGCTGAAAACATTTTTAGAGACAAAAGAAAAAAAAAAACCGATTTCATTCTTCTGTATGATTAAATGGCAAAGCGGAAAGTGTTGCCACCTGTTTTGAATTAGAAAAATCGCATCAATTGCATTAAACTCTTAAAAACTTATAGAATACCAAAAAAAAAAATCAGTTTAGTTTGTTTAGATTGCAAGTTGATTTTTGTTGGATTTTTCTTTTATTGGTGTGACTAGTATAAGCGACTTGCCCTTTCCATTTTCTCCATGTTGCATGTCAATAGTAACAACAAACTATTGTACAATAACAACAACAATTCCCTCTCAGTACATGGTACCAATAAAAACTTTGTATAAAAGTGCAAAACAAAAAAAAATTTGTATGCAAGTAACAACTTGGAACTTCATCAGGCAAATCTCCATGTGTTCTCTACCCACAAGGCTGGCAAACAACTGTTGTTGTTTCTTATTGCTATTGCTGTCGCAGTCCCCCTAAATCCTGAAACCCTGAAAAAACCCTTTTCGCAATTTGTTTTTCTACTTATTGTTGGTGTTGGTGTTGTTGTTGTTGTTGTTGTTGCTGGTGTTGTTGATTCGTTTTTCTTCTCAGTGCTCATGGTCGAAAAAATCAATTTTGGCAATTGACCAAAATGTAAGCGAAAAATTCAAAACTTGTTTTGCAGTAAATATTCCACGATTGTCTGTGTTTGTTTGAATCTATGTGAGTGTCCTGATAGGACTCTAAGTATAGGTGTGTTTGTGAAAGCTTTAAGCCTGATTGCTAGTGAAAATTTGCAACGAACCTTTCGTCTAGTAGCCGCCACCGCCTCTTGTTGTCTCTTTGGTGGACACATGGCGGTGGGCAAACTGTGCATTTTCAATTGGTGCATGGCCAAATCAACTTGTAGCAGTAGATTGCACAATAGCAACAACCAACTACAATATAGTAACTAGAAAAACAATAAATACAAGAAATTTGAAAGAGAGAAAGAACTATGCCAACACAACTTTAAAGTACGCTGCCTTTACTTTGGTATTGAACAATGAATGTGATAATATTACTCTTTGATCTCAGTCCTTAGAGTGGCAACAATGCCATACCTACTTCCAATTTTGGTAATAATAAAGTGATTCCACTTGTGATGATAAGAATGTTTTTAAATACTTAGTCATTATAAGAAGGCACACTCCATATGATAGAAAATCCTCAGACCTCAGACCAATAATCCTTTTTTAAACCTTAATGTGCGTGTTTTCATTCGCATTGTATTAATTATACTTATTAGCATTGAATTGACTGACAAAATTTAATTGAACCAATTTACAAAGGGGAACATTAGACTCATGTCGCATGTTACTAATTTTAGGTTTATTTGAATTCAAATAAAATTAATAAAGCATTTATAAAGTAGTTTACTATTGAAGTTAATTAGATTCTTAACTATTAGTGTAAGGCATAAACAAAAACATTGTAGAATAAGAACACCAGCAACCAACATTTGTACCAGGCAATAGGCCAAGCAAACAAAGAGGCAAACAATAAACAGGAGCGCAACAAGGTACTACTAGGTGGAGGCACAGTCATGGGTTCTATGATGATTTTGGGGAGGGAAAATACATAACCAACAACAACTAAAACTACATACTACATAGAACTACATGACATGACAGAATCGAACTGAACCGCACCGCACCGCACCGCACCACACTAAACCAAACCAAACCAAACTAAACTGAACCGAAGGAAGAACTGAACAAAAACACATAACAAGCAGCAACTAACAAAAACGACAAAACTGGAAAAAATATCCTCAAAAATTCGTGCATAGCAAATTCAACTCAACTCAACAACTCAGTTGAGTTGACCCAAACCACTAACAAACCTAGGTTCCGATATATTTTAGGACTCGTACTGCATACATTTGGTACACAGATCGACCGCGTTGCCGCCATGTACCTATGGACAAACATTAATTTGTCGTTCGCTCGTTTGTTCATTCGTTCGTTTGGCTATACCAGTATAAGAGTAGGTATCTGTGTATCTGAGTGTGTGTGTGTGTGTATCTTTTATGTATCTGTGTGGCGCCCTTTTGGCTAACGTCAAACTCAACAGCGCCTTGCCCTGTTGGATCTTACCACATTCACAGACATCATGTGTAGTATTTGTACGCTTCGCATACCAGATTAGGTCAGTGACAAAAAAAAAACTCATGGACTGGCTGGCAGTTTAGGCCCAAATCAATGCAATGCTACGCCCTCCTAACACAATACAAACGCCCATTCAATATCTACGTGTGTGAGTAAGTATATTTGTCTCTGTACAATATTATTGTTCGATTTGTTTGAATGACTTTAGCTTGTTCGCTCATTCGTTCGATGCGTTGTCCTTCGTTCTTGATGACAACCACGACGACTAAAAAGGAAGACAAGAGCATTCAGTTTAAGATAGTATTAGATAGTTTTGGCCAACGAGTGAAATTGAAATACCTTTGGGCCAATATGGCATAAAACTGGCTTGATTGCTGCTTGTTGTAAGCTTGCTTCTTTTTTTTTTTTTCGTTTTTGAGTATCCAACGCCACGAAGTGGTCAAGTGCGTTAAGCAGAAGAGGAATATAAACGGATATGTGTAGGTGTGGAAAGGTGCCTTAAACGAAGTTTGCCATATGCCTGCCAAGTTGTGTCTCTTGATTTTGTTTTTTTGGCATGTTGCATGCAGCCTTGAGGCGCCACTGTCAAAATGAATACTCTCGATTCAATGAAAAGGGCAAGGAAAAACAGTTTTGGAGAAATAGCTTTCGCTTTCAAGTATTTGCAGAATTGTGATGTTGTTGACAAATGTAGCCCTAAAGTGTTGGCAGATTGAGGAATTTATGTACATACTACATATGTATGCTTCGTTTAAAGTTGTGATTGTAAAACCAGAAAGATTGTGGAGAAAGAAATTTCATAGTAAAAAGGAATCAAAAGAGTTAAAGTATGAAAGACCATCAGTGCAGTGATTGTATTTCAAGGGCATTGCAGTGTTTTAGGTTTGTTATTGTAATATACAAACTCAGTGATCTTATCTAATATACGTACGTATATTTTTCTTATAAAATTTCCGCCAAAACACAATATACAACTTCCGCATGTGCTCAACTTACTACGCCTTGACTTTAAGAGACATGACTGACATATGCTTGGCAATTGTGGCATGCAACAGCCTTGATATACAATATTGTATAACAATCTCATTGCAATTGCATATGGTCTACCGAAAGGAGTAAGAGAAGAAGAACGAGTTGAGTTGAATTCTTATTTATCTACACCTGCAGCTCTGCCAAGTGGTTTTTTGTATCTGACAATGATGACGACGCCAGACTGTCTGACAAGTTTCTTGTTATGCATCGACAACATGGAATTGCAGCCAAATAACAACAAAAACAATTATGTGGAACAACAAACACAACGCCTGCCTAGCTAAAGCATCCAACTTTGGCTCTTTTTCGATTTGTTTACACGTGAACTATTCATAAATTGGATTCCACTTAAACGCAGCAGCAACGGGAGCAACTACTGAGTCAAGTCAACTTCAACAATTGTTGATGATGACGACGATGCATGTTCTCTATACTAGTCTTCTGCAACTGCTGGGTGCATATCTCATGAAACTGCTGCATCTTTCATGAATCTGCTACATGAAGTTTTTTATTTTCTTTTCTATCTTTGTATTATTTACATAAACGGCTTGTGTATTGCCAACAATTTTATGCCCCCGTAACCCTGTGCTCCGCATCTTCGGTTGCGACTTACCCTTTCCCTTGTTTCTACTTCGTCTGCATTAATTTCCATGTGAAAATAAACATGGAACAACATTTTGTCTCAACAACAATCGGCACTGCATGCTAGATACTCCCATACTGAATCAAATCCCCTTGCCTGCCTTGCTATTGTTCACTTACTCGTATTTAAAGCAGGCGACTCCAGTTTGTCTAGTCTTGTTGCAAGTGCGAGTACATTGAAGCTTGTCGTGCATGTTAGATACATATATTATTCTCTTCCCTTCCTATCTCTATGTTTCTCTCATTATTTTCTGATTTCTTCATGCATTTCACCTTTGAACTTTGCCGCAATGATTATGAGGTGGTTTGTGTATAGCTTGTGGCCTTGTTGATGTTGCTTCTGTTGCTGTTGATGATGATGCCATAAATTTCGCACGCATGTGGTTTCATCCAATTGGCTTGCTGGAGACTGCCAGCTGTTTTACTCCAAAGTTGGCCTAAACAACTGAAATGCTTTGATGTGTTAATTGCCCCAAAGGGTCAAAACAAATGTTCCATTCGTTCATTGCTATTTTGGGCATATTCTAAAGAGCTTAGTTAGATAGATAGATACGAGTCGAGTCGAGTAGAGTAGAATAGAGATTCATGTGTTTGTATCTGCACTGACAGAAGTCAAGTGGCCATCGTTAATAATTCATCATAACAACAAACGTTGCTTTGAAGTTGTGCCATAATATTTTCGAGGTGTTAGTTTTAAACAAATAAACAAATAAACCCACTGTGCAGTAGCACACCTAATGGACAGAGAAAGAGAGAGAGAGAGAGAGAGAGAGAGAGAGAGAGAGAGAGAGACAGCTAGAGTTCTTCATTAATTATAAATATTGTATGTAATGTAGAAAGATACTAGAGACGCGTCTCTGTGTCTGGTTTTTATTTAAATTTTACTTATGTTATTATTTATTTTTAATGTATTCAAAAAAACAAAGAAAAAAGATCAAATGCAATCTTTGTTAATTAAAATTAAAATTAAATTGTATTGTATTTTGCTTTGAACAAAATCTTTTCTAAAAATTGCCATTAAAAAATTTTTATGCGAAATTGCCACCCATGTTGGTTTGGTGTTGAATGAATGGATCCATACGAGTAGACATAATCCTAAGGAAATGATCTCAAGACAAAGTAAGTAGCATCACAATGATCACATGAGTGATGTGTGTGTGGTGGTTTACCATCCATCCTTTGGTGTTTTGTTTTGAAACTAAAATAAAAAATAAATTAAGAAGAAAAGAAATTCCTTGGAAAGAATTACAATTAAATTTTTTTGTTCATATAACCAACGAAGGTGGTCTCTTTTTTTACTGAGGGGCACCCAAAAGAAAAGCCACAGCTGAACGAATTTTTACGATTTGTTATTTTACTGGAAAACCAAAGCAAAGCAAAGTCAAGTAAAGTAAAGTAAAGTAAAGCTGAAAGATAAAGAACAAAGGAAAATGAACGAAAGACGAGAAGCTGCCAATTTGTTTATAAGCAAATACTACAACCGAGAATGACTTTGCCATGCACTTTGGCAGTCGTTTAATGGGAGACAATGCTGGCTGGATCGGTGTGGATAGATAGATCTCTATTGTATTGTCTGTCTTGGTTTGCTTTTAATGATTCACAACTCGTTAAGCGGCTATTTTACAGGGTGTTGTATTGTACTGTATGTAGATATTTTTATGTAGGTCAGTCTTAGATAAAAGAAAAAGGGCGTGAGAGAACAAATATACGAGTATTTGGTCTGGTCGATCTATATATTGAGAGAGGAACCAGCCCACAAAGACAATTCGCTTGACTTTGCCTTTGATCTTTTCGCACTTTTACTGAAATGTTTTTCAAAAATTGTGTGTAAAGCAGTAAATTGATTTTCGAAGAACTCATTAAAGACATCTTCTTCTTCTTATTCTTCAAAGTTTTTTTTTTTTTTTTTTGTTTCTTGTTCAAATATTTTTTTTTTATGTAGTACGTACAAGTATTTCCTTTTGTTTTATATCTTTGTTTGACAACAAAAGAAAAATAATCATTAAAACATTAAATATTTGCAAATTCAGCAAAATAACTAAACTCAAACAAAAAGAAGAAAGTCAAAGTGATTGTGAATATGAATGTGAATGCGAGGGAGGAGTGGAAATTTGTATCTTAAAAAGAAATAAAACACTTTAAATGCTTATTTTGCTAAAATACTCATGTAGATACAAATAATTTTGTGTATAGATTGAACAATTAGATAATAAGAAAATGGCTGACAATTGTTTAAATTATTAAAATTGAAATTCAATTCAATTAAATTAGTTTGGAATGATATCCCATTCCATGCAATCAAGTCACTTCACCCATCTAATTCTAACCTTCCATTTATCCTTTCATTAGTTGACTGACTGCCGGACTGCCACAGAACACACCACTAACCCGCTGCAACCCCAAAAGTGGACAGAGACCACATTTCAAAATCGATTGTCCATGAAATTTTAACAATTGTCGAAATTATTTTAATTTAATACTACTACGAACGAACGAACGAACGAACTACTTGTGTTTGTATCTATGTGTGTGTCTGTATTGAATACATATACTATTCATGTGAAAACGTTAAATTATTCATTGTTGTATCTATATTTGTCTGTGTGTGTGTGTGTGTGTGTGTGTGTTTGTGTGTGTATGTCAATAAATGCAGTTTGTTCAATTTTATTCTTTCTTTCTCCATCTCTCCATAGTTTTTATATGACATTTTGTGGGCATTTTATACAAAATTTTAACTGATTCAGCTGTGGCAACACACACACACACACACATACTTACATATACTATAAGTATACTAACAGACAACTTGTTGTTGTTGTTGGGCTTGTTGTTATTGTTGTCGTCATCGGTTTATGTCCTTTGGTTGGCATTTGGCTTGGCTTGGCTGGCTTGGTTTAGTTGCCTCGTCAGGATTAATTGTGCGTTGCCGCCGCCATCGCATTGCATATAAAAATTTAAAATAAAAAAAAAAAAAGATACAATTTCTAACAACAACAACAAAAACTGTGGTTTAGCTATGAAATTGCAAAAATTTTTGTTACATTACTTGTTGGTTTTTTGGTTGAATTTTCTCTTTCCCTTTCCAATGTATTTCATTTTGCTGCTTTAGTTGGCAGTTTTATTATCCTTTCTATTTTTCTCATTCATTGTCTACTATTATAATTCACCCAGGATTCTCTTTTTAGACAACCTCATTAATATGCTATTGAATTTATAAATTGCACAGCTGTCAGGCAGCAAAAACAAAGAATAAAACTAGATTAGAAAAAAAAAAGAAAAAGAAAATACTGTCAAATAAGAGAAAAGTGACACAAATCATAAAAAGTTAAATGTTTATTTAATATTCGAAGTGCATTTTTTGGTTTTAAGTTGTTCTAAATAAAACCATCAATTAGATACAAAAAAAAAAAAAAACCATACAAAAAAACCAAAATAAAACTATTTAAAAATCAAATTATAAATTTTCCAACTAATAAAATAAAGTTTCTCATTAAAAATCCCATGCTATAAATTGATGCTTGAATTACTCTAGAGTCATGACATTTTAAATATGAAATAACATTATTTTATTAATATATTCAGAGTCATGAACAAAAGAAATCTCTCATTTGTTTTTGGTTTCATATTATCCACAGAGGCATTCAAAGCAAAAACGTATCGGCCCAGCTTCACTCAAAAGCTCTTTGGTAAAATAATAAATAAATAAATTATGTATTAAGGACTGCTGATTAAAATATACTTACAATTTTAAAAAATAAAACGGTTTTTATGATTTTTCAAAAAAAAAAAATTTACCCCAATACTTGTGCTACCCTCACTTGCACTCGCTTCAATTCTATAACAATCTTATTATAATGGAAGAAACTATTGAATAACACCAACTATACTATGTTTTTCAAGAAGATGGATTAAATTTTTAATAAAATACAAGGGTAGTCATCATACGAAATATTGTACTGTGTATGTTTGGGCAGTATTAGTCTTAACATTTGAAATTAGAGAATTAGAATAAACCTGTTACCCGTACGACTACCACTGTGAAATTTTCTGGTCTTTTGTATAAAGTTTTTATAAACAGGATGTTTTCCGATTTTTGAATAGAAGTCATGTTAGCATTAAGCAGTTTCCTACAGAGTGCAAAAGATCGTTGAAGCGACCATTCTTGTCTAAACTGAAGAAATTGAGGAATGAAAGTTTCGGTTAATCAAATTTTGTACCTGATCAGTTCTGGTGTCTTGTTATGCTTTGTTATATAACATAATGCTTCTTGGTACCTATTTACAGTTGTGTTAGCATTAGGCAAAGGACACTTTCATAGCATAGGAAAACATTAAAGTCTTATTGTGATTTCACTTGCTAAACAAAGGCTTACAACATCAAATGCAAGCCATCTCGACTGTGAAAACTTGCTAGAAGAACGCCAACAAGATCGGTCGCAAGTCATTTCGACTATGTTATGATTATATCTATCTTTATGAAACGACATATTGATCGGACACTAGTTTCGTGAGCCTCCTACTGATTCATTCTTAGGGTTCCGGATGCAAAGGGTACCAAACGGAACCCTACAAAGTATTACTAAGACTTCGTTGTCTGTAACTAATGAACCGTAAGAACTAGAAAGTTAAAATTTTCACAGAATCTGTAGTTCTATATAGGCAACAGCAACAAATACTAAAATTGAAATATTTTCTAAAATTTAAGGGGGTCCCCATATAAGTTTGTAGTCGTCCGGTCAAATTGAAATTTTCACACTACAAGTTTCTAATTAACTTCCACTAATCAACAAAATTTCAAGACCGTGAGGTTATTGGATTGTATAGCTCCCATACAAACCACAATTTAGTACGGAAACCTCCGTGAACGAGTCTGACTCGCACTTGGCTGATTTTTTTCTTCTACTTTTTCTTTAAATCCAACAAACTGTTAAGTTGACCATTGTAGGACATTGTCATCATAGCAAGTGATTCTCTTCTCCTTTTAAGTCTTCTTAAATCTCCAATCCCTGGTTTTTAAAGAATCTTGCTTTTGTTATTTCTTGAAAATCTTTATACACTTTATAGGACACATGCGGAAAGAACGTTGTCCAGATCGAATGCATCTCAAATTCACTATAACACTTCAAAACTTGAAATATTGCTCTATTGTCTTTCTCTGGTTTGGTTCTTTTTCTAAAATGTCAATATTAAATTTGTTATATAATTGATTTTACAACAATATTATTATTATTATTGACTCAGTTGAGCATCAAGAATATTATGACATTTTGTGCTATCCATCCATATTTGAGTTTTTCCTTTCATAAGTTTTCTGTTCTATTTTTCAGATGCTTTCGTTTCTTTCAAGGCACTCAGAGATAAAAAGAATATATGTATGTATGGTTAAGAATCATTTGTGCACTAGATTTCAATCAATTAGAAAATACAATTAATTATTTTGTAAATTTCTCTCATGCAGCTTTTAGATTGAGGAACATCCCAAAACTAAACTCGTTAACTGATGCATACGTGACTTATGTTATTTGATATTGCATTGCTTAGAAAAGTGTTTAATATCAAAATGGAGACTTTATTGATTATTTTTTTAATTTCTCGTATTTTCTTTAAGATATTCTCGTATTCAGGAAACGTAGAACTTTTTTAAAAATATTTGTTCTAATCATTTTCTAATGTCACTTTAAAATTTTACACCAAGCAATCAATTTCGATACTCATTTGTTGCCGCCTCAAAATTTTTTACTTTAATCATTATACTTTCCTCATTCTCCTTTGCTAAAAAACACCAAAGGAAAACTAATAAGATTCTGAGTTGTGTTCACACAACAGAACACAACGCAACACATTAGAACAAACAAATCAACTTCAATCTTCTATGTTCGTTTTTGGCTAATTGATTTTCAAAAGAATAGAAGAATCTATTCAAATTTATGCAATGGCAATACTAAAGCGTCTCGACTTTGGCGCCACCTTTTGCCACCATCATTTTTGTCTCCCTTCAAAATTCTTAATTTTTTGTCCATTTGAGCTTAAAATACAATAACAAAAAGGACAAAAACTCAATCGAAAAGGCATTTCTTTCTTTTCATTTCAAATTGTGTTTCGATATTCATTAAAAATTGTTCAAGATTTTCTCAAAAACAAATTTGAAGTAGGAAATATTTCTGTTGCTTTACGGAAGAAGAAATAAAGAGGAAAATCGACTTATTGGGAAAACTCAAATGTCCTCCTTCTTTGTCTTTTTGTAAAGTTTTCATCATGATTGTTCATGTTCTCATTGTTGTTCTCATTGTTGTTGTTGTTGTAGTTATTTATTTGTTGTTCTTCTTCTTCGATATTAATTTGTTTCATTAATCAGAATGAATGAATGAATGAATGCACGCACTTGAAGTTGAAAAGAAAGCAAAAGTTTTCTCCAAAAAACACTTCCCAAGTGCTGTTTCAGCTTCTGTTATTTTCATTTTGAACTGTGATGCTTTTACAAGTTTTAATGCTTTCATTTTTATTGGACTTAAAATCATAATTTTATTAGCAGCAGTCAGTAGTCAGCACTTCCAGCATACTTCTTATTGTTCGTAGCATTCTTCTATTGTTTTGGTCTCCTATTTTCGACAAGTGACTTATTTAACAAATCAAGTGTGAACCTCTGCCACCAAGCGAAAGTTCGAAAGTTAAATTAGGTTTTTCATTTCATTTCGGAGGTGTTGTGGCAACTGTAAGTATCTTTGGTATCTGTCTACAATAAAAAACATATATACATACATACATTCAAACGAATCCTGTATCAATTGTGTTTAAGTAGCAGTAGCTTTGTATCTTCTACAAATATACGAGTAAGAGGAAGAGTGTATATGTGATGTAGTATGAGTAGATATTTGTGTAAATGTTGTATGTTTTTGTTGAAAAAGACAGGCAGGAATCATAAGGCATGAAAGTAAAGGAGAGTAAAACTTTGCTGTTAGAACGAGAAGTGCTCAGCACAGGATTTACATGTTATTTGAAATGCAAATGAAATCGCTGCAAAAGTAAGTCGTTCAAGTCAACGACAAAGTCGAAAACTAACAATAAGATTGTTTTCAAAGTGAATTTATTTATGTGTGTGTGTGTGTGTGTGTGTGTGTTTTGTTCTATTTCTTTACATTTTCTTTATGAGATACTCTCTATTTTAAGCACACACACAGGTGAATGAGAAAAGATACACATTTGAACTTTGGCAATTATTTTAAGTAAGGTTTGCTCATCATCTTCTCATACCCCACCATCACCACATACTTGTCTGTTTCCACTCTTTGCTTTTTTTTTATACAATATACAGTATGTTATGTTGTTAGATAGATTTGTAAATGTATCTGGTGTATCATGTTTTACTTAAAAAAAAAAAAAAATATATAACAAAATTTCAAAAACTGACAGTTGAAACTAATGGATATTCAAATATGGACGAATTTGTGGAAACGCACTGCCAAACGCAAAATTACGAGTATCTGTGTAGATACTCTGTTGAGATACATATGTATATTTGGCATATCAGTTTGCCATTCGTTTTTATATTTTTGCAATTTAACTAACATAAATAATAATTGGTGCCAACAAATAAAGAGAAAAGCAACAGAAGAAGAAGAAGATGTGAAGCGTAAGAAAAATGGCTGCTGGCTTGTTTTTCTGCTCCAAAACGCAAATAAGGATGTTGAGACCATATCACTCACTCTCTTCTCTATCTTTGCTCACCCCCTCAATGCCACCGTAGCCACAGCAAGGAACCTTTCCTTCGGCTATGTCAGTATGTGTTAAAGAATTCTGTGCACATGAATTTGTATTTTTCTTCACGCGCAAATCCGGCTGGCGCCCAAAAAGTGCTTGCGCCTTTGCTCCTACCTCACTTCCTTAGACAGTCACTGTGTATCTGTGTTTCTGCTCCTTCCTTATTATATCCTTGTTGTTGTTGTTGTTGTTGTTGTTGTAGCTGCTGCTTGCTCATTGACTCTTTAGTTGCCGTGACTTGTTTTCATTTCGTTTTACTAAACGATACCAACTCTCTGCTATTAGTATTTGACTTATGCATGTTTTTCTATCATTTTCGAAGTATTCTCCACCTTCTCTTTTTTTCTATTTCCATTTCCATTTCTATTTCTTTTTCATTCATCACCACATGCGTTTCATGTGAAACTTGGAACTTGTAAGTTATAACTTTCTACTACTTCTACTTCTACTACTGGCTACTGGTACTTTCTTTTTTTTTTTTTGGTGGTTTGGTTGCTTGCTCCACATGTTGTCCCAGTTTTTCACATTTGATTTGTGTGGTTTTTCGCATAATTTATTGATATTTTATGTAAAAATAGTGGCGTAGTGCGAAAAAGTATCTGTTTTTTTTTTATACAATACTATTTTTCTTTTTGATTTTGGTTTTGGCTTTGGTTTCGATTTGCTATGCTTATTGGGCGCTGTTTGTGGTTGAGGTCTGATGATGGTGTGGGTTGAGCTTCCTGGGGTGTGTCATTGAAAATTTATTTTGATTTTGATTTTTATTTTTCAATTTATGCATTTTTCATTCCTTCACTTCATGTGTTGCCAAAAGAACACAAAAATACATTTGGGAAAATGTAGATATAGTATCTTTGATGTTAAGGCAAGGGGCTGCAGATGATTGCTGCTGACCTATATTGCTTTAAAGTGCCTTAGATGCATAATAGATACACTTTAGAAAGTGTCAATATCGTTTATTATAATAAAATATACATACATACTTATATCGTTAGATAGATCAATGTATTTTTTTTTTTTATCTATTTGCAAATAGTATTCACTATTCACTCGCTCAACTATTCAACCAACCAACGAACCAACGAACCAAGCAAACGACTATAAATAATAAAATATTAAAAGCGTGAAAAGTGCATGCAAAAGACATCTCAAGTGATGTGCAAAATATACTCTATTCACACACATATATGCATGTAAAGTGAGATACTTTTTTACGAGAGACTCGTACATAAATACATGGATATGGGATGCATAATGCAAAACGAAAAATCTATTGAAAATGGCGTAAAATCGCAAACAAATTACATTTCATGTGGATAGTGTCATCGATGATGTTGTTGCTGTTAGCTTCGACGCCACTTGGGCTGTTGCACAATGATGGTTCTAGTGGTGGTGTCGGTGGGTGTGTATCTAGATACATTTAAGGAGTATACTACTTGTATATACATAAAAAACAGAAAAAGTCATATAAAAATATGCAACAAAATGGCGTAGAAAAGAATCTATAAATAAATGTTAAGTCATGGATTTGTAAAAAATCTAACAAAAAAACAAAAAAAGGGAAAAGGAAAAAGGAAAAATAAGCGATTTAATGCAGTAAATTTTATTTCAGTGGAAAAGTATTCCAGATACAAGTAGAGAACATTGTTGAAAGCCAGGCAGACGAACAGAATGTTAGGCCAATGTATCTTGTTGCATGTGCGCGTGGCATAAAGATGTGAAAGTCTAAATCGAATGAATGAACAACGGACACGGGAAATGCGCTCCGTTGACTTTTCAGCGAGAATCATCATCATCATCATCATCATCAGCAGCAGCAGTAGCACTATCATTTTCCTAGAATTAGAGAGAACAGAACCGAGAAAAAAGAAATCAAAACCATTTTCAAGGCCTCATTTTGTAAATCACTTCTTTAAGAGGGCTAACACTAGGCGTTTGCGTGTGTGTATGAGTAAAGTGCAAATGCAATGGGAATTTAACAAACAAACAAGTTGAAAGCTTCTGCAAAATGGAAAGGCAGCAAGGCAAACTCAGAGAGATAGACAGGCAGATATACCAAAGATACTACTTTGCCAAGTAGTGCAGAAGTTGATAGCCGCATAGCAAATGAACGAAATGTATCTGTATGCCTTTTATGCCTTCGCCTCTCTTTGGACATTTATTGTGCAAACATCCACACTCGCACTCGCACTTGCACTTGCACTTGCACCAGCAATAAACTTGACACACTAGACTTTTGCACGAAAATGTAGTACTTTTAGCCATTTTCCGGTAACTGCCAAATTCGACGAAGCTAAAGAAAAAGAATTCTAAAGAAGAAGCAGCAAAAGATAAAGAACATGGAGAAGAAGAAAAGTGGGGACAAGGAGACAATGAACGAGTGAACTGCAAATGGCAGCCTCGAGTTAGATACGCGTTACATTTGACGTCAACAAAACGGGAGAAAGAGAGAGAGAGAGAGAGAGAGAGAGAGATAGAGAGGGAGAGGGAGAGATACCGGAAATGGCTGCCATTGCTACGAAAGATGCAAGAATCAAGTCGAGCGAGCGTTGAGTCGAGCTGTGAGTTGCACTTGACTGGCTGTGCAATTTATAGCCTTCTTGATCAGTTCGCTGATAGCCAGCTAAGCGAGTTAGGACAACAGGACAACGAGAACAAGGGTTCAAATGAAAAACAAAAAATTTAAGTAGACAAACCTAGACATTGCTTGATGATGATGATGATGCTACACTACTATGTATTACTCGTACATTGTGCATTGTCTTTATCTACAAAGTAGGAGATAAAAGTCAAAGTTGAGGTGAAATGGAGGAAGGGCTATTACTGAATGTGATGGCGTGAATGCAGTACGTTGAGCGGAAGTTACTTTAGCTGACTTAATAGTGTCCAGAAAGCAAAGAAGACAAACCAAACGATAGAACAAATGGAGGCAAGACAAAGGTCCTTTGGTTGGCATGAGTAACTCAAGACGATTTAAAATATTTACGCAAATCTCAGTTGAACTTAAGCAGCAATAGAATCAGCAGCCGTTAAGAGCTAAAAATAATTGAAAAAAAAAAAAAAAAAAAAAAATACTCCAACAAACCATAAACAATGGGAAGGTGGATAAATTAAAAATAAAAAGAAAAGATGGACAAAATTAACATAACTGAAGCGTTTAAATAAAGTACACATGGTGCGAACTGTTAACCAACAAGAATCAAGAATAACAAGAAACAGGAAATAACAGTAAAGCAAAAAACAATAATCAAACCGAGGGACAGTTGCGCCAAGACGAAGGATGGCAAGGAGTATGCTGCCCCTATGAGAGGAGAGGAAGAATGAAGCAAGCGCATGTTTGTTTCATTAATACCAAAAAATTACACCTCAATTAAAAGTTGAGAATAACAACAAAACAGAAAACAGAAAAGTAGGGGAAAAATCAAACAAAAATACTTAATTAAAGTTGAGAAATCTCCATAAAGTCAAAACGAAAGAAGAATATCCTACTTATTAACAGTAATAAAAAATGGACCAAGTGCGAGTCAGACTCGTACACGAAGGGTTCCGTACTAGATTGTGGTTTGTATGGGAAGTACTCGCATTAGTGGTCCGATTTGGCTGATTCTAACAGATGTACATCGTCTATATCAAAAACGTATAGCGTCTAAATTTCAGTTTGATAGGACAAAAAACAAAAAAGTTTTTCTAATAAGAACTTGAATTTTAATGGTGGGCCTGTATGGGAGGTACCCCCGCTATTGCGGCTTGTGAGATATGACCCGAGGACGAACGGACAATGAAGTTTCTGCAAACCCTAAAAACATTGCTCGATGTCATTGACTATACTGGACATAAATTTTTCAAGTCACATTTAAGTTCTTGACGATTGGTTTTGCCGATTAAACCTTTATTTGCCTCTTGCATTGCTAATCATATTCAGTATTCAGGTTAAGTATACCTTTCTTGTTTGAAAAGCTATTGGTTGGTTTAGCTGAGAAGGGCTTCGGTTGCTTGATTGCCTTCAGTTTTCCCATTTTTAAGCAGAGGATCTGACTGAGTGCCGGTGGTTATTTATGGTATAGTGTTGTCATGGAAACTGGAGCCAAAATATCCACTTATTTTCAGGTTATTTTGATTAGTTATAGCTTCTCTTATACATATATTGATATGCTCAATAGAAAAACTAAAAAGAAGAGCATAAAATCACAAAATCTCCTTATCTTCACCTCTTTGCTAACGACTAGTGGCTGACTGAAACAGGACAAACTCACTCACGCACGCAAACAATCAAAGTAGGACACTGACAGAACGCTAACTTCAAGTTTAAATCATACAAAGCATACTGACACTGATAGTGGATGGTAAAACGACAAAAAAAAAAAAAAAACTGATGCTAAGCAGCATAAATAATAATTATCATTACTTTAAAAAGGATAATCCACGTGAAAAGTCCTGCCTTTTTTCTTTTTTTTTTGTCTGCTTGCCTGAGCGAGTTCAAGTTCGAGTAACTAATTTTTTCCACATTTCACGCTCAACTTTGGCATTTTCTCATTTTTTGTGGCACACATTTTTAAATGTTTGCCATCATGATAGCATTCAAGTTAACTTGCACAGGTTTAAAATTATTGTAAATGGAGGACTAAGGAGTAAACGTAATAGCAAGGATGGCATGGACAGCGAGGGATGACATTCTTACTGTTTAGGGCTGTTGCTCATTTGAATTCATGCAAGGATTTGTCTTACTTTCGTTCTTACGTTTCGTTTGCTTGTTTTTGTTATTATTTTGTTTTCGTTTCGTTCTTCTTCTCTTCGTTTCCATTTACCTTATTATCCTTTTTTTCTAGCTGTCATTGTTATTGTTGTTGTTGTTATTGTTGTTGGTGCCTGAAGCAACAGGGACTTCATTCATTGCTTAAGCTGCTTGCCTGCTTTCCATTTTACCGTTTCACCATTTTTTGTTCCCATCTTTTTATTATAATTTTTTTTTTTGGTTCTGTTCTTGCTTTCTTTATTGCTTCCTGTTTCGCACTTTTACTGTTGGTTCGTAAGGTGTCAAGATCCCGCTTTAGCTGCTGCTGTCCACCACAGCTAACTTCTTATGCCCCTAACGTGGACCAAACCAAACCCTAATCCCTCTCCGATAGTCTTGGTACACTCATTCATTGCAGGTGTTAAAGACGCGTCGTCGTCGCAGTCGTAGTCGTCGTTATTGTTGAAAGCACATTAAGGGACTTAAATTAAGATGAGTGCGAGCGAATTAAACTTAACTCCGATTAAAGGACGTACTTATGTATATATGTATGTATGTATGTGCTTTGCTTGTATATTTGTGTGTGTAGTCGGTAAGTATCTTTGTATCTGTGTTTTGTTACGTTGTGTTGTAAAAGTTTTTCGTTGGGGAAATTAAATGAATAATCATAAAAACCATAATATGCAAATTTCCTTTGCATACTTTTGAGTGCGCGCACTTTTCTTGACGCCGGGAGCATCATTCAGGGCGACACTGGGCAGCAAGCAGCACTTGATGGATGTGGGTATGGGTTAAGGAAAGGAAAGGAAAAGAAAAGAAAGGACACATATTTCACTATTTAAATGTTAATTAAAGTTCTTAAGCGGTTTGCTGTTGTTCTTCGCTCCTTCATTTACATTCTTCTTCAATGTTTGTTTGTGTTTTGCTGTCATGTGAATCATTGTAAAACTTCTTGTTAATGCAGATACTTTTCTATCATCCCTTTTTGTTTTTTTCTAACTAAACAAAAGTTCTTTTAACTTGAACTAATCGACAAAACATATTGTTTTTAAATCAAATATGTAATGTTTGTCTTTTGCCGTTTCCCCTTCATATGAAGTTAATGTTATGCTGAGTTTAAGAAATAAAAATAAGAAAAGAAAAAACAAAGAAAATCAGTGTTAAACAACGAGGACATTATAATCAGACAGTTTACGCATGCTAAAGTTGACATAAGAACGACAAGAACAAACTCTCCTTGGGCTGAGGCTGAGATAAAGAAAATATTGTTCAAATATGCATAGCTTATGAAGATGATAATGTTGATGTGTATCGCTTGCTTTCTTACATCTTCCGCAAATATTTCCGCTGGCATCAAGAATTTCAGTTGCGATACTTTGTTTTCCGTTCTCTCTGCGAAGTAGCATAGCGCATATGTGACAGTATGTTTTGATTTGCCTTTTTCTTTTGCTTATGCATTCAGTTTAAGACTTTTTTTATGCCACTCGTACGCCTTTTTCTCCTAAAACTCAGTTCGAATAATTTACCACACCCTCATTTTTTATCTTGTTGTTTCTGTCCGTTATCAGCTGAAAAAAGAAAGAAAAGTAAAATGCATATCATTAGAAATTATGCTTAGTGGCATCAAGTCTTTACAGTTGATACCCTTCTATCTAAAGTAATGCTGCCCCGATGATGATGCCCAGTCAACCCTCGCATGAGGCTGATGTTGCTCTTATTGTCGGTGCACCCTTCAAATGTTGTTGATGTCTGCATTTAACTTCAATTGGCATTTTTTCTTTTCTTTAGATTCGCGCGACTTTTGCAATTGAGCTGCTTAATTCGTTTTATTACCCCACACTCTTCCTGATGCTGTTGATAGTATCTCAGGCCAACCCGTCGCAATGGGAATCATCGGAGTACAACAACTTCATGGCAATCAATTGGCTTCGTTGCTGTCATTCGATTCTCCCTTCTCATCCTCTCAGCTTGTCTTTTGTTTTTATAGCTTACTTTTTGTTTATATCCATGGATGATTTTAAAAGAATTGAAAAAGATATAAAAACAAAGAGAAATGGGAAAAGAGAAAAGAAATTCGAGTATCTGCTGCCTGTTTACAGTTTTCAATGCTCTTACAATTGGCTTAAATTGGTCCAGGCATCACTTTTTCTCGACTGTCAGGATGATTCTGCTGGCGGCGGTGGCGGCTTCGACTTAAGTCGACCAAGTTGTGTGGTTTTAACACATTTTACAGATACACAAATACTATAAAACATACAAATTGTGATTTTTTTTCCACCGATTTTTCAATTTATTTAATGGAGTTTGATTTTCCAAATGGATGCTGATTCCAGCGGTTTCTATGTTTGCTTCCGCTTCTGCTTTTGTGTCGATGTCTGTGGCTGTGTCTGTTTCTTTTCGCTTTTCTTTTTTGTCACTCTCTGTTTTGTTAGTCTGTATTTATTCTTACTCTTATTTCATGATGTCGTTTTTGTTCGTAATCTGCCAACAAAAAGTGATCAATAGCTTCAAAACAAATAAAGGTTTCATTAACTTAAATCTATGGGAATAAAAAAATCATTACCTAGTTTTAGGCTGTCTGGCTTAAAGTTTATATTTTGAGTAATTTGCAGTTAAAATTTTTAACTCAATGAACTCAATTAATCAAAATACGATGCTTGACTTTAATGCACTGCCATATATTATTTTATCGAGCACTTAATTAATAGCCTGACAACCAACTAAAATGGAAACTCTCTGGCCATCATAGCCATGCGTAGGACTAGTAGAGTAAGGAGTATATGAATTGAAACGGTGTAGGCCAAAGGCCAACAAGAGAGAGAGAGAGAGAGGAAGAGTGCCATTACTGATATATTTTTTTTCTTTATGTCCTGCCATTTTCATTCTTGCTTTCACTAGTGCCTGCCACTTCTTGACTCGACTCGACTCGACTTGACTGTAGGGACACCAATTTGTTCATCGTCATAGCTTCTTACGTGACAATTTATATGAGAGCACTTTATTGGCAATTATAAAG
The DNA here is from genome assembly GCA_037043295.1 of Amiota minor. Classification (NCBI taxonomy): domain Eukaryota; kingdom Metazoa; phylum Arthropoda; class Insecta; order Diptera; family Drosophilidae; genus Amiota; species Amiota minor. The sequence goes on along the minus strand of JBAMAW010002040.1, from coordinate 332,059 downwards.
GTTGTTTGTTGCCTTTGTTCCATGGACAGGATTCCACCCGCCTATTCACACTAAACTCCATACACCACACATCTTAACTTGTAACTTTTGTTGTTGTTGCTGTTGTTGTTGTTGTTGTTGTTGATGATGATGCTGCTGTTGTTGTCGTGTGTCAGTAGCAATAATTATTGAAAGCATTAGAAGCAGAAAGATCCAAGCCATAACAAGCGGGAATACCTGTATCTATAACCAAACGTTTGCGCGTATCTCACACGCTTCATAAGAGAGCATGCCTCTGCCTCTGTGTGTGTGGGTGTGTGTGTGTCTGAGTATCTATGTCTAGTGGCAAACAGTCATTGAGACCCGTTTTGAAGCGTACTAATTGCGTCTTTGGTGCGTCTCTGCGCCAAGCTCAATGACGTGCATGGCATACTAATAAGTATCTGTGACTACCTGCGGGTGGATGATGGTGGCTGAGTGTTCATCGAGTATCTTACTAGCGCTGTTAATTTGTTCAATTCCATTCTATTCTATTCCATTCTGCTCTGGACTTTATCTTTCTATGTCTTGTTGGTCTTTGTTATTTTTCGTTGCTGTCCTCAAAATCTTGGGTGTCAGTTGTCGACTTCATGTCTTGAGGTTAAATGATTTACAAGCTGAACCGTTGGATATTAATGAGCAAGTGAATGAGTATCTCCGTATCTCGGTTCGATAATAAATAAATCTGAATTTCTAAATGATGGAATGACTGTCTGCCTGACTGGATGGGTTTGAATGCTTGTCATTGTCGGCTCCATCAATCGTTTCCCAGTGATTATCATTGTGTTGAGAGCTTCTGATTCTTATAGTGGCAAACGTTCAACAAAGTTATTTATTGAATTACCCTTTTGTAATAGACACCTCTCTCTCTCTTCCAAATCAAAATGTTCTTTGTTATGATTTGATGAGTTTCGATTTGGTTTTTGTGGTTTCTATGGGGTTAGTTGTATTGAATGTGGTTTCTGTTACACTTTACTCTTTTATTCTCTCATTAAATAATTGTGCGTCATTTACTTTAATTTTGCTATGAAATAAATTACAGCGCATTTATTGCAAATCCAAATAAACTACAAGGATACTCTTTCAATCAGGCCACCAACATCAACATTGATACAATATTATTAAAGTCACCGTCGTACCGTCGTCGTCATTGTCGTCGGTTGTCATCCGTACCCATTTACGCACAATTGAGAATCGTACAAAGAGTTTGGCTTGTTTTGATTGGTCGGTGGTAGGCCGGTTATTTAGTTAGTAAGTGATGAAGGAGAATGAAAGGTATTAATAGCAGAAGGGGCATTGAGTGGTGGGATTGTGAAAGGAAGATCCTTTTGTGGTTTCGACCGAAAAACGAAAATACAATTTGACCAAATGTTTTATAATGAAATTTTACGCCGACTTCTACTTCCAACTACTCCTTTCTCTCTAGTTCCATTACTTAAAATAGTAATGGAAGCCATAAGGGCGACCGACCTGGCTGAATAATCTTGTTAAAGTTGTTTGTGCGTTCAACTCAATGATGTTAATTTGCCGGAAATTGTTGCCTTCGTCAGTTTAAATTCGCTTTACTTCATTTTGGTTACGGTTACGGGTTGATTTTTTTTTCATCTGAGTTCACTTTTATTTGTCTTATTTTTTGGTCTCCACTTCTTTATAGTAAACGGAAAGAGTTTAAAGGCATTAAGGGTTAATGACTGTACAAAGAATAACAACAGCATCATGAGAGACATGTGAGAAGAAGAACTTAGAAAAAAAAAAAAAAAGGTTTAACTGTTGCCCGTTTCTCACTTAAAACTCTATATATTGCCGCGACTTAAATGTTTATAGACCTTGAATAAAGAATAGGCAATCATAGAATGCGTGTCGTGGCGACTGGTCCAGAATGAACGATAGACCTGCCTTTATGTAATCTAACCACCCAAGCAGAAAGCTAACTTACATGTACAAATGTATATGGTCTACGAGTTTCTATGAAGGAAGAGAGGAGAGAGGAGTCATCATGATTCCAGCTTATTTCATATGTAAATTTAACAAATTGCTGGTCTCCACCACGTACAGCTTACCTTTTTTGAGTTCAGTGCAGATGAGTTGAGGTCAGGAACAGAAACTGAAACTGAAGCTGATTCTGATGCAAACGAACTTGAGTTTAATTATGCTTAAGTTGTGAGGAAATTCGTCGTTGTTGTTGTTGTCGTTGTCGTAATCGTCATCATCGTTGTTGGCGTTGTTACAAAAAAGGGTTAAATGCTAAAAGTTATGTCGTTTCATCGTTAATGAATTGGTGGCATCAATGTAGCGCCCGCTTCTCCTTCTCCACCACACCATCTCTACTCATATCCGTTAACAGTTTGCCGCATGTATGTGTGTGTAAGTAATAGATCCTTGTTACAGGCATAAATTAAATTTACATTTTGTCTGGCTAACCCTGCTAACCCTTACTCCTCTAAATCTAAGAGAGTCGCCCTTATTCGACGTCGTTACAGCAACAGTTTCATGCTTCCTGGACCAGACATCTAACTATTAGTCATCGCTATACCAAAGAACCAAAAAAGGTTGATTAAAATGATTTAAATTTTGGGTGTAGAAAACAATAAAAAAAAATTTAAGTTGTGTTTAAGTAAAAATTCTTAAGCTAACTTGATTTGGTTATAAAGTGTTTGCGCTTACTAAGAGGAAAAAGTTTACGGGTTTCATTTGAAAAGTTTTATAGAAAGAAAGCTTAGTTGCTACGTTTTACAACACTCTTTTTCATTCTCTTTTCTTTTTTTCCTTTTTTTTTTTTTTTGTTTGTTGTGGGTTGTTGCAAAAACAAAACACGTTTATACACAACAAACACTAAACTTATCGAACTCTAAACTTAAGCATTTCGTTGTAGTCCTCAGAGCGTCGTCCCTCCGACCATCATACGACTTTTGCACCTGATTATATGACTTGGGTTCCATTGCTTAGATAATCCCAAAGTCGAAATGAAGGTTTTTTTTTGTTTAAAAATTATTACAATTACTTTTTGTGTGCACGTTGCCACAAATAGCGGCGACACTTGCAACGATCTTGCAACGGAAATGGCCATAAACACATGGAACAATATCCTGCACACACTTTCATATTGAATCAGAGTTGGGAGATTCCAAAAAGAAGAACAACCTCAAAGTATGCATTCGTTTATTTAGTTTTTCGTATTGGTTTTTGGGTTTTGTCGAACGTGAAAAACTTTTACAACTGAATTACATACTTTTGTTGCATTTTTGCGCTTAAGATAACGACGAAGGACACCAAAGTAATAGCAAAAAACCAAGAATGGCAGGATGCATGGCAGTAGTATGAGGCAATTGTATGTGAAGGACCGAAGTTTATTCGTTCATATATGTGAATGCAAAGCAAAGCAAAACTAAAGAAAACAAAAGAAGACAAAGATGTCTAAGCAAAAGTTTATCCACAGAATGCGTAAAATGCACATTCACATGCGGCTAACAGCGTTTTATTGTCGTCCAAAACTTACACAGATACTCATACACAACACTGGCAAAAGTATTGCCAAAACGCGTGCTATGTCGACAATACACAAGTAGCAGTAGTGTTGGGTAAGGTCTGAGAGTGTGAGAAAGTCAGTGTTGTCTGCACCGGAACTATGTACGTACGTACTCGTACAAGTGTGGCGCGTAATGCAAATGAAAAGAATTTCTGCAATTTGGTTTATGTAAAAGTACAAAAGAAATAGTAGAAGGAATAATGTGTAGAAAAGCATCAAAATGAAATAGGATATTAAAAGGATACACATATTTGAAATAACTTCATTTAGTGCATTTTATTAAAGATGAAGATGAATCAGAAGAATAACTAAGAAGAAATGTGAGCAATAAATGGAAAGTAAACGGATGCACGGCAGAACAAGATGACCAAAGAAGTTATTTTAGCTTATTTGGTTAGAAGGAATGTAGTAGTTGGAAAATAAATTTGGAGAACGAAGTTTGAAGATTGAAATTGAAGAAAAATCAATAAATGAAATGAGAGAAAGACCATGCAAGCTTGCAAGAATTTTGAAAGAATTTAGCAAAAGTATGCCCATCATTTGGATGAAGAGGATTAAGAAAGATACACGGAATATGGTAAGTAATCTACTTCTACTAAATATAAAGATGGCATTTTGTTCATTAAAAATTTTTATTGTTAAGCAGAAGACATTAAACTAACTTTGATTTTATTGCATTTCTTTAGATATTGTATATGCAAAATGATATTAACATATCCCTATGACACAACACATAACAAATCTTCGTTGTTGTCATTTCCACCATCTATCGATTGTCGATTGTCAGTATAAACATTTAAAAACGCGTTTGGCCAACTGTGCCCATTCACTTGCGCTGCTTGATCTGCACACATGAACAAACTTAGCCATCCTTGCCAAAAGACTCATGGAACGTGCATTTGCAGCAAATGGATTTTTAAGAACCGTTTATCACCTACTTTTCTTAAAAAAAAAAAAACATATAAGAGAAAAAACAACCTAAGTTAACTCAGTAAGAAAGCAGCAAAGTAAAGGAATCGCTTCGTTCTGTTGTCGTCTAACGCCTTCTTTACAAATGTGTCGTTGTCGCTATCAACATTTCGTTAGCTATAAATCTTCGATTAGAATATAATAAATGCTTTTCAATATGCACAAAAATCGTAGAAAAATACTGGAAGGCAGAGCAGTGGAGTTGGGAGTTACCAATGCCATGGGTGAAGGAGTCCTGTCTGGCAATGCCAGTTCCTCGTTGGCCCTTTGGGGTGTGAGTTGAGGCACTTGCTGCTACCTTAGCTCGCTCTCAGCTGCCATTTATTACACTTGGGTGTATTTTATCATTTTTCACACATTTTTTTTTCGCTCATACATACCTCCAATTGAACGATAAATATACTTTTTTTTTTATTCTTTTATTGTATGACTTCTTATCACGTTGGCAGTGCCGCTTCCTGTGAGCCCCCATCATCGAAGCTACCAATCGAAATCAAGAAATAGACAAGTTTTCTGTTGATTTGCCTTAAATTGTTGTTGCTTTGACTCAGTTTCAGTCTCATTTCTTTTGCTCTATCTTTGATTCGAAGTATGTTTATTTGTTTGTTTGCCAAAACGTCTGTTGAGTTACCTTGTTGGCCTCTGTTGTCCCTCCTTGTCCTCGAGTAGTGTACGGCTTTTGCCGATTGCAGATTAATGACTTTTCAGCGATATTCTTCCATCGATGGAGAGTGGGTGAAGAGAAGCGCGTTTTCTTATAGTTAGTATATATTCATCCCATTCCATACCACAAAACCAAACCATTCATCTATATCCTTAGCAAGTATAAGACTACAGGTGTCGAGATATTTCAATGCGATTAGATAAGCATTTGGTGCTTTTTTTCTTCCAATGGTGGCAGCATCCTCGTTCAGCGTTGTTGTCCTTGTTGTTGTTGCTACTGCCAGTTTTCGTCCTCGCCCTTATCCTCGTCTTCGTCTTCGTCTTCGTTGTCGTTGTTATTATATTTAGCTCTCAAAAGCTTAGGCTGATTTGTGCGTATATTTTTTCTATATTTTTCTTTTTCTTTTCTGTGCAGTTTTTTTCAAAGCAGTGAGATATAGGGGGCGCTTTGCGAGTAGTAGCTGCAAGCAACATTAGCGTAAATGGCATTTTTATTGGGCCATTAAAATTTTGCTGAGATCCTGAGTTACTTCAGCTTTGGCTTCAACTTTAGCTTCTGCTTGTGACAGGAGGCAACTTGAAAGCGACGATGTTCCTTTGACTCTGGGTGTCCTTTAACTCAACTGTTTCACTCTAAACTTACTCTAACCTCCTTCAAGTTCACTCTCTCTCTCTCTCTGTCTCTCTCTTTCTCTTCGTATTCCTTTGAACTCTCTGATATACATGATTGTGTGTGTCTTTGATAGTCAAACTTCCTGCTGCTGCTGCTTCTTTGTAACGTGCTTGAACTGCTTATGGAGGTCCTTATATTTTGATTAACGTGCGAAATTTTTATGCAGCGTTCTAAATATACTTTTTATTTTCTATTCTATCCTGTTTTTTTTAATATTTTAGCTTTTTTTTAGGTGCTTTCTTCCAATATAATCCCACCTAAGGGGATAAACTTGTGAAATATTTACGGATTTGCTGCGGCTTAGCAACGCTTGTCGTTCTCGTATTGTGTACGATGGGACGCTGGCACTTTCACTTTAACTGGCTGGCCGGGTCGCCTTGAAGTATGCTTCGTCTGTCTTCTTGTTTTTATGTTGTTGGAAATTAAGCGCATTACTGCAGCAATTTGATAAATGTTTCTTGAAAATGATAACTTCGCACATACAAAATTACGTAATTTTGTAAAAAAAAAAAGGAAAATGAAAAAAAAATTCTTATAAGATTTATTTATTTCATATTATTTTCCTCATTAACGCAAAAACCCTCAATGGTCCGAACCGAGTGAGGGAAGCAGGTGGCAACACAGTAAATTGACGTTAATGGATGCTTATTTTGACTTGTCTTTAAAATGAAGAGCTTTGGTCGTGTGTAATTTTGTGATGGGTGGAGAGAGTGTTTTTGATTAAGGACTCGAACATGTCCTAGAAGTTCTTGCTCTAGCTCGGTTTTGTTTGGTTCATGTCAAATGCCCATCAAATTAGCATTCCACGTGTTCATGTACTGTGCTTGTCCACTTGTCATTCTCATGGCTACATCAACTACAACAACAAGAACAACAATGTGTTGTCCTTCAGTTCCACACTCTCTTATACATAATAAGAAGCGTGAAACCATCACTCATCATCGCTGCCAAGTTTCTGTGTCTGTTTCGTTGTTTGTCTGCATTTTTGGCCACGATTCTGATGCTACTAAAAGCATTGAAAATTCTCTGACATCAAAAACGACAAGATTGATATTTATCAAATGTGACACACTAACCAAAAGACATAGTAGAAAGCAAGTGATGATGCTTCCCTCCAATATTCTTTTTAATACTTTGTTTTTTTAATCTATACGTTATCGCAAACATGCATCGCATAGATAGAATAAGAAGACCATCATCAGGAGCAGAAACAGCAGGGGATACCAGCTATGTACATATATACTCAGGACCGGATTATGTAATGTAGGGACTTTTGGATAACTCATGTCTAGAGATGTATGTCCCTTAAGTAGGCGAGTTCATCGATAACAACTCGAATCTCTGAACACGCAAATCATGCCTTCAATTAAATTTGGAATTATATATATTGATTCCATCTAGTGTAGACTACCCACATGAATATTTTTTTATTATTGAGTACTCATCAAACCTCATGAATCACATTTAATTCTAATTTTAATTTTGTCTTATTATTCTTAAGGACCGCGTGGGCCTTTGGCCCGTAAATTGTTGCTTATACTGACTCTATAGATAATCTGTCCCTGTGTATCATAACAAAACCAAACCAAAAAGACTACGTCAGTTCCTTCCATAGAGAAAAAAATTCTCTCTGTTATCAGTTTTTTAGGGTTCCATACCTAAACGGTACCAAAGGGAACCCTATTGCAGAGACTTCGTAGTCCATCCGTCCGTCCGGCCCATATCTCATGAACTGTAAAAGCTAGAGGGTTGAAATTTCCACAAAATGTGTAATTCTACCCGGGCATCAGCAACAAATACTAAAACTAAAATATTTTCAAAAACTTTAAGGGGTCCCCATACAAGAAACATTTTGGTTTGTATGGAAGCTAAACAATCCAGTAATCCCATGATCTTGAAATTTTGAAGTTTAGTGGCTATAAAACAGAAACTTATATTATCAAAATTTCAGTTTGATCGGACCACTAGGGAGGGTACCTCCCATACAAATCTACAGTTATAATTCAGGTTTTTATTAGAAAAACTTTTTTGTTTTTGCACTATAGAACAGAAATTTGGAATCAGTAAAATCGGACCCCTACGAGGAGTACCTCCCATGCAAACCCCAATCTGGTACGGAACCCTCCTTTTACGAGTCTGACTCGCACTTGGGTCTATTTTTTTTTTTTTTTGGTATATAATTTTCCTTTCTTTTTTATTTTATTTTATTAAAATATGTTCTTGTTCACGTTTCGTTTCGTTTGGTTTGGTTTGGTTTCATTTTGTTTTGCTTGTTTGAGATCGCATTTTTTTTTTCTTTTTTGGAACAAAAAGAGTTTAGATAAATCAAATAGGATAAATGATATGTCGTATCACTTTTGAAAATGAAAAATGTTTTTATGATATATGAACAAATGTTTGTCTCTCTGTTTGTTTGTCGGTTGGTTTCTTGTTTGTATGCTTGCCTATGTCTAACCCATCTAAAACATTTCCTCCTATTTCTCTGATCCTCTATTCCTCTATTATTATTCGTTTTCTCTAGAATATTTTTCGAAAGCTGCCCTTAACGCTTTGCCTTTGAATGCTTTTTGTGCCATTGGCAACCTGCAGCGATGTCAATTGTTTGCCACAAGTTGAATGTTGGTTTTTTTTCTCCATAGAAAATGTTTTTTTGCTCTTCAATATTACGAATATTTTTCTATTTTTCTTTTTTGAGCTATTAAAGTACTTCAAACAGGCGTTAAATGAAAATTCATGCTGATTTCTTTTCCATTTTTTGTTTTTATGAAAGTTACATTCTCCCCTCATGCTTTCCCTTTTTGAGTGCGTATGACTGAGTAATCTCGCATATTCATAGGTAGCTCTTAGCAGTTTGATTTGGGTTCTTTTTTATTTTTTTGTTTGGCTTTAGGTAGCTTTACTTGTTTTTTTTTTTTTTATTAATAGTAGTTCAACTTCGTATGACTTGAAAAACGCTTGAAGCGTGCACACTTACTACACGTTGTCATGACGCAACAGCAGGCAAGCGAAGCTTAGAAAGCGGCAAATGTCTATCATTTAACGAGACAATATCATTTCTTTTATATATAATTTTGTTCATCGTGTGTGACTTTATCAGCAAAAAAAAAAAAAAAAAAGAATTGTGCGAATTGCTTCATTTGAGAATAAAAACGCGAAAAATGTTTTCTTTGCGCCACAAGCATATTTGACAAGCTGCGCTGCGTTGCGCCATGTCTTGTGCATACTTCAAATAAAAAGAAAGAAAAAGTGAAATTATAAAAGAATGAAAGAAAGACGTGGAGGAGAGATTACAATATATAAATGTTGGCTGGGTCTTGTGCTATTTTTGGTCTATTGTTCTTTTTTTTTTTTAGTTCTTTTAAAAATGCCAAACAGGTTTCATTTTACTTATGTTGTTTGTGCTTTAAGGCGACGTTCGTTCGTTATTATTGTGAAGCCACAAGTCCTTCTTTCTGTCTAACATATCCTTTGTGACACCTCCTGTTATTGTTGTCCTTATTTCTGTTCATGTTTGTTGCATGCATTTGTAATAAGTTTGAGCCGAAAATGCGAATACGTGCGAATCTGCACATTATGTGCGCGTAAGTGAATAAAATTGCCATAAGGCATTTACCAGAAGCTCCGCAAAAAAAAAAAAAAAAGGAAAAACACATAGAACAGAATTGACAACAACAACAAAAGCAAAGAGATATTTTAGTTGTTCACAATGCTGCAATGAATGTCCCCTGCCTTCGTCTCACCCTCTTTGAGTCATTCAGCCATTCATTCGTTTAGTCATCTTCTTAAACGTAAAGTACTTGGCATAAAAATGTTTGCGTTATGCTTATCTGACGTCGCTGTCGGTTTAAAAGCCGACGCATCGAAAGATCCTGCTTTCTTTCTTAGATACATAGATGCAAAGAAAGATACGTAGAAACATGTGTGTTTGTTTGAGGGTTATTTAATGACGCCTGAAGATGAGGGGAAGGAGAAGCATATGGGGTTGGCAGTAGTGCAACAACAAAACGTTGTTAATACGTGCCGCGCTTAGTTGACATCACCAAATGGAATCATCGTGAGCGGTGAGCGCAACAACTCCACGACACCCAAAGCCAACTAGGCAAAGGTCGACCATTCATTTCATGTACAATATTATACTAGTATGGTCTTTGGCCCCAAAAACGAACACCTTCGGCCTCGTATTTAGTGCTACTTCATAAACACACACACATACACACACTCACGAGAGGCATAAGAGTATTTGTGTATGTGTGTGTGTGTGTTCGTAACCTTACTTTGCCTTGTCGCGGTCGAAAGGATATCAAGAAGCATTCATTTTATGCACACGCGTTCGCCTACAAGCTCACACGCTCGCTCGTTCTATAGTTTTAAGTAGTCATTTGTGCTGTTCTTAAGTACGCACTTGTCATAAATTTACAGATGCGATTTTTCCAGTGTACTACAGTCGTTTGTGCATGAGATGTGAGTGTAGTTAGTTCTGTATTTGTTTCTGCTGCTATCCTTAGTCTGTTGATTTTTATGATTTTTATATAATATATTTATTTATGCAGCTCATAATAAATTTTTACGATTGTCAGCGTATCGTCACCTGCAAAAAATTCATCGTCTTCATTGACTCCAGCAGCAGTGAACATCATCAACAGTATCGATACCATCACATCTTCGTTGTTCGTGGTCGTCGTTATTTTTTCTTACATTTGATTGAGTGCATAAAGAAGTAAGTCCTTGTCGTAGTTTGTCGTCATTCGAATATTAATCAAGTCGCTTGCACGGAAGTGTTTTATGTCATTTTCTGAGTTGCTCAAGTGGGCGATAAAGAAATTAATGTCCCAAACATATATACGTACACTCACACACCTAACTTACTTCTTCCCTTGAGGCACTTTCTTCTCCTCCTTAATTTTGTTAGTCAGACACACACACACAACACAACACACACATGAACGGGCTGCAGGTAACGACAAATCACGCATTAAGTCAGTTTAAATTAATTAGCCTCATGGCTTAATGTCCTTTTAAGCAGCAGGATTTGTGTCTTAGTTATATTAATGTTTCAGAAGGATATTTGATCCTTTTGTTAACTATTACATGACATGAAAGTAGTTAGTTACCTCTAACCAATAATGAGATTTTATTGTTAAAAAATTGAACTTTTGCTTTTGCTTTAAATATGATAAGTAAGCGAAAAATTTTTAATCAGCACGTGCTGGATTCAATCATGTTTGAGACTCTCTTAAACTCATACATTACAATTAAATACAATATTTTCCAGTTTTTTTTTTTAAGTTTTATTATATAGATAATTTTCATTGTAATGTTTGTTTTTGAAGACTTTCATGGAGCATTGTTATTTCACTTTTCTTGCTCAATAAACTGGCTATAGACTGACGTAGCGTGTCATATCTTAAGCTCATTTGAACTTTGCGATCCCGTTCTTTTCTATTAAATGTTCCGATTAAGTGGAAGACTTTTTCAAAGGCATTTTTAAGTGTGGGAGACTTATGTTCCGTGAAGATGAAGCTTTCGTATAAATGTTCACAGAGCTTTTCAGAAAGTAGCTATGTATTAATGTCAATAAAGAATTGGGAATAAGGAACAAAAATAAATAAATTATTCTATTGTTAGTTTCATTATGCATTGCCAGATTAATGTATATGGAATTACCTGAATAAAATATTCTGAAACATTCCATTTCTCATGATGTGGCAATCCTTGCATTAGTATACCATGCGCTTCCAATGGAAATTCCAATTCCATTATGAGATTACCAACGAAACGCATAATGTTTTTTGAATGTTTATGTAATAACTGCACATCAATTTTGCCATATCGACGAAAATGTTCAAAAAGGTGTTCATATTTGATCAAAAATCTGATAACATATATGTTAATTGTAATCTGCACAATTTAAATGATCAAATTGACTTACTCTTGAAAAACTTTCTGACCTAAACGTCGCTTGAATGGGTCAATGAGACGCCAAGCCCGTATTAGTGTATAACGTTCAATCATCGTTAAGCCATTTTCATCTTCTTCGACACTTGAAAATAATTTTAATTTTGGTAATGGTTTCGGATAAATCTTTGACTGAGAATTTCGTTTAAGTCTTTCAGTTGATGATTGACGTCTACCAATCATATTGTCCTCGTTTTATAATTTTTTGTTTTATAATTTCCTCTTTTTATTGTAAATATTTTTTTTTTTTTGTTATCTACAACATTTGATGGAAATTGATGAAACTAAAATTATCAGTTTAGTCAAAGGTGACTTTTCTTTCCCATATGTTTTTCATATGAAATTCGTCGTCTATTTGCCTCAGGCATTAAATGGCTCTTAATGCTATAGAATTCGCTAGTCTGTAATCGCATATTAATCATGCTGCGTACAAGGGATATTCGTGCTTTGATCCCATGTAAGGCGCGATTAATAGATTCCGAATAATGATTAACGAGTTCCTGACAAAATTTCGCTTCAATGTCGTCTATGTATTCCTATAATGAACATTAATAATCAAATAATAATCAATTAAATCCTAATTGTGGAATGCAATAAAAATATTTTAATTTCGGAAATTTACCATAACTTTGTCAAAGGATACATTATAAGTATTATGTATATGAATGATGTTCTGTATGTCTTGCATAAATAGACGATTGCTTTTAAGACAATGTTCAATTATAGACCCGAAGATTTGAATTGCTACTAACGCATGCCGATGCAACTCTTTTAATTTCAATCTATCCTTGGGATCATTTGGATCACGAAATAAATTCATGTATGTATGATTGTTGACTAAAAACTTATAGAAGACACTTTGGCCAATAGTTCGTGTTTTCGGTTTTACTAAATTCCAGGCCTTAATCAATACTCTCTTTTCATGTCTCGTGAAACCAGTGTCATCCCGTATTGGGTTCAGATTCAAAGGCTGTAATGGCATTGGAAAGATGCGTTGTGGAAAATCACGTGTAGACATTTTAATTGCTATGATAATTTCTTAACAAAGAATTTTCTTTATTTTGTGTTTAATGTGAAATTTTCAAGATATTGAAATCGGTTAACTTAATGAAATTTCATACATAAATATATTTTGACATGAAATACTTTTTCATTAAATTCATTTTAAACTAATTACATAAAAATTATCATTTACATGACATCCTCAACCCATGGTAACCCAACCCACCAACAATCAATCAAAAGTCATGTGCTTAACATTAAAATAATTGTTTAAATATCAACAGCATCATCTCCATTCTCATCATCATCATCATCAACATAATTCTCAAGATGTGACATTCTCGCAGCTCATTGCCTGCTTGCCTGCTTCCTACCAGGCAGGCAGGCAGGCAGTCAGTCATCAATTCACTCTTTCGCTGATGCTCCTTAAAATAGGCCACAATATTATTTCTTGAAAAACACTTGAGTGCGGCAAATACAAAATACAATACCATGAAGTGAATAAAGTGAATGAAGAAGTGAAGTGAACCAAAGTGAACAGGCAGGCAGGCAGGCAGGCAGGCAACGTCATCTGTGCGTGCTGATGGTGATGCTGTCTTTGTCGTCATCTTGACTGCCATCTTAGCGCCGCTTTGACTCCTTGAGGAGTGTCGTATTGCGTCAGTTAAAGAACACTCGTCGTTGCCAATTTAAATACCCACAAAAATAACAATGCATAAGCACTTGTAATCCGATTTGAAGCAATTCAAACACATTTGAAAATCATTAAGCACACAACAACATGCCTTTTATTTAACCCCCTGATCCTACTTCCAGTGGGTTGTGTTCAGTGGGTGGGTGGGTGGTTGCTCTCTTCCTGCCTATTTTCACTAAATATGAATAAATGAAAGAAGGAACGAGAGAATGAATAAATGAATGAAGAAAAATGTTCGTACCCGCGATTCATGATTTTGACAGTTGCTGCTTGGACGAGGGCAACAAAAAATATGTGAAATGAAAGTATGAAGAAAGCAGACGCCTACAATTTTGCGGGCGCCAAGATAAAATGTTAATTACCACAAAACGCAAATATTCTGAGTGCGAAATTATTATGAAATGTTGCTCTTCCTGTGTTGGTGGTTGGGTGTTTTTTTTTTCTTGGTGTAGGTCTGTGTTATTATGGTGGGTGGTTCATGGTTGGTAGGTGGTTGCTAAGTTGTAGGAAAATTCCTTGAAAAATATTTTGCGCCGCAAAAATGACAAGAAAATACACTGAAAATGCGCACATACCAAACACTCTATTAGCAACAGACAAATATACAGACAGACGACGGATAGATAAAATGTAGGAAGTAACGGAGAAGAAAAGACGAGAAAGTTGGGCAAAATGGTGAAATAAAAGTATCAACCATTGACAATTCACCGCATTTTGTGTTATGCTAATGACAGCCTCAAGATAAAGTGTGTGTATTTCGTATAAAAAGGCGTGTTACTTCAATGAAGAACTAATTATATCAACAGATTTTTTTAGGCCTTGTATTGAGTGGCATCTTAAATTCAATTAACAGTTTGGTATTAGATTGAAGAAAATGAAATAAATAATGATATGACCTACATATAGTAGGCCATCAAAAAAGGCCTTCCAAACTTAACATTTTCTTCGGTGGGTCAATGACTTCAATATTGTGACCAAAGGCTTTTCAGGGAAAGTAAGGTTACATGATTCCGCCAGATTAGATATAAAATATATCTATCATCGATTGGCAACTTTTTCATGACTCTATCTCTGTTAGAGGCATCTGAGCTTAATCAGGAGTTCCTAAATGGCTTCAGCAGGAGGGCAGACCGCTGTCACATCTCTGTCAAGAGAGACTCATGCCCAATCGTTATCCTGCATAACTTGGTCATACCGAGAGGCGAAAAAGTTATACGTTTCCCCAAAGCGCAACGAATAAGATGACTTGGCCACGTAATGAGAATGGATAATTCGAGATGGTTCAGCGAAATAGAAGAAAATATGCAAAATTTGCTGTTGCATAAACAATGATTATGATGATGATGACTCATGTGGAGTATGCTCTTGTATAGAAGACTTACCTGGCGTTAGCACACTGTCAGAACTACTGCAACCTTGTAGCTAAATCTGCAGAAGCTGAAGTGGCTCCTACAAATTAAAACTCTACTTAACCTAAGCAACAAAATATGTGGTGCCGGTCTGGATATATGGTATTTCCCTATTGGGTACTGCGACTGAAACTAATAACCATCTCATCAGTAAGAACATGATTTCTGCCCTTCGTCAGATAGTAAATGCTGTAATGATGTCATTTACCGGGACCTACGACTCTTCTCGCTTCATGAGTATATCAACGGTCACACCAGTCAATATAATGACCGGCGAAAGATGCATGTTAACTGGTTAGCATCCGCTCTGGCTATAAGCCATTCCATGAGAAAGCTCGAGCGCTTTCAACCTGATGACTTGTGGGTACAAGGACGTCGAAGAGGGCGTTGGATTAGTTTCTGCATTTATAAAATTTGTCTTTGTAAATTATTTAGACTGTAAGACATATGCCAATTTCTAAATATTTTCTTATATCAGTTTCTCATAGTCTGTAAATCGGTAGTTTAATTTAGTCCAATTTAATAAAAAAAGAGTCTGAATTTCCTTTTGCTAAGTTCAAAAATTTGTTTCAAAAATGTATAAGGCTATAAGAAATTATAGCAAAACATTAATGTTCAACTTATTTCTTCATTCATTCTTTTTTTGTGGTCCGTAGCTCATTAGTGTTTCTATAAATGTGTGGAGAGAGAGAGAGAGAGGGAGAGACAGAGAGTATCCTTGTCAAAATTGAGTAGAATAAAGACCATATGTCATTTCTTATTTTGACGTTTATTGAGCCTTTGTCAGCAGCATATTGCGTTTTCTAAACCAAAATTTGATGTATTGGCAACGTAACAAAACAAACAAAGCCCCATTGCAAAACAACTAGTTGGCAACACTTGAGCAACCCGTTCTCACCCCTCTCCTTCTAGTGTGTAGCATCTATTAAGTATTGAGATGCCATTTTCACCTTTTTGACGAATTCGACAGGCCACCATTGAACCATTAATAACTTTTGACAACTGCTCTCTGTATTTATGCCATACGAGTATAATAGGACACACATCCATCTATTCATACATTCATAGCATTGCATGTGAGTAATTCTTCATTGAATCGATCCATTCACATTCATTCATTCAATCACTCACTCATTGATTCAATCGGTTTCACATATTTTGATTTATAAAGTTGCGTCAATGAAATAAAAGTTGCACTTTTGCTTTGAATAATTAATGGCATCACAACTTTTATTGTATTGTATAGAAAAATCTCAATGATTTTTAATGTGAATGAGCATAGGGAGAGGGAGGGGGAAGGTGGGATTCTAGAGAGAGTTATCAAATAATAAGTGGTTGTTGGTTGTCCTTTTTGTTTTTTTTTTTTTTTTTGTTTCCTTTCTTTTGATTTCTTTTATTTTCACCATAGTTCGTATAGTGAAAAGATTCTTATCCCAGAAACACACTTTTACAACATACTTGTACGTTATAATGGAGTGAGAATCGGGGGAAGTTAAGTAAGTAAGTAAGTAAGACAGGCAAGCAGGTGTTGCTACTGTTATACTTTAAGGCAGCATTGGATCGAGGAAAAACATAAAAAGGCAAACAAAAGATGCCGCTTTGACAAAGGCGTAGAATTTCGAATAGAATGGAAAAGAAAAGAAATACAATTGTCACAGTTTCTTTTCTTTTTGTTTAACTTATTTTTTTTTTCATGGCAACTAGAAAGAATGAAAAAAAAAGACGGAAAGAAAGATTATTTTGTTCATTTCTATAGTTTTTTTTTTTTTTTTTTGAATTTTATCTGGCAACATTTTTAGTGTCATTTTATTTCCTTCTTTTCGCGTGTTTTCCAACACAACACAACACAATGACGATGATGTTGACTACAACGACGAATGATGAACCCACGCAGTGGGTTGTTCTTCATGGTGTTGTTGTTGTTGTTCTTGTTATTGTTATTATTGTGTTGTTATTTTTATTGTTCTTGGCTTTTGTTAATGCCCTCTGCTCTACTCCCTGCTCCATTTTGTGCAACATTTTGTGCCTTCGCCATTTTGTTCGAAGACAACGATGAGATTCGCCATGCCTTGCCACCTCATCATCATGCCATATTCGTAGTCATTTGTTCATTTCTTCTTCTTCGGCGTCGTCGTTGTCGTTGTCGTTGTTCTCGTCTTGCATAATAATATTTTTCGTATTCATTACTTTGTTTTCCTTGTCATTAATTCTACGGGTTTACTTGTCATTTCTGTCACTTCTGTCATCATTTTATCATTAAACGTCGTTGTTGTCGTTCTCCTCATGGCTCATGTCGTGCCGATAAACACAGAGAATGAGAGACACAGAGAGTTAAAGAGATACCGATACAGCGAGACTGTAAAGGAAGATATCGCGGTGAGCTCGAGGGAATTTTAATAAAATGTGCAAATCGTAATGCCATGAGATGCTGTGAAGAAGAACACAACTACCAAAGACAACAACATAATGACGACTACAACGACGAGTGATAAAAATAATGGTAATTCCTCATTATTAACACTTATAGCGAGACCCCACACGTACAGTGAAATCCTGACAGTAAGCAGGACACTGTACGACAGTCATTTGACATTTCCCCTTAACTGTTGGTGAATTATTGTGCCTTGTGTCTGGTTTGGCCTGCAGGTTCTGTTTTTTGTTTTCATGCCCCTTGGTAATAATAAATGTGGTTAGCGGTCTAAGAATTTTCTCTCTCACAGACTGGACTTGAGCACCTGCTTTTACTTACTTCTTTCATTAGTCCTCATTATATCATCATATCATATCCTTGACGACATTTAGCCATCAGCTGATTACTTTAAATTGGCCTATTTTTGCTTATCCAAGATAAATTTCCTGCTGTCTACTGCTTAACTTGGCTGTCCGTTCATCTTAGTTGTTGTGCTCATCCGGCCCCGGCCCTTGACTTATTTTACGCGTTTTCTTTGCTCACGCTCGCTTGCAAAGTTTCCTTTTTTTTTGTTTTGTTTTTTAAATAAGCACAAGGAAAACTGTTGACAGTTGGAATTAGCTCGCTTCATTCTTATACTCTCCCGTACACTGTACTTCGTACTTCCGTCCTTTGTTATTTAAAACAATCGCCGAAATCCGTAAATGCGACAATGGATTACCTTGTCCAAGAAGTCGTAAATCCGTTGCCAAACACCAAGAGAAGCGCAGTACTGGGAAGTTAAGAAGTCCGCTTGTCTATTCAATCTTTTCTGTTTTGTCCTTTCCTTTCCTTCCCTCATTTACTTATTTCAGCTGAGATTGGTCTAGATTCCGTTTGTTTAGAAATGTTTTAAAATATTTTTGTGTTTTCACATTTCTTAACTTCTACTCATCATCTTCTAGTCCTTTTGTCTTCGTTATTGTTTGTCATTGGCCACCGCTAATTAATGCCTTACACGCATAATCACTTTAGACATCAGCAAGCACAGTAAGAACAACAGTAAACCACAACGACATTGCGATATTTATTTACTGTTATTACTGGTAGAATTTAATGAAGAGCAACAACAACAGAAGCAGTAGAATTCATTGAGTTAAGCTCTACTCCCTAGAGATAACATGACTCTTCCCCACTCATGCCAAAAAAAAAAAAATCAACTTACACTGCGAGGTGACGTAAGCCAAAGCCACAAGTTTTGGTTCTGACACATAGCCACCAATGCGTTGCGATGCCATCGATGTTGGAACAAACAATTAACGTTTTAAATAATCATAAAGCTGACATTTGAAATGTTAATTTTAATGCTTCCACGTGCTTCCCTCTCCTCGTCTTGTACTTGTACAGAATATTTCAACATCATCTTAGATTTAAACTTTAATTGACAGCAACCAAATTGTTTTGTTATATAATTTTTTATGTTTGTTCTTGGATTTAACAATAGATAAGCCGACTTATCCTGTAATGAATTGTGCTTGTTTAAGTAGAATGAAGTTCTTGTTGTTGTTTTTGTGTTGTGTAGTTTAGGTTTAGGTTAGAAAAAGTCCTGTTGTCATACTACGAAAGATATATTTCATTTCTCTGGTTGATCACTGAAACATCCTTGTACCTTTAACAGGTGTACGGTTTCTTGTAAATTTTATTTTTGAGATCTCTGACGCTTTTGAAAATGACATGTCTAAGAAAAACTGTATCTACCTCCTTATCACAGGCGATTGTCCACTGATTGGGCACTGCCCGAAAGTACATTTATTGTTATTCTTACAGTAATAGATGGAAGCAGCATTCTAGTCAGTCCTTGGTCTTATTTGGACCATATAAGCTGTTCACTTCATAATATTTCTACGAGTCCAATAAAGTCCTTGTGCAATAATTTCTTACTCCTACTGAAAGTTGAGCCTAAAAGTATGTGAATCATTTTTTGTTTTCTTTTGGCAATAAGATAGAGTTGAAGTACATTACTAGCAGCTGCAGCAACGTTGTTCATTGAATTTCTGCTTGAATTTAAGATCTACATATTAATATGCAATGGAAACCAGGCTGGAAAAAACTGAAAGCATCACAGTCAGCAGGAGTCTAATAAGAAAAGAGAATCAGAATGGGAATGCAAAAGAGAAAAGGGAATGCGGAAAGAAAACTTGAATAAGACTTTTTGCATTTGAAATCACGACAAACGACACGAGAGTAGGGAAAATATATGTATAGGTGATTGGGTGAGCATAAGTGAGTTAGTGAATATGTATGAGTATGTGTGTTAAAGGATAAGAGTGTGCGCGCGCGTGTGTGTGTGTGTGTGTGGGAAAAGTAAAAGAAAAGTTCAAACTAAACACACTTGAAAAAGTCGCAGGCAGGAAATACTTTTGCACTATTTTATTATTACTTGTAAAAATATTACATAAAATTGCACTTGGCGTTAGTTGTTGTTCTTGTTGTTGTTTGTTGCCTTAGGCAGTCACATACACATACACACGAGTATATATGTACATGTTTAGGTGCATGGTAGTAGTTTTGTATGTATAAAAAGGCAGAGGCAGCCGCGCCACTTGAAAGCGCCACAAATGAAATAAAATATTTCATTTGAAGTTTTTCCTTAGCCTTGAGCTCAATTTTTAGTGGCAGTGGCAACAACACCGCCCGACTCTACTCTACGTGTTGTATACTAGTACATTTCGATATATGTGTGTGCTTACAATGACTGTCCAAAATTGGCAATGGGTCTAGCCAAAAAATGGTAGTGGTGATGGTGATGATGATGATGCGTGTCTGGGCAAGAGTCCGGACTTTACTTGAGTTGAGTTGACTTGACTCGACATCGTCTTCGTCGTAGTCATCATCGTCATCATCAGTAGCAGCAGCAGCAGCAGAACCGTGGCAGTGAAAACACTTGAATAACTTTAAAGACCAACCAACGAATCTACCGACCAACCGAACGAAGGAACCACATACCATTAGACCGAGAGACTAGATCGAGAAGCTATCCAACACCCAATACGAAATGGCGGCCAGTAAGTGTTATCCCCGCAAAGTCATCGTCCATCCACAGGCACCACTTCACTTGACTTAACTAGTTCGCCAAACTAAAAGTTTAAATTATTCCAAACCAACAAGCAGAAAATGCTAAAGGGCAACTGCAGACTTTTTGTGCACAGGATGCGATGGATGAAGAAAGGAAGGAAGGATGGCGGGAAGGGAGTACAGAAAGCATGAATGAAGGGAAAATATTGCAATCCAAACTACTTGAAGACGTTTTTCGGGCGTATTTTCTATGTTGTTTTTGGGGTTTCGACTTGCTCCTTCTTCTGCAATTCGTATAGCTTTGGCTTTACTTTACTTCGGTTTGGGTTCATTTCTCGGCTTTGACTTTTAGAAGCAGTTTTGTGTGTGTGTGTGTGTGTGTGTGTGTGTGTGAGTGTGTCTGTTTTAAGGAACCAAAAATAGTTTTGGTCGCATATGAAATTGAAGGATTTAATGCTTTGTGGGTGTGTCATGCTACAACAATATATCATCAACAGACGACTTTAGTACAACGATGGCCAACCGATGAGAGACGACAGAGCAGCTAAAGTAAAAAGTTTTGTACGAAAAAAGAACCACACCAACCTACAAATGTCCTTTCAATAGTGAGTCTTTAGCTACAACTGATTGCACGCGCGTGTGTTAATGATAGTTTACCCTAAAGAATGGAAGACAACTGAATGGGGTAGGAAGACTACTGAATGAAATTGCGGTAGCGTGTTGCGCACGCTGAGCTGTCAACGAGAGATTTTAATGAGGCTTTTATTGTGATTCAGAATAGATTAAGTGAGAATAACGATTCGAGTGGTAGGAGAAATGGGAGACAGCCTCACAACCGTGTCTAAATCCAAATAATGAACATTTTAAGCAAATCATTTTATATCAAATATAAAAGTAACAAATGCTGATGCTGAGGCTGTGGCTGAGGCTGAGTGGAGGGTAGAGAAATAGGCATCATATGCTTAACGTCATTGTTGTTGTTGCTTGAATTTACTTCATTGTCCTTTTTACGCATGCAATATACTATGACAACAATATGTTTGGATGGTGTGTTGGACCAGTGAAGAGCATTCAACGTTTGTGCTGACAGTGATTGATTATAAATCGGCATTCAATGCATAACAACAACAACTCACACACATACAATATAATAAAGAAAGAACAAAATAACAACAGCAACAACAACAGGGATAACAACGTAAATCTATGAATGCTGCCTTCTTTCTCCTGCTTCTATTGTATTGTCATGGTAGCCCTGTAGTTGTTATTTGTTGCGCCAGCATTGCGTGCGTTTCTTTATCCTTGCTTGCGTGATAGCTTTTAATATGGAACACTCTCAGAAGCAAGCAGTAATAGCAGCAATAGCAACAGCAACAGCAACAGCAAAACCACAAAAAAGTGCCTCATTTGAAAATCACTTTACCCATTTTCACCCACACCCCTCACGCAAAGTCTCTTTCTTTTTTCAACCATGGCTTCGATTTTTTTGTACACCAAGTAAGCACTTAACTGTTCTTAATAGTGTCCTGTCCAGGACATTGATGTGTCACATCTCTTCATTCGCTTATTCAATCCCATTCACTTCTGTCGCTTTGCTTTTGTTCTGCCATTTGTTTGCGGCATCATTGTCCTTTTCAGTTGCCAACCTCTGCCTTTCCTTTCCATTCCTTCGGTTTTTGTGTGTGCGTAAATCCTTTGATTGTAAAGCGAATTGTCCTTTATATGTCGATGGGTAATGATGTTACTCCTACTGCTGTCATTCAGTGTTGAAATTTTGATCCATTCGTAATGCGACAAATGACATTAATTGACCCAATATGTATTTTTTATCCTTTTTCATAGGATTTCCCTTAATCGTCGCTTATAGGTCTCCTCCCCTATCAAGACCTTTCCTTTTTTCTGTACCATTTAAGTTGATTAAGTTGTTCTGTGCAATGCTTCGTCATCAGTCATCAACTTATCATCATCTTCATCATCATTATCATCTTAAGGATGAGACTATGAAATTGTTATTGTTATTGTTGATGATGATGATGATGTTGATGACTTTGATCGGTCAGTTTTCATTTCAAATTTGTTCATTTTCAAAGTTGCTGTCCTTTCACTCAAACGTTTTGATTAAGTAAAGCCGCCTTGGGCTATAATTGCTTAATCGTCTGCAAAAATGTTTGCTTAGGCATTAAATGCTCATGTGGCAATCAACTTTAAAAAAGGATATTGCAAATACATATTTCTATATTTTACTTCTTCTGTTTTTGTCTGGCAAATGCTTATGTTTTGTGCATCATAAAAATTCATAAAGACAAATGAAAGAAAAATCCCTAAAATATGAGGAGAATTCGAAATGAAAAGAAAACAGAATTTTTGTAATAGACAAATGCATCATCATCTGTTGAAGAAGAATGTTTTGGCGTCTGTTTTTTCTTTTTTTAATTAAGATTTAGTTCTTCTTATTCATTTCGAGTTTTTTTTTTGTTTTTGGTAATTTTTGCCAAGATGACGTCGGCGCCATTTGTATTTTTCAGTTGTAATTTTTCAAAATGTCCGCATTGCTCCACAAAGTATGCAATTGATTTTTCATTAAGCTGAGCGCAACAGCTACAACACAAACAACACTACAACTGAAACTACAAAAAAAAAAAAAAAACAACAAAATAACAATGTAAAACATAACAGAAAAACTATAAACAAGAAAAGAGGGACAAGAAAAGAGTGGAAAAAGAAAAAAAAATGTTGAAAAACAAACAAGAAAAATCACTTGAAAAATTATTCGTTGCTGTTGTTTTGCGCTAATGAGAAATTTTTCGTCCTCAGCAACTGCAACGATATCTACAAAAACGAGAAGAACATGGAGAACAGAACTTGAACGAAAACAATGGGAAGCAATAATAAGCACAATTGATTGTTATTTTGTATTTAGTTGAAGAAAAAAATCCTTCCTTCTGCTTTCTATTTGATATATTGCAACGAGATTATGAGAGATACAAGCAACTAACAGAGAAAAATAAGACAAAAAAAAAAAAAGAACCGCATTGAAAAACAAGAATAATATTTATTTTTAGTTGCAGCCAAGTTTTAAGGTAGAAAAAGACTCATCCAACATTCAATATTAAGCAAAATTTTCGTTCCATTGTCATTGTATCTAAGCCTTTTCGATTGCAACATGAAACATAAATATTAACAACAACAACAGCAGCAACAGCAACAAGAATCTTAGATATGCTCAATTAGCTACGCGTACAAGTGAACAAAAGCAAATCAAGTAAGCTCAGATAACCGCATAACATATTACGAAGAAGAAGGTCGGACAACTCACGGACCAACGTCAGAATACACGTTTGTACAATGCAATGCTGCAATACGAGGATGTTAATATAGAAAGCCTCCTTCGCTTGGGCGCTCGCGTGTGTGTAAATTATGAACGTTCGCACTTTGCTTGCATAATTAATCGTCGCGCTATGGCAACAAATTAATTCAAGCGCGCGCATATATTATCTCTGTAAATGAAAAGCAAACCAAACCAAAGCAAAGTAAAGCAATGCAATGGAAGACAAGGCAAAGCTAACTGAACTGAACTAAACTCGACTATGTGAGATGAGTTTGAGTTGAGAATTGTCTATGTCTCTATATCTACATACATACAGATATGTATGTATGTGCCTGTTACTGTCTGGGTTTTGTATGTTTGTGTGGCATTATGGCGGCAGATTGTTGGTTTGTTGGTTAGGAATAGCTAATCTGCTATTGGAATTGCTTTCGCATGCACAATTTATTTATGTTTGTTACTCTTCATGATTATGGCGACGACATTGATTATTATGATGCATAGTTATGATCAACATGATGATGATGATAATGATGATGTTGGTGATGAAGATGATAATCATAATGATGATGATATATGATGAGTATGATGAAAATCAGTGCATGAATTGCACTCAAGCGTATGCTAGACTTAGGGTGAATGAAAATGCAACACAGTGTGGCAATTGGAAAGTGGAAAGTGGCATAGGGAATGGGAAAACAATAGAGCAAGATGACACTTTTATAATGAGCTTTAATGCGGTCGAATGATATTGACTAATGCTAAATGCAATTGACAACCATTGAAGCGTTTACTACGTATATACTTTTCAGTTCAAGGATGCGCATATGAGAAAGAAAGAAAGCACCATAGATAAGTTAAAATTAATTTATTATTATTTCTTGTAATAAAAGAATTTTCTGTAAAATATAAGTGAATAATGAATATTTATTATTCATATACAGTGAATTGATCAAGCCAAGTTTTTCTGTGAATTATTTTGTCTGAAATCTATAATAGCCAGATTTGTTTAAGATTCTGCCATGCCCATTTTGGATAAAACTGTTGTACAGAGATTCAAAATGTTGGAAAACCATAAATCAATTTAAATTCATTAAAAAGTCCTTAGCCAAAAACTTTTTGTGTGAAATTAACAGTGTATTTTATACTATTAGATGGTCATCTTTCAAACTAGAAGATATCAGTTAATTTCGATTTATATCTTGAATAGAAGAAAAGAATATGTGTTATGATGCTTGTTATTTCTGATGAATGGCTGAGTGTTCAAGGTACGTATGTATCTTATATCTGGGATCATCCGACTACTTAAGATGATTTTCAAACTAAATCAACAACTTGCTTAAACAAAGAAATTGTAAATCTCTAAAGTATCTTACATTTATTAGCTTATAAATAAAATATATATATATATTGTATATATTTACAATATAAAGAAAAACTTAATTTTAAAAATATTTCAGATGTAACTATTTTTTTTTTTTAAGGATTTCTTAAACTGTGACACATTTATTTCTGACTACTTTAATACTCGCATCTTATCATATAACTAACTCACTTTTCACTTTTTGTTGTTGTCTTCCCTTTAAAGGACTTTCTCTTAATCCTATAGATCTTTCAAGCCAATCGAAGCGCAAAGTCATTCAACAGTCATACAAAAACAAAACAATACGAGTAAGTAGATTGGGAGAGGCAAAGAAATAAAGATATGAAAATGTACAATATAAATATTCAAAACATGGATTTGTTGCTAGTGTTCTTTTGTTTTTTCTTGTTTTATTATAATTTGGCATAGATAAAGTGGCAACAACAACAACAACAACAACAGCAATAAAGAAATATTGTAAATGGGAAACTATTATTTCTGTTTTTGTTGTTGTTGCTGATATTATGATTCTTTATGTTATTGGTGGAAACATGCTTAACAAGTCTAGATATTATATGAAAATAGTTAGGTTGGCGCCATTTAAATGCCTCTGATATGCCAAATAAGAGTAATAAAACAACAACAGTAGCTATAATATAATGATAGGAGCAACAAATAAATAGAGCAAAAGAAATGTGGATACAAATCCCCCTTCACAAAATGAAATAGATACACCAACAACAACAACAGCAACAACAGCAACAACAATAGAGTTCGAGTAGCAATAGCAATTGCTGATTTTCATGTTTATTTATTTTACAAACAACTTTTACTTCCTCGAAAATGAAGAAGATACATTCACATATACTAAACACGGATGCTATTTACTTTGTAACTAGATAGATATATATATATTGTGAATTGTAATGGAAACGCGTTGAATTTTAGTAAAGTGTGGGCTGTTTTTGGGTGTTATACAATAAGATATTATAACAAGGGGAATAGTAGGATAGAGTAGAGTGGAATGGAGAATGGAGAAAGGGTAAGAGAATTATGTTTGTGTGTTGTTGCTGCCAGTCAGCAATAAGCCATTTTGTTATGTAGTTTAGTTGTTGTTGTTGTTGTTGTTAGTGGCAGTAATAATAAATGTAAACTTGAAGTACAAATACACACAACCATTTATAAATACTTCTTACTCTAACATACAATAGATACATACATATATAGATACAAAAGATACGATATCAAAAGTATACTATTATATACGTGTATATATATATATTGTATATTGTTGTATTGTTTGTTATGGTTGTTGTTATTGTTCGCTTCACTGGTTGCTGTCATATAAGCAACAACAATTGTTGATAACTTATTGCTTTATACTTATTATTTTGAATTTTCCTGTGTTGTTACTATTGTTGTTTGCGCGTAAATCTAAGCCACGCGTTGCTTCAAAGCCATCGTCTGAACGTGAAAAAGCATCAGAAAATCTCCCTTAGTTTGGGTAGAGTAAGCAGAAGCAACTGACTCTGTTAGCAAAATGAAAGGGTATTTCACAATTTGATATATATTTAGTTAGTTACACAAAAACTCAGATTCATGCAAGTGTATGTGAGTAACAACATTCAATGAACATGTATCTTTGTGTATCTATCTATGTATGTGTATGTATCTTGTATGTACATATCTCTATGAGGAGTTAAGGTCAAAAGTAGTTGATGTTTGTGTACTATTTGTTTGTTCAGAATCAATGCACGTTACAGTAACATTCTAGTTATATGCATTTCATTTTTGTGAACCTGCTTTTTTTCATACTCAATATCCATCTAAGAAATCAGCTGCACACATTTGCTGTTTGTATTATAAGCGGTTAGCACTTAAGTTCCCTCAGTTTTTTTTTTTATTGTTTTTTAAATCATTGTTTTATGTTTTTACTAAAAATTAATCAATTAAGGCCAAGGTACATGCGTTGCACTGTATGCATTGAGATGCGCTGATGCTTCAAGTTTCACAGCATGCGCTAGGAGTGCGTCCTTTAGTAAACAAAAAACAGCTGTGCAAGGTTATTTGTTCATTAAATGTTGAATGTGAAAAGTTTTTAGTTGAAGTTATAATAAAATTAAATCTGTGAAAAGAAATATGAAAGTTTTAAAAAGTAGAATTTCTATTATTTACTGAACATGTTAAATAACTATCAGCTAGGAAATATGAATGAAAATAGCAGTTTCACATTTACAAAAACATTGAAATACTGTTACGGGTTTTGCTCTTTGCCATTCACTTTAACACCAAAAATCTGTTTTTGGAACACAGTAGTTCTAAATATAGTAAACGAATGGAAAAGTTGACAGTTGAGCAGCGCAAAAATTTGTTTACTTTGCTCCATATGAAGCAAGACAAATCAACTCTCTGCGTCAACTCAATGCTCGCATTATGAATTCTATGTATCTTGACTTTAATGTATTCTCCCTTGGTTTTTATTTATTTTAACGTTTAACACGATTTTGAATAAATAGACGGTACAAATCATCCAACAAATCTCTCAATTCTGCATCAGTAAAGAACACAACCTCCGTGCATAGCATTTGAAAGATATATGTAGAAATAGGTGGAAAGCTGTTGAGCATCCAAATCGGTGAAGTATGACACCTGTAACAGCACTTCCCAGCTATGCTTTCGAATGTCTTCCTAGGTCATATTAGTGATCTGTACAGCAAAAGAATTCCATGCTGCCGATTAAGTCTTCCTTTGGAATGACCACGTTAAGTCAGTCCATCTGTTGAACATAGAGTTCTTCGTTGATTGTTTAGTTCCATTCAAGCAATTCGCACAATATAATCCTTTCCGAGTCCCACCATACTGCATACATCATTTTACACAGATGTAGATCTTGTTTGATGCGCCTTTTTATAGAGGCTAAGCCATTGCTTGCTTACTTTACCTATATTGATGATCAGAATGTAAAGTATAAGATCAGCACTACAGATTTCTTTGCTTTTAATTTGCAATATAACACTTTTCCTGCTCCGATTCAATATTTCAAGAAACATATTCAATGCATTACGATCTTACATCTTTAAGTCTTTAAAGTTAACTATTTAAATGATATAAACGTAAATTGTACTTAACAAGAAAATTATCAATCTTCTTATTGCTTAGCTCCCACATGTGATAAACAACAGAAATCATCTAATGAAAGTTTCGATTTTTAAACTAAGGAATTTTCTATTATGAGAAACAAAATCTGAATAAGATCTATGAGTAATAAGACCTGAAACTACTTACCTAGATTTTATTTAAGATTATATAATGTTCATTCCTCACTTATTTCCTAGAGTAAAAATCCTTTAAAAACAAGTATAATATTTACGCCTTCAAGTTCAACTGGGATGTTTTGCAGCAGCTTATTATACAAGTAGTTGTTGCTCTTGTTGTTGATGATTTTATTTCTGCTAGTTTGGGGGGAAAAAAACTTATTGAAGCGACGCACTTGACATTTTACTTTTTATACACTCATTCACCATTCAATACCAAACAACCAACTATTGACCATCAATTTTGCACATGAGTGCTTTTTTCGTTTACGTTTTCATATCAATTTTTTTTTCTTTACTTTTTTGTTTTCCGACCATAACCAAGATATTTTGTTTTTATTCTTTTTTTTTTTGTTTTGTAGGACAACCAACCCAACAGAACAACCAACCAACCAACCAACCAGCATATATAAATTCCAAAAAATACAAGTTGACCAGACTTGATTCTTCATTCTGCCTAAGCAAAAAAAAAAAAAAAAAAAAAAATGGTATTTCTAAAAGTCAAAAGTAAATAGATACTACTAACTAGACATTGACTTCAGAGAAATGGTTATTTGAGATCACCATACCATGAAGGACCCAATTTAATACATGTGATGGACAAAATATCTTTTACTTTAAATTCAAGGATTTTATACATACAAAACAAAAAAAAAGAAAATAGAAAATACAAAACTTCCTCCGAGTTCTATTGGCAACATTGTTGCATGAGGTTTCTGTAGAAAATTTTAAATTTTCCTCAATGACAATGACTACAGCCACTTACCTTGGAACAATAAAGCGCACACTTTTGGCTGCTTTTGTCGTTAATAAAAGACAAAGAGAATGAAAGGCTATGAGCTAACGAGATGAGTTAAGCAGATTTTAAAAACTATGGAAAAATATATCCTATATCAAAAGCCACTCGAAAACTCACATACATAGAGGCAGGCAAGCAGGCAAGCAGGCAGGCTGATTGCTGCAACTGTAGTTTATGACGGGCGTAATGTATCTCCGGAATAAGCAGCTGAAGCACAGATACGAGATATAAACTGAAAGAGAAACCCAAGAGAATGTGATTGCTTCACAACAGCAGCAATTGAAGCAATCTGGTATTTTGGCCACAAAGACCTGATGGTAATTAAGAGCATATCTAAAGAGGAAGCAGCAGTGGATAGAAGAAGAGTACGAGTATCTTCCAAGAAAGATACAAAATCAGATTGGACTCATCTTGGCTGCTTAAGTGAAAGATGTTGGTTGTTTTGGCTGCATACAACAACATTGTATAAAAGTGTATAAGTGTTGATGTGTTGCAAAAATAACAAATAGTGGTGGCATTGCATTATCAAATGCTGGTAGTGTTCACTAACATTTCCGGGCTGCATTCAATTGTTGCTGTTTTACTTTGTTGCATACTTTGTGGCAACTCGTTTTGCCTAATGTAATCAACAAAACAAAATGATGAAAGTTAATATTGTTGTTGAAGAAATAAGAAAGGATATACAGGTGAACCTCGATTAGTAATCAGGATTGAGTTCATGGATTGTTCTTTGTGTAAATGAGTTTGTTCATCCCTCGAGTTCCTCTAAACGTCCAATGGTCCTGGCTTAGGAAACCCTATTGATAGACTAGGTTACTTACGACTAAGGACCCACCCTTTTACCATGAAATGGTGTCAAATCAGCAAGGGGGACTGTGCACAGAATTAAATCACGAATAAAAAAGAGATAAATCAGGTTCAGTTGAGGTAAAAAATCAACAATTCAATATTCTGGTCAACAAATGTAACCAGTTGATAGAAGAAGTAGGTATCCAGCTAGTTGGGTTACAACTGTACTTGCATTTGAAATTTGTTGCTTTGTTGTTAATTTCTTACTTGTGGTTTTTCAACATCTTTTTCATTCTTTCCATCTATCATTTGTTCTTTTATCCTTTGTTTGAGTGCAAATGTGTGGCGTGTGAATTAATCAACGAAGCTGA
The DNA here is from genome assembly GCA_037043295.1 of Amiota minor. Lineage (NCBI taxonomy): Eukaryota > Metazoa > Arthropoda > Insecta > Diptera > Drosophilidae > Amiota > Amiota minor. The sequence goes on along the minus strand of JBAMAW010002040.1, from coordinate 301,725 downwards.
GCTGAGTTAAGTTGAGTTGAAAATGAACCGTTTGCATTTTATTGTATATTTAACAAAGCGGTTTGCTGTTGTTGTTGCTATTGTATCTAATTGGTTGCAAAAGCAACAAAAATTAAACAATTTGCAGTTGAATATCTTTTCCTTTTGATGATTTTTGCCATTTTGCTGCCGCCTGCAACTTTGTTTTACACTCCAACACTCGCCCTCCTTTACCACTACGATAGATTGCCCCTTCATATTTGTCAAAGGAAATATCCTTTTAGCTGTTTAGTTACTCTTAGTTTATGTATTTATTTAGCTGAGTTTGCATGTTTATTTCTCATCTCCATCTTTTTCTGCTTCGTTGTTCCGCTTGAGTTATAAAATTAGCACTCTGGCACTCTGGTTAAAGAGGGTGATTGGATCAAATGAAGAACGAAAGAGGGAGGGAGAGAATAAGGTTTCGCTAAACATTTAAGTAATGAGCGACTAAATTGTATATTATGCAAATAAATCGATCAAATTACAACGACAGAGAATGAATGTCCTTGCTTTATGTTGATGTCTTTAAGTGGCACACAAATACTCACACTCACACTCACACTTACGCTGACACTCACACACACATTCACTTGAGAGCGTAAGTAAAATGCAAATAAATGAACAACGAATGAGCCAGGAGGCGAAGATGAAAAGGAGGAAAAGTATTGATAATATTGGGGGAAAAATAAGAACGAACAAAAGAAAAGCAAATAAATAAAGTAAAATTAAAAGTTTCCTTTGACAGCATTTTGTATTGCTTTGCTTTACTTTACTTTACTTTACTTTACTTTACTTCACCCACTCTCCTTACTTTTTGTTCTCTTTTGTTATTATTCTGTTGCTCCTTTGTTTGTGTGTCAGTCAGTGTTTTGTCTACTGCGTGTTGCTGTTGTCAGTCTTCACTTAAGCAATGCCGTCTTCGTCTACTTTTGTCTCCCACTTCGAATGGGAGACTGAATGACAATGAAATCCTTTAAATCTGCAATTACTCAAGTTTAAAGTATTTTGATACTTTTCTCTCTTCAAGTCTCCCCCTTCCTTCCTGTTTTCTCTACTCATTTGCCCGCCCCAACCAAGGCAACCAACATAAGCAGAGAAAGTAAATATTTCTAACGCGCGACTTCGACGAAGCGAAAGTTGAATTTTCTTCGCGGGCGCTCATCTCAACAGAAGCTCAACAGAACAGAAGCACAGCAGGCAATCATTTGCATTGTTGTTCCTGTTGTTATTTGTAGTGATGTGATGGCAGGAGAAAGTGATGATAGTGTGAGTTAGAATCCCTTGAATGGTAACGAGAATTGTTGTTGTAAAGCGCGTTAAGATGTTTAATGTTGAAGCCAAAGTGCGCTACTTTCATTCAGAATATTGTTAAATGTTTTGTTATTGTTGTTGGGCTTCCTTCATTTTCTATTGCTGCAAAGATTTCCACAGATTTCTCTTGGTAGCTCCATTATTTTATTTTAAAACAGCTGCATGCATTTGCCTCAATCCGATTTATTCTTTGCTTTAACTTACAAAGCTTCTTCTTTAGTTGCACAAATCCATTGTTGCTTCTTCGTCTTACAATTTTTATTCTTCTTGATAAACAATTCTCAGTGGTCAGCGATTCTTAAACTTGGTGAATAGTTTGACATTAGCTCTGCACTCCCCAACTATTCAGTTTCATGCAAAAACTTGTATAATATATTGTTATTAAGCAATCAGATACAACGAGTATTCGATACATTTCGTGATTGTATTTTTTTTGTATCAGAGGTTGCATATATGATGCAAGAATCTCTTTGTTACATTCTAGTAAGGAAGTTTGGTACTTTTCGGATATCTTTTCCATTTACGGCTACATCAGTCCTCAAAACTATTAGTGCTTTTCCATTCAGGACATCAGGACTTCAAGGCTTGTCACTGTTAATGAAGAGCGGGCGACTGGGGGGTAGTTGGTACAAATGTAAGGCGCTGATCATGACTTCCAAGTTGTTGTTGAACAAGCAACAACAACATTAACAAAGCATCAACAACACAAGCATCCCGAACACTTCCCTATTCAACACACGCTCGCTCGGTCTTCGGCCACTTGTTCGCACGCTCTTCGTAAAAACACACATCAGTAAAGAAATTTTTATCTCTCTCTTACTCATGCATAAACATTCATTCTCTATGCTGCATTGTCTTGTGCGTCTCCCCACTACGTCTCTGAAGCATCATCACATTTTCTGATTTCTGTAACATTTCAGTTTCATATTTTTTGGATTTACTCTCCATCGCTAAAGAAGTATCCCTTCAAAAAAACAAAATAAAAAAAAAAACAAGTTTAAAAACCGCTGCTTTAAATAAACGCACGCAACAGCATGATTGAGGCTAGGGTTGCTCGTATCTCGTTCTTGGTTCTTGGGTGGTTTTGTGGTGCAAGCATGTGAAAGTTTTAAGCAAATCAAACTTAACCGCAAAACTTACGCTTTATTGTGTTTTCTTTTGTTTTGTTGCACATGATCTTCTTCTACTGCATCTTATTCTCGAATTCCTTCTTCTTATTGATGGTCTTACCATAGTGGATTGTAATATTAATGCCTGGCAACACTGACTGGGTGGCCGGGTGGCTCCCTGGTAGCAATGACAGCTTTGATTGTTTGTTTATCAAGTTGTATTGCTGCTGCTGCTGCTGCTGTTGATGCTGCTGATGCAGTTAAAGCAAACATGATTTATGCAATAACAGTAAAGCTAAAATAACTGAAGTATCATTTGTTCGCTTTTACGATATTATTGAGTGCTTAGTAAGTGTTGCTTATCCTGCTGCTGCTGCTGTTGCTCATTATACGAAGAAATAATTTACGTGTTGAAGAGAGCAAGTCAGTCTGGTGATGATCAGGGGTTGTCCAAGTAAGCGTCATTTATCATCAAAGGAGATGGTGATAGTCACTGAACTGCAATACAATAGCAACAAAAACGGCATCATATAAATAATGCAATACTACAATTGTTGATCAGTGATTCTCAATGTTTTTGTTACAAATAATTTCGTTTGGGTATCCAGGATTTATATTTCCTATGCAATCAGTCGTTAAACCTCTTGACAAATATCACGGCATATGGATTGATAATCACTGTACTAGAGACATGAATTGAAGACAGGCTGCTAGTAAGTAAAGTTTAAAGGCATTGCCAGCATGTCAATGATACTTGACAGTGTCCATTAAAGTTGATGTTGGTGATATTGCTGCAGCATAATTCAATGAAAGCAAAAGCACAAGAATGACAATACCAACAAATATCCATTCACCCATCCACAGTTAAAATCGTAACATTTATCAACTTAAGATTACTGTCATGTCGCCCTGGAGATCTCATTTAGAACTCACTCAGTGCATATAATTGACATTAAGTACAAAGGATCCAAGAGAAAATAATATACACAATAAAGAAGTAAAAAGGAAGGCTTAGCCTTGCCTTGGTTGGAGTAGGCATCAATTAAAATTTTCATCAAGTGCTCAATTCAATTCAACTAAATAAAGCGGATTAAGCGATTTCAAGTATGTGATTGCAGCAGGTGGTGGAACAACTAGTACATTAAGCACCAGGTGTACATTTACCCACAGTTATAGTTACTTGCTTACTTCCATCCTAGTCTTAACTAGTAGTTTTAGGCTTTTTCATTTGCTTTCATTCATGCTCTGTTAAGGATCCATAGTAGTAGCACCACAGCATGTCTCAATTAATGCCTGAGTGCGTGTTTTTGCTTGCAGTAAATGCAAAAGGGCATTCGGTTTATCCTTCATGGTATAGTACAGCTCAGCTTCCTGTATGTTACCTTACTTACTGTACTGAGTAACTAAGCCAAACAATGGCGCGAATATTGCTTATCAATGTTGTGGCATCTTGTTTTTTGTGCTCACTAACACCTCATACCACAAGAGCAGCAACATAGCAACCACAATGACAATTGCCTGGTTTGGTTGACTTTGACTGGATGGGTGAGTGTGGGTTTCAAGTTGGAGTCAGCAAAACTAGCTTACAAACCAACCAACCAACCAACCGACCAAACAGTGTGCCAGTGAGCATTATCCTGCGGGCGGTATGCCCTCTTGTTTCTTTATTCTTTTGTTGTTGTCGATGTGTTTGTTGGTGTTGTCTTATTCTATACTTGTGCTTAGTTTACTGTGACTGTGACCCATTCAATTGACATTCTCCTTTCTCATTGTTGTTGCTGTTGCTGTTTCTGTTGTTGTTGTTGATATTTGCATTGTGCAAAACACATTGTGTTGTGTTGTATTGAGTTGGGTTGAGTTGATGAAGACGACATCAATGCTAAGGACGATGATGATGATGATAATAGTGATGATGTCCTTTGCGTCTGTGTCGTATGCGAGTCCATTGCGTTTTTTGTTTAGGCATTAGTAACGCTTCGTTGCTTGCATTATTGTTTCGATTATATCGTTAACTATTCGACCGAGTCTATATGCGGCAGCAAGCTGTAATAGCAAAAGCAGACAAACACACACAGTCGGACATATTCATAGATATAGCAAGTTGCCCTTAGGGGGTAGCAAATACTATTATACAATAGTATACCATGCGTATAAATGGCATTCCTATATATGTGTATGAGAAGTGTGAGCTAACAAGTGTGAGTAGCTAATCTAATCCTTTCTGCTGGTTTGAATATTTTCCCTTTCATTGTATGATTCAATGATGATGATGATGATGATGGCTCCTGTTCTGTTGAAATTGTTGCGCGTTGAATATAGGAGAGAGAGAGAGAAGGGTTTATTTCTATTAGTTTTTATTTTTCTTTTTGTGTTTTTTTTTTGTGTTGTGGTTTATTTATATTGTAGATGTAAATGATGTTGTTGTTTGTTGGAATTTGTTGCTTATTGGATTTTGGGAAGAGGAAATGAAACTATTTTAAAGTTAAAATATTTTAAAAGCTAAAGAAAAAAAAAAAAAAACAGTTGAATGAAAGGCAGCACGCTGTGTTTCACTGTAGCTTCAAGTCGACTTTATGAAAAGGAAAAATTTATGATAAGGCTTGGAAAAGATTGAAAAGATATGCTACACGTGTCAAAGCAAACAGAATATTTCGCGTTTTTGACAGTTAAAAATGACTTTGCAAAAAAAAGAATATCTTCAGTCATGGATTTAGCATTTTGAATTATTGAGTTTTCAAAGAACACAAAACAGAACAACTTAGGGTGGTTACGCGATATAAAGTATAAAGGACATACATACATAGGTATATCCCTTGATAGAAGCAACGCATCATGCATTAAGCTAAGGCATAGTTCAAACAAACAAATAAAACAAACACATTCATTCATTTGACGAAGACAACACAAAACGAAAAAAATATGAAAAAATGAAAAGAAAATGGTTTAAGACGATGAAGTGGAATCTTGAATAAGGAAAGGAATGTAACGCAACGAATCATAAATGGCATAAAAGAAACTCAAATTAGTAACAGGTGTTTGCTTTGACAACATCTTCCTCTACTTAGTTGTAGGAATAGAAGCAGCCACGAGTCATCAGCATCAGCATCAGCATCATTGTTAGGTGTAATGGCTTCGTCACCATTATCATCAGCAGGAGCAACAGCATCATCATCAGCATAAACATCAGTAGATTTAGTCTTAACTCATACAATATAATCCATGAAGAGTCTCCTTCATTATCACCACCATATTCTTCATTATCAACATCTTTTACAAAGCAAGCAAAGTCATCATATAGTACGAGTGAATTCTACAATATAAACACGTATGAATGAAGTCTTCTTTCAACTCATCATAAACTCTGTTGGCTGCTCCTAAGCTAAAACCTTCTTGTGATTCACCTTTTACTTGGCTTGTTTCTCATCATCTTCAATGAACTTTTGATGCTGACAACGGCGGCGACTTTGGCTTGTTCTTTGCTTGCTTGCTTACTTACTTAGTGTCTCCCAGTCTGTCCCTCTATCTCTTTGTCCGTTTGCCTGTCAATGCTCATTCTAAAAGGTAAATAAGCAAATAAAAGCCAAGTCACTTTGGATTGACGCGTTTTGCCAGCTTCCTTTACAAGTTTTCGACAAAATTTGCAATAACACAAGAAAAGGAAAGAAAAAACAAATTAAGTATACAAATAAGTCAAGACGACGAACGACATAGTAGCATTGTAAAAGAACTTAAAATGGGGTGTGGGGGGAGGAGTATGAGGGCGACTAAAGACGGAAATGGAAAAAGTAAAAGTAAATGTTGTAACGCGTCTTTGGCAGATGCGTTTGCCATGCCATCAGAAGACTCATTGAAAGTATTTAAGTGAAGAGTGTTTTGGTGTTTAAAAAAGCGCAATTTAATTTCATCATCATGTCGTTTTTTTCTCCTCTTTATTTATTTTCATTTACACAAACTCACACAACATGAACGTACGTACATACATATGAGGATGAGGACGACGCGTTTTAACTTATGCAAAATATACGAGAAGTGAAATTGAAAACCTTTTTACGAGGTTTCTACTCAACTAAAGCGAGATTTCCTCTTTGAATTTCCTCAAGAGTTCAACTTTTAACAAGAGATGAATGAGTGAATGCTTTGCTTCTTAAAGTTTTCTTCAAGAAAATATAGATAGGATATTTGGTTAAATTTTACGAAAAATCGCTTTAGATTTATATCCTTTGAAAACAATAACACAAACAAATTAAAGGGTCAAAATTTACAATGAGTGAGCGACAATGGAAGAATGAGAATATTTTTGCCTACCAACAAATGAATCCAACCGAGTGTGCACCAGATAAAATTATATTTCTGGCAATGAATCCCTTACTTTTTTTCAATGGACAATGATAACTAAGAGGAGGGGCGAAATCATCACTAAAGGACCTTCACACTTGGCTGCCTGCATTCATTCATTCATTTGCTCATTCATTTATTGTTGAAAGATTTATTTCTACAGCGCAACGCAACGCAACCAACTAAAAACAAAAGTGTTGAGTGCAAAATTTATTTGAATATAATTTACAAAAATTAATTTCACACCACAAGAACGAAAGAAGCTTAAAGAAAACTTTCGTTCACCACTCACCACTCATCATTTACTTCTACTACTACATACTCGTACTTAACAAAATGAATGGGTTTGGATTGGATTTTTCTTGCCCATTGAGAATGTGCAACCTTTTCTCCTCCTCTTATTCTTGATGATGTTAATTTTCTTTTCTTTTACTTTGTCAAAGTAAAACTAAGTCAATTATTTTTGATGCTTCTGATGCTGTGGATGATGATGATGTTGATGATGATGATGTCTTCCGTTGAGTTAAGGCAATCAGGATTTGTTAATGTGCCTTTAAAATGTCCATTGGATTCAGGGAGTCAATCAGCCAGTGAGGCAGTCAGTCAGCCAGTTTGTCACTTATTTAATTAAATTAAAATATAAATCAGCTAGCACACCAAAAAGCCAAGTAAGTAGAAAATTTAATTAACGAGTCACACCAGACTTTTTTTTCCATTCTTTTTCATTTTCACTTTCATCGACTGCGACTTTGGTCATTCACGGATTATGGATGCCATCAAGTTCCTTGAAGGTTCTTCTAGGGGTTTTTTCTGCATTATTTAAATTTGAATTAAATGAAGCTGTCAATGATTGTGTTATTACTACTCCTGCTACTGCTGGTTGGTGTTGCTTCTCCTGCTGTTGCTGGTGGTGGTGGCCCTTAATTTTGTGGTTGCTAATCGCTACAAAATGAACGCAAGCACGAGACAGTTTTGCTATTTCTTTTTATTAAAATTGTGCCTTAAGCATACTTAATCCTTGAAGGAGAGCAGCCAGAGCGAGAGCTTTTAATGTTTTCTTCTAAAATAAATGTTGCAACATAACTAAACCGGGTGATTTTCATTTTAACAGACATTTGCATAGAAATGATGATCTTAAATGGTGAAAAGAAAAAAGAAAAGGAAGAGATGTTGAATGCGTTTATGTTTGTGTTGTCCTGAGCATCCTAACAACAAACACTTGTCAAATTAATTTTCGCTGACAAATGAATTTTTATGTCTTCTCATACACACACACACACACACACACACACACACAAACACACTAGATTCCCACAGTTATACTCATATGAAATTGTAATAAATAAAGTGACTTATATGGCAGGCAACACCTTGTTGCAAGTAGCTATTGCGATGCTTCTCCTTACTTTCACACACACACACACACACACACACACACATGTTTAAGCATATTCATATATATCATAATTTTTTAGAGATTCTCTTTAATATCCATGTGTATGTTAGTACTGCTGTCACATTTGCGTCGTTGTCATCGTTTGTTTTCATATAATGCAAAGCATAACAAAAAAAAAAAAAAAAAATTGGAAAGAGAGAAATGTGGAAAGGATAAAGGGATGCATGCCTGCTGATGCCTTGCAGTTGCATGCTGCTTCTACTACTTTTGCTCTGCAATAAACAAGCATAAGCTTCACTTTACAACACAAACTCATGCTCAGTTGCCTTGCCAGCACCATGTCCTGTCCTTTTACTCCTGCTTCTCCTCCTTATCTATCTACTCCTTCTCCTTTCTATATTCACTTCCGCTAGATGCTCTGAATTTTTACTTCCGTTTTAACTAAATTTGCTGGCTTCGTTCGCACTCAACGCGCTTAAAAATGCAATTTCTTCTCCTTCGTTTTCATCCTGCTTCCTCTTCTTTTTCCTTGTGATGCTGCTCTGTACTTCGTCTCCTCTTTAATGCTTTTGTTTTTTATAGCTTTTCTTTCTTATTTTACTATTATTATTATTTTTTTTTTTTGTGAATTTTTCGTTTTGTCTACACATTTTCATTTTGAGTGCTTAAAAGATCCTTAATGAAATATGTAATAACATTGTTATTGTTGTCCTTGGTAAAATTCTTTCTTTTAATGGCTTCTGTTAACGTTGAAAGCCATATGAAATTCATTTAACAATTTTCATTCAACTGCTCTTCGGACAGGATCTTCCGTATATCTACATATAATAGTAATCGCATTCCCAAAGCCGCTGCCAGATCAATTCAGTTCAGTAAAATTCTCTATTCTATTTGTGTGCATTTTATACTTGCAAACCTTTTATAACCAATACATATTTGATTTCAAAAAATGGCTTCGAAAACAATGGAAAACCAGAAGTAGAAGTTGAATCAGAGCAAAAGAAGACGAAGTTGTTGAAACCGGAAACGAAATAATTTTATATGGCATTGATACAAAATGGCCAACGTCGTCGTCGACCCAATGTTAGGACATAGGGCAATGAAAAACGTAAAATGCTTTTCCACATCCAAACTTGTTTCCATTTAATTTTAGTTGTGTTTTTCCAAAAAACTCATTTGTTGTTCTTATTGTTGTACACCAAACAGGATGCGCACTAATCGTATAAGTATAAAATTTTATGACTTTTCTACAATTCGATGATGGCATTTCGCTTACTCTATAAACGCACACAACCACGCACACACATACCCATACTAGGGTCATTTAATAATAAAGCAGGGAAAATGACTTGTTCCAATAATAATCTGGATGTTTATATTACTTTACCAAGTCTTTCCTTTGTTGCTTGAGTCTTCTACAGTCTTCTACACAAATTTTTTTGACTTAATCAAAAGAATTGTATCTATAAACTTATCTCCAATGGGTCAACTGGGCGCTAAAACTGCGATAATTGTTGCATAAGAGAATCACATCTTCCAGATTCATGCTTCTACTTTGTTTATCGGCATACATTTTTCAGTGGTAGCCTCTGTTTATTGTACATTGATCTTCCAAACAATTAAAAAAAAGTAGTCAACATCACATGTTCTGCTAATGCTTTTGTTCTAAATATTCTTTTTGTTTTTGAAATGATCCATCATTATTGAATGACCCTCGTACATACAAACAATCCTTGCCTGCCTATATATTTCTGTAGATGTGTGTGTGCTGCATATGTGTCACAGACAAAGTTGTCGTAGCCACAGTTTCCCCATTTTGTTTTTACTTTAATTTCCTCTTTTTCTTTAGTGGTGGCGGCGGCGGCGGCACAAAAAAAAAAAAAAGAAAACTTTTTTATTTCATTTTGTTGTTGCTTTAGTTCTCTTGTATTTTTAACGAGTTTAAAATCAAAAACTTTCGTCATAATCATAAAAAAATAAAATAAAATAAAGCAAATCGGCCAAAATGTGTTCAAATGCGTTTCGAATTGTTACCATTTGTTTTGACTCGCAAGGGATGAGTAAAGTATGGTAAGAGAAGAATGAGTTTAGTTTGGAATGACCATGGTAGTAGTCATTGCTTGATGGTACACACTTCCTTTTTATGGATGCTTTTCTTTCTATTGTATCTTTTTTAGATTTTTCTTATGCCGCGTACTTCCGTTGCAATCAAATCGATTCGAATTGAAACTTTGATCTTTGTTTCATAAGCTACTCAATTCAACTGAACTGAACTCAACTCAGAGAGACAGGACAGGACAGGACAGGACAAGACAAGGAAATGTGTTAAAGTAAAAAAAAAGAGGAAAGTATGTACTGTAAATTTTTTTTTTTGTTACTATTATTCTAAAAAGTCCTTTAGTCATTTCGAACTGCATTGAAGTGCTCCTTGGGGCAATGGTTCTTTGCTTCCTTTAGTAAAAGTTGCCATCTAATATCTTCTTATGCTAGTCATATACTGCCATTTATTGTCCTCCTTGATTCTTCTTCTTTACGACCAGAGAGTAGAGTCCAGTCTGCTTCGTTGCTATTGTTGTTTTTGTTTTTGTTGAACATGCCTAAGTGAACTTTTGCTACTTTTAAATATCAAAACTTTGACCATTTGCATCAACAGACGCGACACTGACGTCACTTGAGGCAAGCGCCTTTTTTTCTATGCAGGTTCATAAAAATATTTTGCCTTTTACACTTTGTAAAAATGTCGGTGGAAGAATAGAGTAGTGGATGGTAAATAATTTTGTGTGTGCGGTGGCATGAATGGAAAAACCAAAAATGGAGGCAAGACATTTAAATGCATGTGTCTGTTGTTCATTTCCATATTTCAGTTCCACACACACACCACACACACTCGTAAAGTCAAACTCACACACTTGTGTAGATTTACATTTCCGCTTTTGGCGTTGCCAGTTTCCGCTGTTGCATACTTTCAGACGCGCGTGAAAATGTGTTTCTACATGAGAGTCGAGTCGCTCTTTATTTTATCCTTGCTGTATGCATGTGCGTGTCTACAACATGCAACATGCCAATAACATTAACTTCGTCTTAGCCATTTCTTTTCTTTTATGTTCGTTTTTCTTTGACTGCTTTTTTCTTATGCATTTTATCCTTTTTTTTTGTGTTTCTTTGCATTGACTTTGGCTTCAACAGCAAGTTAAAAGAATTCAAAAGTTTTCCTTTTCCAGTGAGACTATTTCTGTCTACCCACTCTCTTTCTCCTCTATCTGCCTTTTACTCCCTTCCCATTTTAAGCTATAGAATTTTCTTAGCATAAAGTTTGGCACTTCGTTTTTTCTTTTAGTTTTTCTTCACTTGTGTGTGTGTGGACCAAAACTTGTCTTCCGATTTTCTTTTTGAAGTGTTTTTTCTTTCACTATTTTTGATTGTTTTTTTTTTTATATATATTATTTTTTAAAGAAATGCAAAATATTGTTCTTTGCTACCGCAGATTATCCACACACGAAAAATTAAAACGAAAAAAACATTAACTTTTTTGCATCTCATAAAATGCAAGTCTTTTTAAATAGATTTTCTCAATGCAAGACGATGTTTCTCATTTGTCATAAAGAAAGTTAAAAATTCTTCTCATTTTCTTAAATTTAAATTCATTTAACTTTGTCGCAATTTAATGTGCGCTCATCATCATCAATGGCAGCAGTAGTAACTGTAAAAATGATAGTATTGTATATCGTCCCTTGCCCTTACTTAGTCAGTTAGTCTTCTGTCATTCAAAGGACATTAGTAGAAAAGCGAGTGAAGGGAAAATACATAATAATAAAACGTGGTGCAAATCAAGAAATTGAAACTGTTGCTCTGAAATGACATCCGAAATCATTGATGGCATAGTCGTCATCATCATCATCATCATCATCAGTAGCATTCAACATCATTGAAGAAGGGAGGGTTGACTTAAGTAAGGCTTAAGAAAGATGCTGATACTGATGCCATTGCTACTGTGATGATGGCCATGAGGCGTAAGGTTATTGTATACCCCAGCCTTACTGAATTCCGAGAGAGAGAGAGAGAGAGAGAGAGAGAGAGAAAAGTGAAAGGAAGCCAAGCACGCGCCATAAAATTTAAAGTCCTGTGAGCTGTGCGTCTTTGCGTTAATTTATTGGCTTGGCTCATTGCATTTTTTCACTTGGCTTCGCCTTGTTCCGCTTTCTTTCTCCAGTATCTATTTTTTTTCTATTTTTATTATTATTATTGTTGCTTCTTCTCTTTGTGTTTCTTTCTGCACAGAAGCCCTTATGAATCCTTTGCAGTATTATATTAGCATGAGATAAAGCAGCCACTTACTACATAAGGCAAGTGAATGGATGGTTGGTAAGAATTCACATTCAATTGTCAGCAATAGTTTGGCCATACTCATTCACTCGCTCAGTCATTCACTCACTCACTCACTCACAGAGTTGAACCCACACTGTTTAGGCCATGATGATGACTACTACCCCGGCATGGCTTTTTTTCTTTTTGACTTTATCTATTTGTTTGTTGTGGGGTTGAAATTGTTTTTCTGTTTCTTCTTTTTTTTTTCATGGTATAATTTTCAAATTGAAAAATTTCATTAAAGTGTCCTGTCATTGTTTGAATATTTTTTATGTCATTCCCTTTTTTTCAACTTATTTTTTTTTTTTTTTGGTTTTTTATCATTGGTTTTCCCTTGATTACTGGGTATTACTATATGTGTGTGTGTGTGTGGGTGGGTGTTTGAAAACAATGTAAAATTTTAAAGTTCTTTGTTATTGCCTTTAATATTAACGCATCATCCTTACTTGCTGATGTTATTGTTGCTGTTATCCTTACTGATTTCATTCCCTTCAATTCAGTTTTTTTATTTTTTTGTTTTTGTTCTCTTTTTTAAGTTTCATTCATAGTATTAATAGTTGAAGCAGCCACATTGACTTAATCAACACCAGAAACTATGCTTAAACTTGATGAACATGAACATGAAGTGGGCAGAGTGAGAGTGAGAGTGACTATGCTATGACATTTTTGTTTTTGGGAAAAACTTTCTCATTTACTAATCCAAATTTATTGTTAGTGTCAAGTTCTATGACTTGCGCTTGAGTTGACAATGCCAACAGCGGTAGTAACGAGAAACCAAAGCGACACATGAAGCGTAGAGGAGCGTATACGTAACGAAATAAACAGTAGAGCAAACCACATTGGATTCATTCAGATCGTGATAACTTAATCCCGCAACAAAGATGTTACTGCTGCTGTTGGAGTTGGAGCTGATGATGCTTCTAGAAAATGGAAATTGACAATTCTAATAAGTAATAAAATTAATTGGATTTAGAATTCCAACAAACCAGACACACTCCTGACAATGGTGTGGTTGGGGTGAAGTAAGCAGGTCTTATCGTTCTCGGTTGCTTGCTTCTCGGGAGTTGCTTGCTTGCTTCCTTGCTTCCTTGCCGGCAACAATAAGCTGCTTGTCGCTATAATTAATACAAATTGTGGTCAATGTGTGTGGGCTCAAGTTGAGTTTCATTTCATTTCTTCACAGTGCGTGTCCAATAAATGTCCATCCATACACATTTACATCCACATCCACAGCATTAACCACACTTAATACACATGTTAATTGAAAAGTCCTTCAGTTGACAGCATCAGTTCCCTGACTCTGACCCTGTGGCCCTGAATGGAAATAGGTTTGTGTCCAGCAATCTACTTTGACTTTCTTAAGCTCTGCGTAATTTTTTCGCCCCTTTTATATTCTCCTGCTCAATTGTTACTCGTATATTTCCCTGTTTGCCGTATCCATCGTTGTCGTCATTGCATCAATGAATAAATGTCTTCTGTATATGTTTCTATTTCCATTTTGTCTAATCCCATTTGCGTGATTGAAGCATAAAAATTAGTTTTGATTTCGTTTTCGAGATTATGTTAAGTGCTGCTTATAGCTTAATATTTCTTTATATCATCATCCTTTATTCTTTATTTTTTCATAACAAAAATTGACAACTCTATTAGGATTGGGATGGGGATTCCATTGGACAGTTGGACAGTTGTTGTTTTGCATCACAGTAAAAATGAAATGAAAGAAGTCAAGTCAATATCAATTTATTTACAATTATAAATATATAAAGATCAAAAAGTCAAAATCATCATCATACCCAGCAATTTTAGTATCACAAAAGTAACATGATGATGATGATGATGGTGGAAATGAAGACCATATGTCAAAGAGTAGGAAAAACAATTGCAATTTCCAATGAATGAAATAAATGAAGGACCAGCAGTAGCAGCAGCAGCTTAAAATGTTGTTTGCTTATGACAAAAACAAAAATCACTACAAAAAGCAACATTTGCATTTGAATGAAGAACATGAAACATGTACCCGGATTATTGTCGACACAACGAATTGGATGGTAACATTGAGTCGGTTGGTTTGGTTCGTTGGCCAGCATTCATTGATTTAAAAGCACAAACAACATTTTCAATTATGCTGCAGGCAACTAACTACCCAATCTCATCATCATCAACATCACCATTTCAATGAATCAATAATAACATTGTTTACTAGACAACTTTGGGTGTATTACAAAACCAAGCAAGCAAGCAACAGTCATCCTTAGTCAGTCAGTTTTCCGAATCAGACAATTCTGATACTCCTCCAGCCATTTCTTACTCATACAGTTCAGTTGTTGTTCTTGTTGTTGTTGACTTTCTTCCTGTAGAAATATTGTAGTAAATATGTTTGTAATTATACAAATTATTGAAGCTTTGCAATATCAAATAATAATACATGTTACAATATATTATTGTATATTGTATAAAGACCAAGTTGAGCTCCTACTCAAATAATATCATTGAATACAAATAGAGAAATTGTTGTTGTTGTCGTCATCGTCGTCTTCGTCGTATTTTGTTGGTTGTTGGTCTGCCTTTTGTTACTGACTTTAAATCCCTGGCTTGCCTCCTCAGCAACATCGCATTCATTCATTTCTGACAGTTTATTACAAATTACAATAATTGAATCAATTCTCATCGTTCAATTCCTTCTATTGTATTACTCTAATATTCTACCGTCCTTAAGTTTAAGTTCACTTGTCACTTCATTTCTCTGTGACTTTCGAAACTCTTTGATTATGTTTCGCTTTTCCAAATGAATTTTAATTGAATAATCTCTTGCTGCTGCAATGTGTGAATAATTGATGAAGATTAATTTATGCAGTTTTAGTTTCTAATTAATAAAACCAAAGGACAAAATAAAAATCATACTCTATGCTAATAAATCCTTTAAGGGACCAAAAAGGTATAAAATAAAATTTAATTTCTTATACCATTTAAATTGGACTACGACGATGAACGACTACTGCTTGAGCCATAAATTGTTTGTTGGATTTCCATGAAACATGTAATTTTTCACTTTGACCAGCGGGAAGCGAGTTAATTTTTGGCAAATTATTTAGTTTTTCTTCTTCGTGTTCGCCAATTTCGTCGTTTTAACATAAATAAATAAATCAGACGCCACAATGAAAAGCAGTCAAGCTTCGGGAAAAAGAGAGACTCCAGTGGGGCAAAGAGTTGAGTTTTGTCGACGTGACTGCAACGAAAGTTAAAAATTTTGCAAATTTTTTATTCTCTCGCGCGTGCACTAGAACATGCTTCGTTAGCCATAGTCATCGTCATCATCCTCATCATTATCACCACCATCATCATTATCATGACCGGATCTAGTTCTAGGTAATACTAGTTTCAGGGCCCACATATCACTTAGGTAAATGGTGTTACAGGGCTAAAGTACTGAAGGCGAAAATATCTTCAATTAACCTCAGAATGTTTTTTATAAGAATATATTCTGATATTCCTACAAATATGCATTTGCATCTCCAATGTGACCAGTTCTCTTCTGGAACTTTTGTGTTAGACACATAGTGCTTTTCATTCTATTACTCTTATCATTACGGAGAGGTCCAACTACAAAACTGATGTGAGACACAGTCTAATTTCACAAAATCACAAGAAACATTAGAAAGGCCATGGGTGTTTTGGAATGTGTGCTTGGATGACATCGTACAAATAACATAGTAGGGAAAATAAAAAAATGAATAGGCAATTTCTCCATTTTTGGAGCAAGGTTTTTTTTTTTTTTGTAGAAATGTAATATTCACGACGATTAGGATGGTTTTGTGTGAGTAGGGAAACATAAAAGGTAGGAATTTCGACTTTTTTTACATTGCCCTTATTTTATATTGAAGCTCAACTCATTAAAAAATGAACTATGAACATTTTTTAAATTTGTAATCACGGTCAGGTGTTTCAGGCAGTTTCTTTCCACTGTTTTCTTTATTCTTTCAAAGTGTGCAATGCTTGTGATTAATATATCAATCAAGGTTATTATGTTAGCCTAGCAGGAATGAGCTACGAAAACAAAAATTAGAATTAAAAATATTCATGAATATAAATCAAAGGATTGGGACTTAAAACCCACAACGGCTTTCAAGTTCTAAAGCGACACACTCATCACACATACATATGTCTGTTGAATTCGAATGATTCTAGGATGAAGTTTTCCAGTGGCCAACTATCAGTGAAGCCGTGAGATCGAAAGAAAAATTTTAGATGTCATATTTCCTTTTACTATCTTTTATTATTCTGTGTTTGTGTAACATTACAGAATCATGACAATAAAGTGGCCTTTTGCGAGTTCTCAGTTGTCAGTTGCCCATGTTAGAAACATGGGAAATCTGGCCCTGATCATCATCTGCATGCCTGAGAGATTCGAGACTTTGGCATTGGGTGGTTTATAACAAAATTGAAATTGTAGCTTTTCGGGATCGTAAATTATACGTTTACGTTGTTGTTGTTCTTGCTATGGCCAAATGAAATAATAACAATTTGTTGATTTAAGCCAAAAACAACAATAATGGCCTAAATAAGTATTGTATTATTGTTGTTGCTGTTGTTGTTGCATTACTTCATTTTACAGTTTAATTTTAAGTTGCCTTAAAATGTGTAAGTCTAAGTCTAAGTTCTCTTTGTATGTGTGTGTGTGTGTGTGGCCAAGGTAAGTGAATAAGAGTCTTCATTCAATGTTTGATGTTATATGTTATGGGGTTCAGCAAGCTGTAAAACGTTTACATTAAATTAGGTAACGATAAGTGCTTAATGTATGTAAACACATTCACATTCCCATAGATACGCACAGTACTTCTGCGGTCAATATATGTATGTATGAAAGGTTCTATTTATGTACGAGTGCATATATATGTATGTATGAATGTCATCTGTACGTGTATGTTATGTGTGTGCATAAGCCAAGGATAACAACATTTTGACATTAGAAGGAATATCATGCACTAACATCAGCAAGGACACTGTACAAATGCAATACAACAACAACAACAACCACAACAGCAACAACAATTAAAACAGCCACAATATAACATTGACAGCATAAAGCTTACACTCAATGCACACTCACACATACATACGTATATACAAATACATATTCATATGTATGTATGTAATGTGACGTGATGTGTTTGCCGTGTATGTTTTTGTTAAGTATGAAAATATAAACAATAGTCATACGTCTATAAGTTGCATTCTCTTTCAGTTAGTTCACTTCTTCTATCGCCTACATCCTCATCCTCACCCTCATCAAAATCGTCATCATCAACATTTTCTCAATATCCTTTGATATTGCTCTGCTATGGGTTTAGGTGTCTTTGTTATTGTTGTTGTTATATTGGTGCTACCACTACTATTGATGCTGATACTGCTGCTGCTGTTGCTGTTGCTCCGTTGTTGATAGCCACCTTTTGTGGTGTTTGCATCAAAAGCCTTACAAAATGTGCAATTAATGCATTATAACGCCAACAGCAGCAGCAGCAGCAGCAGGAGCAACAACTTACATTACAACAACAACATTATTCTACTTATACACACTACGTCTTTCCCTCTTATTCGTCGTCGTCACCAACAACATCAACATCATCAAGTCTCAACCTTTGGCACACCTTTGCATGTTTATTCTCTGTTCTATGTTTGTGTGAGAAACTTCAAATCCTTTGCTTCCTTGCTTGCTTTCTGTACATGTTGCTTTGCTGTTTGCTGTGTTGCTGTTGTTGTTGTTGCTGTTGTTGTTGTTATTATTATTATTGTTGGTGTACTGCGCTGCGCTGAAATCCGTTTGAAGTTGCCAGTAACATGGATTTAATTAATCAGATTGAGCAAAATTACAAGTTGTGTAGTAGTTGTTGCTTTTGTTAGTTGTTCGTTGGAGCGTATATCAATGTACCTCATACATATAATTCTGGTCCCTGTGAGTGAGTATATCAGTGTGTGAAGCAAATGAGTTTGAGATGATGTTGACGTCGTCAACGTCTGTTGGGATTGGATTGTTTGATTTACCCGACAACTGCCATGATATGAGGAATAGCTTTGTTTTTGAATATACTTACTACATACATACATACATATATGCATGATGCATGCATGTTTATGTGTATTTGGTTAAGTATAAGTGTGTGAGTGGACATGGTGTGTGTGTGTGTTCAAAAACACTTAGCAGTCATGTGTTTATCCTGGCATTGCTAATGCCAGTCGTTGGCCTGAAATAATAGCAAACATATAAGATTAGAAATCCTTAAGGAACACCGATGTAGACGACACCATTATTGCAACTATGTACTTGCTTAGACTCCATCAGTCCGTTCGTTCGTCCTTACTTGAATTGTTTCATTTAAAGTATCTTTAATGAGTTTTTCCCTTACATCATGGCACATCGTGTGTCGTTTGTCGATTACCATAAATATTATGTTATAGCTAGCCAAACCAGCATTAACTTCATTCCAAAATGCATTTGTACGAAATTTTAATTATCCTTATCACTAAAGTATTCTTGCCATGCAACAAACACATACGATACCATTTCGTTCATTCGTTCGTTCTGCCCATAGGTGTGACTATGTGTTTCCTTTTTTGCACCATCACAAAAAAAAAACAAAAAAATAAAATAAAAGAAGAAATTTTACACCACACATAAACCAGCAGGCACTGCAAATTAAGTGACTTCCTGCCAACGGATGTCATCGCATTCCATGAAAATCTTTTCCTCTCTGCCTCTCTTCCCCTTTGCCAATCTACCCTGTTCTTTGTCTTTCCTTTCCTGCTGATTTGTGTAAGTCTGTATGGATGAGGATGTGGAGGTGGATGGCGCCTAGGGCGTGTGTGTGTGCCAATTAAGTCGCTTATCTGTGGCGGATTTGAGAAACGCCGAAATGTGTCCTGTGAAAGCGCATTAAAATCGTCCTGACGACGACGACGATTGCAATAGTAATGATCATCATTACTACCATAAATACAATTGTGTAAATACATAAAGGCGGGTGGTGTTAATTTCAGCTGAATCACTTTTCATTTCTTTCCTTTCCTTTCCTTTCCTTTCCTTTCCTTTCGTTTCGTTTCATTCTTTTAATATCCAATCTAGGACAATTTTTTTTTTTTTTTTGTTTGCACCGGCTGAACCGACCGCGAGCGTGTGTGCATTGTGTGGAGTAATTAAATTGCTTGCAGGCTACACTGTGGAAAATTAAAAGAAATTGATAATAAATTTTCGGTGATACAAAAGTGATTTCATTTCTTTCGTCCCTTACTCGTCTGCGCTGATACTACACCGCCACACCAACTATATGTTATGTTTGTTGTTTCCCACTGCCATTGCTTTTCTTTTTGTTCCATTTTCTTTTTTTTGGTTTGTGGTATTCTGTCGATTTTGTCGCGATATCGGAAAGGCTTAATCCATGCTCGAATTACGATGCAATACCAGCACCAGCAGAAGAAGCAGCTGTGTGCCTGCGTTGCGTTTCCGCCTGTCGCATGAATGACTGTGCAACGTTAACGTTGACAGCGATGACTCCAACTTCGACTGCATTGGCCACATGCTGTGCACTTGGCTTGGCTGTCTTTGGTGCGTCTGTAGCGCATTTGTGGGTAACAACAGTATAGAAGATGGCAAGCAACATTGCCAATAAACTGGAGGTTTGAATTCCTTTATACAAACCAATCCACTACTACCATGTTGCTCCAGCGGTGCTCAGCATGTATTCATTCGTTAGTTAGTTCGTTCATTCGTATGCCTTGCCAAAAATCAAGAGAATATGCAAGTGCAAGAGTTAATGTGAATGCGAGTGTGTGCAACCATTCGAACTGCTGCAGCTTCTGTTAAAGATTTATGTGCCACATTGCAAGTGCCACGATGAAACTACGAAAGCTTGGTCTATGCGCCAAGCAATATTCGTTCGTACGTTCGTGTGTTCGTTCGCTTGGTTGCGCCTTGTCACCCACGTTTGTTAACTACCGTAGGTGGTAACATTATGTATGCGCCCAAGTTTTAATTCTTTTCTCCAACAAGTCACAGTTTATGTGTATGTACAAACTATAAAGAAGAGAATCAGATAAAGTGCAGTTGACTTGCTGTCCTTGCCTTGGGCGGATCGGGTGGTGATGGTAGGACATTTGTTTGAAAATGCTGCACTTTGATGTTGCTAATCTGCAAAGGTGTAGAAAAATGGTTGGCAGTGCAAAAGTTTACACATAATGCATTACAGGTAACTTGACTTACAAGATTTTTACATTTGACTTTTATTAAAAAAAAAAATAATAATAATAAAAAAAACAAATAGAAAGACAAAAACACTGAAAGGAAAATTGCTAAAATATATGACTTTGCTTTTGGAATTGTTTTTTTAACTTTAAGTAAATTAAATCAGTTAAAATTTTGGATTTCAGCTATTCGATCTTAGCTGTTGATCGATTATGGATGGGTGTGTGAGTGAGATAGAAGTTTGTGTCTTGTTGCATGTAGCCAGACTACTCTCAAGTTCCCACAAAAATTTATCACAGGCAAATGCGTCATTTTCTTAGAAATGTGAGAATATGCGACATTTATTTTATAACAATCTCATGAAAAAAGGATTTCTAGATGTAAAATAAGATGCCGCATATTGCCTGTGAAAATTCTGGCAACTCTCCATCACAACTGCCTAATATTTGGTCATGTTTCAGCGGTTCGGTCATTTTCGTTGTTATTGTGGTCGAACATGACCATGTGATGACTTTCCTTTTTATTTATTATTAAACAGCTGATATAAAGGCATAAAACAATTTTAATACCAAATTGTAAAATTATTGTTGAAATTTAAACAAAATAAAAAATGTAGCTGCAAGAACTGTTTGCATAGTCTGCAAACTATTCCACAAATTTAAGGTTTGAACTTGGTGTACCTGCGGCCAACATTTCATTTGTATCACCAAAACAAAAAAACAGCTGCGTTGAGAAAAGGGCTTACTCTCTCAAATTCCAATAAAAATACTAGTCGAGTTTCTTCCTTTTAGAGAAGGAAAAGAATAGACTCACGGGGTAGTTCTGTCGACGTTTCTCTTTGTTCTCTTTCGCGTCTTTTGTTGTTTGTTCATTTCGTTTGTTTTTTTTTCTTTTTTTTTTTCCTTTTTTTTTTCCTTTGTCTCAAAGAACGACATTGATGATCAAACAAATTACGATTTTGGTTGAAGTGCAAAATCTATGTCACCGATACATACATACATACATAGATTGTGAGTACATTTTATCCCTGTACAAATGAATGATCGCATAGTATAGTAGTAAGTAGTATTCACATAACACTTTTCATAACCATTACTACTACTGATCGTTCAGAAATAGTATGGCTTTGGTTGCACACAAAAACTTAAGTACGAAAAATGTATCACAGGGCTTTTCCATCCATTTACATTTTGGTTTCTTAAAAAACAAGTGTTTCTACTAAGAGTTTAGGTACCAAAAGGGCATTTGAGTTATTTGCAAAGAAATGATAAAAAAAAAGTTCCATTAAATTCTATATTTTAGCTGTTTTTTTTTTTAACTCTGTTCTTTTATCTTACATATATTAGGCATTTTTTTTTTTTTTTTCTTATTTTCAGTAATTTTTAAAAGTAAAAACTGGTGATTTACATAATGGAACAATTATCACCATTGGTACTGGTTTTGCTACGGCAAATCGAGACACTGGATTCCTTACATTTGCGATATCTGTAGTCAACCAGTCCTATTGCAAAGCGATACTTCGGTGGATGATAGATATCCAAACCGCGTTGGATGACAATGTTATAAATGTAGTTATTATTTAGACTGCAAACAAAATAATAGTTAATAATAACGCGGAAATAAAGAAAATCTCAAGTT
The DNA here is from genome assembly GCA_037043295.1 of Amiota minor. Taxonomy (NCBI): domain Eukaryota; kingdom Metazoa; phylum Arthropoda; class Insecta; order Diptera; family Drosophilidae; genus Amiota; species Amiota minor. Next base: position 279,317 of record JBAMAW010002040.1, on the reverse strand, counting down.
ATCTTACATAATGTGTCGATCATGTATATTATCAAATTTGATTGTCATGCGAATGTTCCTTTCCAGCATATCGCTTTGAATCTGTGGTAAATATTTATCCTGGTTTTCATTACCTTCTTGCAGTTTACCCTTCGTTGTTATGAGACGTATGTAGTGCAAGTTTGGACAATTGGTCACCAACAACTCAAGAAAACGTATTAAATTTTGAAACTGCACAAAAGATAAGTAGGAATAGTCAGTAATCACCAATATACTTGTATGTTAGATAGTATGAATTCACCTGATGATTTTTGTAGATGTAAGGTTCATGGAGAAAAACTTCCCTAGTTGTATCGTCCATGTATTTGCCAAAGAGTTTCTCATAACTATGTCCAGTGGAGTTTTGTGCTATTGTTATAAACTCGACACGCTTGGCACGCTCGATATAGCGTTGCGTCTCTTTCTGTATCATCTTAATCTGTTGCTCGCAATTATTCTGACACTGAAGCAATGCATTGCGTTTCCCTGCATTTGTCTCATCTGCAATTTTTTTCGCAATATTTTACTTTATTTACTCAATCATTCGATGCAATTACACTCACTTTGTATTAATGGTTGCAAACCTTTAATGCAATCCTCAAACAAGTCTTGGGCTTCCAAAAAGAGATTTTCCCGACTACATTTTATAGCACGTTTTTGTAGATTATTTATATGAACCGCTGTTTCCATTGTGAAGGAGTTGAATTAAATGGATTTGCAACTTCATAAGCCAAGAACTAAGTTAGAACTGAATTGAGAGTTCGGTTTGTTAGTAAAATAAACAAAAAAAAAATATTTGCCGATTCAGCTTATTTCTTCTATCGATAAGTGAAGCACAAGCATTGTTGTTGTTGTTGCGAATGTGTATATGTTTTTATTTATGTATACAAACAAATGAAGATAAGTGAAAAGAGTTGCCGGCTAGAACAAAGAAAGTGCCGTTTCACATTTGTGATTCTTGAGCAGAATCCTCTCTCGCAACTTTTGTTCTCTGGACGAGAGATGCGTAGTGAGCGAGGGGTTGTCGAATTGCTTGTACCAGCATCAGTTTGTGATTCTGTGACGTTGTTTCGTTGTTTGTTATTTTCGTTTGGTTTCGTTGAGTGAGGATGGATGAAATTTTTTTTTGAAGCAGCGGTATTTGAATTGAATGTGAAAATATTGCTTTGCGAGTCGCATTAAGTCTGAAAGCAAGCCCGCAAAATCAAAAAAGAATTAACGATGAAAACGCAATCGCACATGTAAATTTGGTCTAAGAAAAGTCTCTCCATAATAGTACACTTCGTTTCTAATGCACTCTACCTCTCTCTTCACTCACAAATACACTCACTCACTCTCTTATCACACAACTCTTTCTTTCTTCTTTAACTGATTCTCATTGCAATGGATTATTTGATGATCTGGCATCACTGGACAACAATCCGTTTGTTTTCATTTGATGTCATTGATATGTATAATACGAGTATATGGTATGTATGTATGTGTGAATGTAAGTACATATTTTGATTGACTTGCTTTGTTCCTGTGTTTCCTAAGAACACACACAACATATGGACAATAAAAATATCAGTTTCTTATTACAATTTATTGGGTCATAAAAATATGGTACATGTACCAAAATTAATTAAAAAACCCAATTGCTTTTTGGCTTAAAATTATGACTTTAATGTTTGGAAAATTGTAATTTCAGTTTTTAAACATTTACGAAATCTATAATCGCCTAGGCCAAGTGAGAAAAGTGGATTTAATCCCTTAAAGAAGTGCAGTCCTCGTCCAATGGTTATAATGAATCCATTGCTCAGTCTGCAAAATAAGGAAATTTATGAATGAGTACCTGCCTTATGTGAAGATCTCTTATGATATGTAAGACTTACACAATTTTGCGATCATGCAAAGACTCATCGAATGTAATTTGCATATGGATGCCACGTTCCCTCAGACCCGTTCTTATTTCACCTAAAGTAACTCTCTGTTGGTCCGGGTATTTAGGATCTTCTGTGGCACAACTTTTATGAACTTAAGGTTCGCACAGTTGATCACTGCCAGCTCTAAAAAGCGAATAAGGTTGTGAAACTAACACCAGAGTAATGTAATGAGTGTAGGGTTGCTTATGTTAGTAGCTTTAGAGTAATTAGTTGTACCTGGTACTTTTCGCGTAAATAAGTATCCTCCAGTAGTATTTCATGTGTCTTTTCATTCATGTACTTGCCAAAGAGAGTCGCATAATTGTGCCCCGTCTCGTCTTCTTCGATAGCAATGCGTGCCTCCACTGCTCCCCGCTGCATGTGACCATTTACACGGGCCCGTAATATTTCCGCTCTCTCCATATACTCCTTCACACGTTGCATGTATGCTTTGCATATACATTCATCTTTTTCATCTATCAAGTGAGTAAAATTGGCTTCTTATTAATGGTTTCATTTTAAGCGTCGCAACCACTCACCTTTAATAAACTTCATAAGTTCTTCGATTCCTTCTTTATACAGACTTTGTGCCTCCAGTATTCGTCCGCCTTGATCGCATTGTACAGCACAAAGTAGTATCTCTTTGGCACGGCTTTTATCCATTTTTATTTCCTTATTTTCGCGTCCTTTTCGTTTCGCCGCAAAATTGTAAAAAAAAAAACACACATACAATGAACAGCTGATCGCTGATGACGTCGATAACAACAGATGGTTTTTATGTTCTTTGCAGTAACGAAGTGAAAACGTTTGTCACATGACCAAATGCCGGATAGGAAATGATCATGTGCATTCATTAATGTTGCTAGATCGATCTGTTCCTCAAAAATTAATGAAGTGGCAACATTGCTAGTAAAATCAACAAATTTTTTTTTAAAACGCATTTACATCAAGGAGTTGATGAGGTTATAACAAGATCGTTCAATAAAAAATTAAAAATTTAATAAAAAGTAGCATATTAAAAAATAAATAGAAGAAACTAAAAATTAATGGAGTCATCGATATTTGTTTGGTTCAATTGGATTTAGTTTTGCTGAGTGTAAAAGCGAAAACGCAAAAACGTTTTAAGGAGCCCCAAACGGGCATACAACATTATTGCGGCAGGTGATAAAGGAGAGTCAAACAGTAGCAGTAGCAGTTGCTAGAGGAAAGTGCAGCAGAGCATAGCATAATGTCGAAACACGGACCTTATCCGGTGCCTAACCAATGGCTTTATTGTCCACGTAAAGCTAATTCTATTATAGCGGAAAAGTTTTTAGCATTTAAGACGCCGCTCGGTAATGCCTATAATGATCAAATGCCACAAGAATTTGTCTTTCCACCAACAATGATAATTGATTATTGTAAACTTTTAAAACTCAAACTTGGTTTATGGATCGATTTAACATATACGGATCGTTTCTATTATCGTTCATGTATTGAGGAACGTGGTGTGCAATACATAAAACTTCAGTGTCGTGGTTACAATGAAACGCCTTCGGTTCAGCAGACGCGTGCCTTTATTGAAAAAGTGGACAATTTTATAGTTGATCATCCATTCGAAGTGATTGGCGTCCATTGTACTCATGGTTTTAATCGAACTGGTTTTCTAATTGTATCCTATCTTGTAGAACGTATGGACTGTTCAGTTCAGACAGCGCTATCAATGTTTGCCTCAGTTCGTCCGCCAGGCATTTACAAACAAGACTACATTGATGAAATATTTCAACGTTATGAACCTTATGAGGATCCTATTAGTGCCCCAGAACTGCCTGATTGGGTTTTGGAATATGATGATTCTCAGAAAGAAAATGATTCAAATTATAAAAAGCCACATTACAACTTTAATAAAGAATCGTATACTTCTAATCATGCAGCAGCTACTGCTGTATTGGCTAACACTGGTGCCAACAGGGGCCAACACGGAGGAGAAGACTCAAACGATAGGAGAGATGGTGATGAACAGGAACCGATCAAGAAATGTCGACGGGAAATGATTATAGAAGATGTGGTTTTCATGAAAGGTGTTAAAGGTGTAACACAAGTCTTTGAACAGCCACTTTTAGGCAAATTGCAGTTGAAAGTGCAAAAATGGTGTGGTTGGGAGCGAAGTGGTTTCCCTGGATCTCAGCCCGTTTCGATGGATCGCCAAAACATTAGGCGATTGCATGAAATACCTTATCGCGTATCTTGGAAAGCGGACGGCACCCGATATTTGATGCTTATATGTCAACGAAGTGAGATATACTTCTTTGATCGCAATTATTCATGCTTTAAAGCTGACAATTTAACATTTGCTAAGGCCAAGCAATTGCAGGATCATCTTAAGGATACATTGGTTGATGGTGAAATGGTGCTGGACAAGTATCAAGGAACTATTACGCCACGGTATCTTATTTACGATATCATGCGGTTAGCGGATCAAGATGTCAGGCAAATGCCATTGTATCCAGAGCGTTTAAGCTTAATAAAAACTGAAATCGTTGATCCACGCTATGCAGCGATAAAAGAAGGAATAATCAATCGACAATTGGAGCCAATCGGAATTCGCTATAAAGAATTTTGGAGCATACGCACATCAGAATATCTGCTTGGAGAAAAATTTGCAAAGCATTTATGCCATAAACCGGATGGTTTGATTTTCCAACCATCCCGGCAGCCCTATACGGCAGGTGTCAGTGTCGATGTCTTCAAATGGAAACCAAGGGAATCCAACTCTGTAGATTTTAGATTGAAGATTATTGTTGAAAGTGGTGAAGGTATATTACCAAGGAAAATTGGTTTACTTTATGTGGGTGGCCATGATGCACCCTTCGGTCATATAACCAAAGTAACTAAAGATGTAATGAACCTTAATAACAAGATTATCGAATGTACCATCAATAATCAAGGCGGCTGGGAAGTCATGCGAGAACGAACTGATAAAAACTTTCCCAATAGTTACGACACTGCTAAATCGGTTCTAGAGAGCATACGGTATCCCATAACAAAAGAATATTTGCTAGAATATATAACGAATTTTGGTTATCCTGATGAGAAAAATAAAATGCCACCACCAAGGTCAATTCCAAACCAGAGACAGCAGCAGCAGCACCACCGTCATCACTAACTTAAAATTCTACATTTGATACTTTGTGTAGAAATATGTAAAAAAAACCTTATGTAATAATATCGTAATAAATAATAAAGCATGTACCTCACGCATTCGAGGACAATAAAGTTAAGTTTCGTTCAAATCATTTTGTATGAGCCCTGATAAGGGAAATTCTTTTGGTCAAGCTTTGTTAAGTTTGGGATATTCTCTTTATCACGCCAATGCCTCTTTGAATTTTAGTTTCTTGATTTGTTTGGACATCTTAATTAAGTTTGCACTTCTTTGTGCTCAGGATGAGGATGCACCAATGTGTGATAAAGGCTCTGCATCTTGTGCTATTTCAAACAAATTGCCAATAGCACTCCAGGGAACTGTGGAAATCTTATCTTTATTGTTGTCAAAAAATGCCTGTTGATTGTAAAGCGAGTGTATGCATTATGATTCCAGATATCAAATTGTCCCAAAAAGTTTAGTATTTTGAAATATTATTGTCCTCCGCAATTTACTGATTCCTGAACAGTGCTAAAACTTTTGAAAAACTGTTCATTAAACGTCGAAAAAGCAAGCAGAATTTCCTAATAGATATTGTGACTTCTTCAAAATAAGTTTTACGCTCATGCAATTTGTTCCAGCAACTGTTTGGAACCGGTCAGTACATAATGGGTATACGAGGTTTGTTCAAAAATTATTACGAATTTTGAATTTCCGCTGGTTACGTATATTCGATTTTCTTGTGGCGTTCTGTTGGTACTCATGTCCCTCACTTATGCTGTTAAGGTCGGCCATTTTGAATGTTCAGTTATTTTTTGACAGCTACTTTGCTTGCACATGTTTTCGCTCGTCTTCGATATATGCCTATTCCAAAAAATGGATCAAAGAATCTGTTTTAAATTTTGTGTGAAACACAGAATTAAGTGCTCGGACGCATTCCGAATATTGACTGTGGCATATGGTGAAGATACCTTGGACCGAAGCAATGTTTATCGGTGGTACAAAATGTTCTCAGAGGGCCGAGAAGATGTGAACGACGAAGAGCGTACTGGGCGCCCGAGCACGTCAACAATAGAGAAAACATTGATGAAGTGAAGAAAATAGTATTGGCCAATCGTCGAATCCGCATTAGAGACGTTTCTAAGGACCTAAACATATCGATAGGCTCCTGCCATTTGATTTTTACTAATGATTTGGGTATGAGGCGGGTCGCCGCGAAATTCGTACCAAAATTGCTCAATTTCGACCAAAAACAGTATTGCATTGCTAACGAAATGTTGCACTCTGTCCGCGAAAACAACAACAAATACCTCTCATTACGAAAAATCGAAACAAATGAATGATTCACTTTTGTGTGGGCTAAACGTGAGTCCACACATACACAACCAATTCATGAATCATGATTCACCATGCTTCTGTTCCCAATTTCAGTAAATTGTTGGTATGATTATGCAAATTTTTGTTGTATCTAAGTATATGATATTTTTCTTAATTCATCCCTGATTAATATCACTTTCAGGTCTTTGTGAATTTCAAAATTGTTCAAATACCAAGAAGCTATAAGGTACTCGTATGTAGTGTCATAGATTGGAGTTACTAGCCGTTCCACACAGTTGCATTGCATATGTCCAAACTGGCTACCGGAACTTCAGCTTTGTTCTCAGGTAAAGTTGAGACCGTGGTTCGCATTCTACTTTTTATTTTGAGATTCATGTGGGTCTCACAGGAAAATCTCCAATCCCGGTGCACTTGAGATATTTGATGGTAACGCTTTGTGAAATAATGGACCGATTCAAAGTTACTGGGGGCCATTGCTTTCCTTGCTTTAAGGTGAATGTTGTTTGTATGGACTTTTGGGTGCAAGCAAAGTTGTTCTCGCAGGTGTTGTAAACAAATTCAATTGTTTATTGATAAACGAATTTGATTAGTTTTGTTTTATACTTAATACTAAAAAGCCCTCTAAAAATTGACACCTGTACGCAGTTAGAATATACAAAATGTAAAGAAGAACGAAAACAACTATCATTTCTTCAATTCGAACTTGAATTTATTGGCCACTTGGGTTTTTAAGCTAATACTATACCCGGTTAACAAAATAATGAAAGAAAAAAAGTTAAATAAATTGAATTTTCCAAATGCATAAACTCAAAATTGAACATCACTAATCCGCTCAACGTGTCAATGTTGCCAAATGCCAATTGTAAAATGAATGTAACAAATATTGTACAACAAATACACACACAGACGCAATCAATTCCAATTTCAAACGAAACGTAACGAATTGAAAGCGCATTAACATATCACCAATACACAATCACACACTCATACTTGCACACACATACACACACACACACATGTACCGCTTGATTCAATTTGTTTAACAACGACCCTCGTTTGGTCACTTACCAACTCACTCACTCACTCATGCACTCACTTACTAACTTAGTCAACTGGTCCTGAATTGTAGTACCCTTGCATCCTCATACCCAGTTTTTAACACTCTTGACCAGTGTCCTCGACTTTCAAGTTCCACAACCACACACACACACACTTACTCAGACTATTCAATGTTCACAAAGATACGCACACAATATTTATGCAAATGTCGCAAAATGTTGTAAAATACTCACAAAAGCAACAGCAACACGAAAAGTAACAATTTCCGCTTTGGCTCTTCATAGAATTCTATTCACTCCCTAGTTCAGTTCAGTTCAGTTCAATTCAGTTCTGCTTATGTCGAGTCGAACCAACTTCAGCATATTCATTCAACCTTTTTTTTTACATTCATTCCACTTCTGAACACAAAAAAAAAAAAACAACAACAAAAAGATATGATCCCATAGCAATTTTGATTTGGATTTCTTGTTTCTTTTTTATGTCTCACTTTATTTCGTATTTCGTTGTTGTCCCTTCTCATTTGATTTCTTGGCGTTGGACTCACGCAGTTTTCTATTATAATTTTTTTTATTTTGCATTTTCTTGAAAATTTTTCACTCACTCAATATTTAACTGTTTATAAATTTTAAACTGAAAAATCCGTTTTCGATGTTCTTTTGTTATCAGCAATTTCTGCTCTCCTTCTCGAATGTTGTCTGCCGTCTGTAATAGAATTTTTTAACAGAAAAGCCACCATAAATTGTAACTTAACCAAGCTACGCCTTCTATTTACCACCCACCGACACTCAACTACACTCATGGCTACCATGGCTACATGAAGGAGCAAGCACACGTGAATTTGAATTTGAACATTTTGGCACATAATACGAGAGAGTCCTGCAAATAAATGTCCTTTTTTTATGAATGTTTCACTTTACTCGTAGCTGCTTATTTTTCATGTTTCACTGTGGGTCATGTAAGGTAAGAAAAAAGTATGTAAAGAGCTGGAACGAGGACATAACCCAACGCTTGCTTCGTGATTTCGAAACAAGTTCTCCCTTTTTTTTTTTTTTTTTTTTTGGGTTGTGCTCTGTAGACACTTCCGGTCAGACGAGCATGTATGAGTGAGTGAGTAAGTGAGTTTGTGTGTGCGCCTGTGTATTTATGCCGCAACGTCAACAGATAATAACATAAATGGCGTCTAACAGGAACCGGAAATAAAGTGGTTTGCAATGCTGCGTTATTGCAACAATCCAAACGAGAAGCAGCACCAACTACGCCAACAACGAACGATATATTCTAATTTGATTTTATATTTACATACACAAAAAACGACGATATGCGAATACGGTGATATCTCTTATAATTGGACAACTAACGTGGAGGTATAACAAACCTTACACACACAATATTTGTCTCAGTGCAACGTGGTGTCTAGAACGAAACAAGGGACACCCGTGATTCTTCAAAGAGCCTTGTTATGGCATGCCTGCAATTTGACCTAGTTATTAACATTTTGTTAGTTAAAGATAGTTTGTTTTTGAAGGGCAGACGAGCCAATTCACCTTTCTGACCTTTTGGTACCAGCACGCTGCAATCACCTTTATGTATGGCTGCCATACTAGGCTTTTGTCCAGGATCATACCAAGCTTTGATAAAGTTTCAAACTTTTAAGATATGAACGGATATTTTTATGCTCTGATTCTGAACTTTTTATGCCAAGTCCAAGTTATGTGTCATTCCTTGGGACAAGTTACCCCATTTTCTAGGTCTTTTGAGATCTAAACCTCAACCAATCCCACTTAAGGTTAAAAAAAAAGGAAACCCCAAAATTGTTTGTCATTTTTTTTTTTTAAATTTATCTATCTATCTATCGTAAACGATATTCAGCGAATTTGATTGAGGAGACTCTTATTACGTTTCTATCTTAATTTAATGATAAACTCTGAACGACAAATCCAGTGGATTAACATATCATTTATTTATAAAATGTTATCCGTGACAAAAGATTAGATTGTTCACTTATAGGAATATATTTTGTATGGAAAATCTTACAAAAAGTTTATGTTTACGAAAATCCGATTAAGAAAGATGTCCTTAATGAGAAGTTTCACTGTAAATCCATATTAGTATATATATGTGTTTGTGTGTGTAAATAAATATTTCTCGTTTTTATGCACATAAATTTGACTTTTATGAAAAAAAAAAAGAAAAACTGATTGGATTTTTTTGTCTTCAAGTTTGGTGTTGTGTTGCAAATCTTGCATAAATATTGGGCTTCAACTAGTTTTAATTGAATAACTTATGTGCTTAACTCGATGACGGTGACGGTGATGATGATGATGATGATGATGCTGACAATGACAACGATGGCCATGAACTTTATAAGTTTGTCTTATTAAAAATTAATAAAAGAAAAAGAAAAATCAAAATAAAAAAAGGGACAGCGTCAACATTATAAAAAGCTAAAGAAAAACCTCAAGTTGAAGTAGCAGCAATAGCAATAGCAGTAGCAGCTGGAAAATAAGAAAATAGCAAACGAGATGAACCATTTGCTGACATTGAAAAATTAACATTTGTCTATGTGGCAACAACAACAACAACAGCAATTACAATAAAAACAACAACAGCAAAAACAAATAATAATACAATAAAAAACAAGAACAAATACGAAGAAGAAGAAATCTCTAAGTAAATAAGCAGCAAACAAATCGTCCTTGTCGTCGTCATCGTTCAGTTAAGTTCAGTTTCTTCGACTTTATATTCCAAAGTCACAAGCACAACACCAGCAATAGAAGGAGTAGAAACAGTAGGAGAACCACAGCTGAGCAAAGCAGCACCAGACTATAGAAGACGATGGGGGAAGAAGGCTGCAGGACCAAGCAAAAGCAAAAGAAACTTAAGTTGGCAAATCCTTTTGCTGATTATATGCGGTTTGCAATGTGAATGATACATGAGGTTTTCAGAGAAACAAGGAGAAGCAGACAAACAGGTGGTGAAGCATAAGGATGGATGGTGGTGGGTGTGTGGGTGGTGGAAAGCAGTCAGCCACAAATGCACTCAGACGTCAGTCATTCGTCTTTTTGCTTTTAAAAAACGATTCATGCAAGAAGTGATTGAAACATTGTCTCCAATCTTCAGTTCAGTTCAGTTTAGTTGAGTAAGTCTTAAGTCAAAATGAGATGATTTGAGATGAGAGAGTTAAGAGTCTTTCTTTTGCTGCTGCTATGCTGTCGCAGCTGCAATATCCTTCGTAATCCTGCCTGAGCTCAGCGCATGTCGTTGATGATGTTGTAGACGTTGATGCTGCTACTGCTGTTTTGCTATTATCATCAGTTCTTTATTGTTAAAATATCCTTTTCTCTTTTTCTAATTCTACTAAACAAAATAAGCCAAAAATTTATGTATGGCAATGTCCTTGCAATCGCATGTTTTAAGTTTTTTGTCCCTCTTTGTGTTTTTTGTTGCACGAATTTAGTTCATTTTAATGAAGCAACATGTACGACAAAAGGATGACAAAAGGACAAGCCAAGGCAAACCAAAAACCCAAGACGAGACAATTTTAACTTGGCGACAATTAGAATCATAGCATGATCCTTATACAAGGATAAGCATGTAATAAAAACAAGTAAAACAAAATATAAACTAAACAAGGACAATGGTAAGCAAAAAATGAGTTTGATGGAGTTGGTTTTGTTGCTTGCTGCAAAGTATTTGTTGATGACCATAAGAAAAATAGTTGAATGTCGCAAAAGGACATGTGCTGCTGCTGCTGCTGCTGCAAGGATACAGATATACATACAAACACACATTGATGCAATGTTCATCTATTGCACCAGTGAACAAAAAAGGGAGAATTGAAAAAACATAATAAAATGACAAAAAAAGAGACGCCAGCAGCTGACAGCTGAGAAAGACTGCAAAAAGAACATAGTGCTACTGTGCATGTTATTCTTGTTGTTGTTGTTGTTGTTGTTGCTGTAGCTGTTGCAATGTCAATATTTACAAAACCATTTAGGCGAATCCTTCTTCTTCGTCTCTTAATCCTCTCCACCTAAGGGCTCTTTCTCCCATTGATTTCATAGTAAACTTGAGAAGAAGCTTTTTGCGCGTAGAGTGAACACAGTACAACAGAAAAAATACACATAAAAAAAAACAAAAACAAAAAAAAATATATGAGAGAAGTAAAAGTTTGTTTCTTATTGTTGTTTTTAAACCACAACAACAACAGTTACAACAACAACAATAATAATAGTTATAATGAAAGCAAACGCACGAAGGAGCAACAAGACGCAAAAAGCATTTCAACTCATAAGAATTGTATAGACTCCTTCCTTACATGCATACATACTTAGTTACACTTGCTATGTATGACCATTGATGCTGCCCAAAGGATCAATAACAAATGCATCAGCACAAATATACCAACACTCACATACACATACACATACACAAACACATACACATGTTTATCCTTTTGCAACCTAAACAAACAGCGACGCACTTGAGACTAACTTTGTAGTGCAATGACCAAGCACATGGGCAACCATTTTGAGAAGGATATGATTAAAGGAGAAGGTTGAAGAGACTAAGATGTGTATGGGTATCTTGTAAGCTAAAACGAACGACAATAAGGAATAAGGAATGTGTGAGAACATGATATGATGGTGTGATGTAAACGCGCGCGAGACTTCGACAAGTGCTAAGCTCAATCGTTATCATCATCATCCTCACAACGCACACACACACACACATACACATACACACACACACACACATAAATACAAATGCACAATGAGGTCCTGCGGCTAAGGAGTAGTTCACTTTGACTTGCAGTTGGTTGTAAAAACATTTGGTTAGCATCTGAAATGCGTGATAATCCTTAAGGATAACAGTGCCAGAGTAATGCACTTTCTGTGATATGTATACATGCATGGATATGTGTGTGCGTGTGTGTGGGTTTGTATGTGTCTATGTCAAGTATGGATGAGTTCAGTTCTTGTAATTGTATCTATTGTATAATGTTTGGCTTTATCGATGACGACTATTTTTATGCGAATTCCCAGTCACCATGAGTTGAGATATGGAATAAGAATATTGCCTTCTTTTAGGATGCATTTAAATTTGCCTTTGGTAGTAAGAATAAAGGATATTTTGCCACATTAATCACATTAATATGTAAGATATTACAAAGATAAATTATTATTATTATTATTCTGTTATATTTTATTATTATTGTATTGTATTTAAAACATATATTTTGTAATGCTGCAAACATTTTCTTGCTATAAGCAACATTTTCTTGTGACAATACCGGGCTATTTAAATGAGTTACTTGGGCTTCTCAAAATGAATGGCAGTATATCCGACCGAATAATATAAAAGGGGACCCATTTCTTTCTGAATCTAAGTTGAACTGAAGAGTATAAGGGGGGACCTTATGTCAGGGCTACTGAAAACAATTTATTTCAAATTTGAGGGACTCTTATCTACCAATTATCAAGGTTACACAAAACAATTTAAAACGGCTACCGAAAGTGGTTTTTCTTTTTCAATTTAAAAAGGCAGTTTTTTTTTTTTTTTGTATCTTATCTTGTATCTTTTGTATAGTAATACTGAAAAGTATAATGAAGGAACTTTATCATTCTGATCTTATACCACACGAATTGTGTAAGGGGGACACTTGACTACCATTTACCAGGGCTATTCAAAACAAGTTACCAGGGCTATCGGAAACACGTTATTATCATTTTAAATAGGAGGACCACTTTCAGTTTTGAAACTTTGCGTATCTGAAATAGGATAGTCTATCCTATTATGAGAGAATATCAGTTACCAGGGCTAATAAAGTCAATTACCAGTTTTACTTAAAATGAATATCATTCTCACTGAATAATATCAATGAGACATTTATCTTTTAGAAAATTTTTTTAACGGAAATGATAAGGGATGACTCTTATATTTTAAAATCTTAGACTAACTGAAGAACATGAGAGAGAGATTAAGAAGATTATGCCAAGGTTTACCAGGGTTAGGGCCAAGTTAATCTGCTTATAGTTTACGTTTCTATAAGATCTGTATTTTTATTTTAATGAAAAATAATATGTTAAGTTTTATATAAAACTTAAGAAAATCGCTACTGAAACATTTAAGTATAATCTTTTATATTCAGTCTTTCTAAAAAGCAATTCATGTCAAATTTTGATAATCCGTTTTGACATTTGGTTAACCAATCTATACAAATCCAAAAAGAATGCAAATAGAAGTTTAATACAAGCATAACAAACCATACGCATTAGTTTTATTACTGTACAAACTATAACCGCGCCTTATTTTGCATTGTCTGACATGATGTTCCTAGACAAGTCCATTTAATAGAAATTTGTGCTTTAAATAAATGAAATAAATGAATGAATTACACCTAGACCATTCATTCATTAAGAGGATATTAATTTAAGTACAATATAAAATGTTTATATATTGAATTTTTCTTTTATTCAATTCAATTTCTCCAGTCTTTGAATAATTAAAGTATATTTTATTGTAAAATTGTCCATGCTACTGCCTTTGTTGCCTTTACAATTTGGCATTTGTCAAGTCACTTACACTTATACAATAGTATGAAACATGGAATAAACTCGTACATACAATAAAATATATTTTTTTTAACGATTTAAATTTTATTAATTTTCAATTAAAAACAACACAAAAGAGCAAAGAAAATGAAATAAAAACAAAAGTTTGTTATTGCATAAATTACATTTGCGGCAACAAAAATAATAATAACAACAAATATAAACATTTTTCAAATACAACAACATGATGGCATGCACCTGTCATGACCTGCACAAACCCTAACCCTCAAATCCAATTCCAATTCCAATTCCAATGACAATCCCTTTGCCTCCATTACCTCTTTATCCTTGCTGTCTTGTCCTGTTGGTCAACAGTTTTTAATGCATTAAAATGAATTTGTTTTGTTGTTGATGTTGCTTACAAACATTTAAACAGGAAATTAATTTATCGCAAATAATTCAATTGAAATTTCATTTTCCACACGACACACAACATGTTTTGTATCTGTATTTCGTTTTTTGGTTGTGTTTTTGTTTCTGCAAATAACAAAAGCAACAAAAACATGACAAAAAAGGAAACATTGCTCAATAATTTAAATGTGAAAATTATTAAGTAGACATATGAATCAATGATTGAATCAATGAATGAATGAATGAATAAGTGAGTGAATAAATAAAAATGGCCGCCATCCATCTGTCGTAATCATACTTTGTTGTTTGTTACTCGTATATCCTCTTTTATACTTTCTCCTTGCTTTATGGTTTATTTGTTGTTTTTTGTTTGTAGTTGCAACATGTTGACTGCTGCAACAGCAACAGCAACAGCAACAGCATCACCATCAGCAACATCATCAAGAGCAGCAGCTGCTACAGCCAGCATAATGTTGTCTGTCTTTTCGTTAGTCTGTCTGTCCAATTGTTCATTGTTCATCATTTTATTTCAATTGAATTCATTGCTGTTTTCCATGTTATTGACCATGTCCTCCTATGCGTTACCCAATCGATGTCAATTTGGGCCTTTCACCCTGCGCTCTCTTATTGGATTTTGTTTATTTTAGCGCAAACCGCAAACGATTGACTTTAAATAATTAAAACGTTCAATTGACAAATTTCATTAAATCCAATTAAAATTTATTGAACAAGCGTAACCAATTCGCCCGCGCATGTATTATGTGCATTCATAGAAAATACACTTAGTGTGGTTGTGTTTACATGTGTGTGTTGTCTGTATTTGTATTTAGCCACGAGTAATTGAATGCTTTTGACCAGATGTGCGGCAATTGATCGTGTAGACTATGTGCCACATTGTTTGTATGAAGAGAGAGAGATAGAGAAAGAGAGAGAGAGAGAAAGAGAAAGAAAGGCAAATAGTGTAATGCAAACTATTTAGATTTAGGGACATTTAGTTGATTTATTATATTATAAGAGTAATAGAGTATAGAGCAATCAATAATGCTATGAACTCTTTAAGTTGCCAAGAGATTTTAATATTTCAGAACATAGAAGGAGATTAGTTTAGCCAAAAAGGGAATAAAGGCTATTCTGCACATTTTTCTTAAAAAGAAAACACGAACACGAAGAACCAAGATGCAATCATGTAATACATACTGTTCCTGAAGAATCCGGAAATTGGTAAATGCAGTTACTGGCAGGAATTTATCGACCTATGGTGTAGACTGCAATCTGTAACAAGATAACAAACAAATGCACACAATCGACGTTTGGGTCATTTCATATGCAGATTTAAATACAATTGATAGAACCAGTTATTTTCTTAGTGTCTGTTTGCATCCTTTTGTTAAATGAGTTACAAACTAACGTCTTCTTTAATTGGATGAAACCATCACCAACATGCATCATTTCAATATCTAAAACCATTGAAGCTTCGCTTTTATTGTTCTGCTCTCATACTCAAAACTTGATCAAAAATTGTTTTCAATTACAATTTCTTTCTGTAGAACAAAATTTTGTTTTCTAAAATTCTATTCAAATTCAATAAAATAGAAATATTTTATAATTTTTTTGTTGCATACTTTTTGGGCCAAAATGAATGAAATACATACTCATTTTCATTGAGCGCTGAAGCGTTTATTTAAGCTTGAACGCCTCGGTTTTTTGGAAACGTCATGCTCACTAAAAACATGAACAAAAAAAATAGAGACAAATGCTAACAATAAAATAATAATAAATACATAGTAATAATAATAAAATAATTTATGCAAGCAGCAAATTAAATTTGAAAATAGTAAACGCGAAATGAATTTTTAATTTCCATAACTCAATATAAATGAATAGAAAATTTAATAAAAAAAAATATATTGTACAACAATAACAACAGCAACAACATATGAAAACTATAGAAAAACGCACTGATTGGATCAGGAGGCAATCAGGCATTCAGCCAGGCAAATATAAACACATGGACATGACCAAACAAGTAAGAGGATAAAGGATGTAGGATACTCATATGCAATCGTGGTTTGTGCTGGAGTTTCAATTATTTGCTTTCGCTATGTTGGACTCAACTGAATTGAACTGGACACCGCGTGGCAAATGTCAGTTTGTTGCCAATCAGCAATTGAAACAATATTTGTGGCAACAACAGTAGCGTATGGAATGATGATGACGAGGCTTCAATAACGAAGTGGGGTTGGCTGGTTGGGAAGCATTTCAATGGTTGCATTCAGAATTCAAATGCCGCAACATCAATCAAAATCGAGCGCAGAGCACAAAAAGAACAGTAAAGCAAAAATATACCCACTTACAGGCAAACATTTGGACATATAGACAGACAGACAAACATTCAGACAGATAGACTAACTGACTGACGCATAGGAAGAGAGGAGTAGAGGAACTAGAAAATGAAAAGTGGGTTTTACAAACAGAAATGGACAGCAACAGGATATGTGACAGCAAAATTGGCTACAAACTGTTGAGCATAGAAATAAATGAATGAAATGTGTCCATTTTAGCAATTAAATTTTAAAATGCCTCACACCAAAGGCCTCAATTCAAACTTTGAGCAAAAATAACAAGAGCAACAGCAACAGCAGGAAATAAAAAAAAAAGAAAACTGCAAATCAAAGTCGAAACTCGAACTCAATTGATTCCCTTGCTCTGACATTCTTTTCCCCCCTTAGTCATCATCATCAGCATCATCATCACCATGATCATCACATTTGGCAATTGGAAAATTGCATTTGAACATGATTAAAAATTAAAATTTCGATAACAAAAAGCTTTTTGAAGCAACAAGAACAACAAACAGAAATAGAATCAGAAACAAAACTGAAATCGAAACTGAATCCAAAAAGGAAGGCAGAAAGAAAGAAAGAAAGGGGAAATAAAAAGGATTCGGAATTTTGTAATGTTTTCTCTATCAAATAGCCGCATTGCGTCTGCGGAAACTTAAAAAAGAAAAACAGAAACAAAGCAGAAATAAAGCCAGACTAAGTCATCGATTCGGAAACAAAATGAAGGCATCTATTATGCAAAAGGTGGCTTTTAATTCATTATACATTTTGTCTGTCAATCTGTCTGTCTGTCTGACTGTTTGTCTGTTTGGTCTTTTTTATAAGCCTCAACTCCAACTCCACCGGTTAATTCATAGACAGACATCTGATACTTTATGAAGACAAGAACTGCTCACGTAATCAAATCGAAAGCATAACCAAGGAAAAAAGAAAAACCTGCAGAAAACCCCAAGTTGGTCGTGAAAGACCATAAAAAATATTTATTTAATACAATATTCGTGTTATTGCCTCCTCCATTGCTTCACTTTAATGTCCAATGACGTCATTCGGTGACATTGGACAAGGATGATTGGTAATGGGTAATGGGTAATGGGTAAAGGGGGAGTGGGGAGTGGGTTGTGAGGAGTTCAACAAATTGCTATATGTTTCATCCATATACAATACTTCTATCGATGCCTTGGAGCGCAACAAATCTTATTAAAAACACATTAAAATGATTGCCAATAACACAACAACAACAACAACAACAACAACAACGGTAACAACAACAAAACATGAAACAATAAAACAAGAATGATGGCAAAGAGGGGGAGTGAGAATGGAAGGAAGGGAGGTATACATGGTAGGTATGTATATAAAAAGAAGATATGGAAAAGCATGAAACGAGTCAATTGCATTTTTGTGTATGCTTTTTGAATATTTATTGCTGCATTTGTTGTTGTACATTTTTCGGCGACAAACAAACAATAAAATAACAAAATTATAACACAAATCACTCGCTCACAAACTCCATCATGATGATGATAATGATGACGCTGAGTATTATCATCATTTGGGTGGAAAGGGGGCACCTTTCAAGTCCTGACATTGGAATGCATTTAAACATTTCAGAACACCATGCATTGCCGGAGTCATAAGAATTATTTCTGCTACTGCGCGACCATTAAAATCATCAATGACAATTTTTATGGCTTCGTTTCGAATTGTTCTGAATGTCCAACACACGCATACATACAAATACAATTTTGTTACTGGTATCTATGTTTATGTCATCGCCATTTATTGGCAGCACTTTGTGGCCTTTGCTGCTGCTGCTGAGACTCACTCCTCACTCCTCACCCACTTTCATCTCTACAGTCAAAGTCTGTCATTGTTTATGCCTTTAATATATATTCGTTTTTATGTGAAATAAAAACACCGCTGCCCGCCTCTTTCAACCACTTTATTCAATACATTTGATTAAAACAAAAGGCAGCATCCATTTCGATTAAGTATGTTTTTGTGGCATTCAAAATTATTTCTAAACTCGAATTTTTAATGAAAAACAAATAAAATTCAAATTGAAATAAGGCGAAATTGTAATTGAAAATACAATATTATTTGTTTGACAAACTTCAAATACTCATAGCAAGGGAAAAAGGAATGGAATGAGAGATGATGGGAGATTGAATCAAGTTCTGATACAAATAATTTAAAGCAACTGGTGACTGACTGACTTACTGACAGCCCACGCATGTAGATCTCTTTCTTGAAACAAGAATTTCATGTTTTGTTGTGTCGAGTCTTTCTTATAACGGCAGGCGCTTACTATAAAATTGTCAAGGAAGTCATAAAATTTTGTGAATTTGTTGCCATTCACCCAAAATCCATTTCACTTTAAGATGCTTCATTTCTCCTAAATACATAGCGATTTTCCGTTTACCTTTCTCTTATACACATCCTGTCATGCCTATCATATTCTGCACTTTTAGCAATGCCATAATTTCAACTTGGCTTACTATGCTGAACGCTTATGTTACTACATCCTTGCGTCCCTCAAACTTGTATTGCTTTTATTTCCATTCGTTGTTGTTGTTGTTGCTGTTGTTGTTGCTGTTGCCTTTTTTAATTTATGGCCATAAAAACTGACATTTTGAATTTGTTCGATAACATTTTGAAGGCCTCATAAAAGTTGCCCAGCTAACGAACGCAAAAAGAACATTCAGACAAAGAGTGAGTGGGTGATTGGGAATTGATTGTTGGTATGAGAGAAATGGAAGGGAGTGCAACATCAGCTATAAAGGTTATTCAGCATCAATAACAACAACAGCAGCAGCAGCAGCAGAAGCAGCAGCATCCCCACCATTTGCTGTTGTTATTATTACTGTTATAACTGTCACTGCCCTTTGACCGCCATTACAGGCAACTCATTCTCTTGATCTCCATTTTACGTCCTTTTAGATTTCACCCGCTTACCAGTTGACTGCTATTTTTGTTCATTTGTCCGTTCGCTCGTTCGTTGGTTTGTTGGTTCGTTTGGCTTAATGCAATTAGCAGCTTGATGGATGTTCGTTCACTCAGTTGCCAGCAACAGTGCGCGCCTTCAGCTCAACAGTTGCCCCTAACTTTTCAATGCTTTTTTAGCTTCTCCTCCATCACTTTGTGTCCTTGCTTTTGTCCTTCCTGTGAGTTCTTTAATAGCTTGTTGCGAGTTAAATGCGCTCGTTTGGCATTATGTTTTTATTTTTTTTATTTTTGTATTTATTCTCGTATTTTTCTGTATCGTTGATCGTTTTAGGCTATTGTAATTGGTTTATTTCCACAATTTCTATTTTTTAGGTTGGTATATTCTGTATTTCCTCCCTTTATTCTGATGATGATTGCATTGCGTTTATTGTCATGTAATGAATTGTGAAAGTGAGCGTCACTAAAAGCATCAAGAATCGCCTGAAGAATTTATTTTTATTTCAGGATATACAAGTATATTTATTAAACTGGATGTGTCTCTATGTATGAGGAAGCTTTTTTTATTGCTGGCGACGAAAATTTATTAAGGTTTCAATTTAATGATAATTTTAAAGATTTTTTTTTAAATAATTCTAAGGATTTGGAAAGTTCGAAAGCATGTTTTGTGGCTGGAACAGGCCTTGTTAGTGTTGCTTAGCACACAGCAAGGAGTCTCTGTAGAATTTTCTCTATTTTAAGCTTGGGATTTTCATTTCAAGGTTAGTTTTAAATATAAATTCTAAGTTATTTTTTTAACAAGCAAAATTGTGTTTTGCACAATATTTTTCGTTATCCTTTGAATTTGTTGATGGTATTGTTGTTACCATGAACCAATGTAAAACCATAAAATCAGCATGAATATTTAGTTTCATTTGGAATATGTTCTTGTTCTCTGAAATAGTGGAGAAACCGAGGAAGGAGAAGTTGAAAGGAAAGGAAAGGAAAGGAGCAGCAGATAAACCGCACATTCATAAACACAGCGAGAATGAATCTACACAAATTCATCTTGGTATGGACAGCAGTCTGTCATGGTTGAACCAAGCTGAAACTGGACATTTTAAGTGAAAATGAAACCCAGCCAGCCAGTTTTTTGTAGGTTCTTTCCAAATAAGGATGGTGGTCTGTCTCTGTCTCTATATGGCTAGAATATCTAACTGACTGACTGACTGACTGTTTGGCAAAAGCTGCAGAAGCAACAGAGTACGTACAGGAAAAGGATATCATCTCTCACAAGTCTGAGTGAGTGAGTTTGCTGTGCTAAATATGAGTGTGTGTCTGTGTGTGTGTATGTGTGTGTAAGCAAAAGGATATGGCGCAGTTTGACAACACGTGGTGCTGGAACTGAAGCGCATAAAAGTCGGGGAAATAAACGAACAAACAAACAGACGTAAAAATATTAACATCAAAATGAGAAATAGACTACAAACTTGAGATGAATGATGAGTAAAGGGAAGAATGGTTGATGAAGGAAGCACTGCAACACACATGTAGTGAGTGAGTGAGTGATGATGGGGTAAAGACCAAATTGAAACAGCAGAAAAATGAAGTATTAAAATCCCAATGGCGTAGTTTTGTTCTTGCAACGAATCACAGTAAAAAAAAAGTGATGTTAATACATAGAGAGGGAAGATTTACTTGAGTAAGGGGATGCTTAAAATCTCCAACATGAGCCCCCAGTGTTAGATGATTTTACTGTGTTAAGCCACAAAGCAAATGTTGCCTTAGCACGCTAGTGTTTGCGAGGAGGCAAACCGAATGAAGTCGGGTACAGTTGATGAGTTAAGGAGATGACCGATTTTTGGCATTTTCTTCTTGGTTTGGTTCTACTCATTTCCCATCCTTCATGTTGTTGGACCAAAGATGACCGTTCTGCAAATTTTGTGGCAACCGCGCAAATAATTTTTCTTGCTAAGATTGTGTATGTTGGAAATCTATAATAAACGAAACCTCACAGTAACACAGTCTCTCGGTTGTCCGTTAGCTTGTTTTTGGCAATGAACAAAATCTCAAATTACAATTTCTCGACCGCTTGGAAAGACAGAAAAAGTAGAAGCTACAGGACTCTGTAGAGTAGTGTAATGTAGTGTATTTCGTGTTTTTGTTTTTGTTTTTTTTTTGGGATAGCGAATACTGTCAAGTGTCACCATGTTACTGCTGACGAATGCCGATTATCCTTTTACTCATACATATGCGATTTTATTCTCTGCGTCTCTACTTTCTATTCTTTTGTCATTGTATCCTATGCCGTGCTTCTGTTGCCATCCTTTTCTAACCATATTCATTCTGTGTTGATTTTTATTTGTTACGCTTTCAATTTATTTTTGTTATTTTCTTTATTTTTTCGTATTATTTTTCTGCTTTTGCCATTTGACCATTGTTATTCTTATTGGTGATGTTTGTGTGTTCTAACTGTGATTGTCCTTTCGTTTCATTTTATACACACACATACAATCATCATATATCAGAACAAATGTATGAATACAATGTATATGCTTAGTCCGTCAGTCACTCACTCACTCACTCATTCGTTCATTCATTTGTAGTCTGTGCACTTTCAGTCCTTGGCGGATAACAGGACACCCATCAAGTTCCCTCGTTCCTTCGTTCGCTCATTCATTCACTCATTCATTCACTCATTCATTCAGTCAGTTAGTCGGTCGTCGTTGTTCACCACTTGACGCTATTTATGTTTGCTTGTGTTTTTCAATGAGGATCAAAATTTATATTGGCTAAAAAGTCCCTCGAGTGCTTTTCAACACACACATTTACACATGTAACAAATTGTAACGCAATCGTTACATATTCCAAACAAACTCACACACTTTCACATATACATACACACACAAATACAGATATACTTATTATACTTGGAAGTAGAAATTGGCTACTGGGTTGGTGGCTTCATTCAACGTGTCATTTCAATCGGTTTGAGCTTGTCATGATTATTTGATTTCTTTTTGTCTCATCCCAAGTTGATGCAAGAGCTTGGAAAAGTGTCTAAAAAGGGGGAAACTAATGTGTAAAAGAGGGAATAGGGAAATATATTAAAACTCTAGTGCTAGAATTCATGCTGTTTACTAATTAGTACTTACTCACATTTACTCTGATTTTCTTAATATTCCCCGTGATATTCCACCCGAATCATTACCAATTCTATGGTCCTTGACTTTAACCAGAGTGGGAAGCCATTTAGGCTCAGCTCCACTGATCTATCTTTCCTCTGGGGTGCTTTTAAAACTCTCAGGCTGAACATGATTGGAGAAGTTGAAACCTGATTAGTCTTGAGTTATTTTTTTTTTACTGATCCTTTAAATTATCACCTTCCTTGTCATTATCCTATGCTTCTAATTTGGATTTCAGTTCCCACATAATCCCTTTTTATAATTTCATCACATTGCTTACCAATTTCATCTATCTTCCTTTGGTAGTTCTTAATTTTTAGTTTCCAAAAAATATAGAATCCTTTAAAAGGTCAATTGCTTTACATTCTTAAGTTATATTAATGAGCGTTATGTGTGTGTGTGTGTGTGTGTGCAACAACAATCATTGACACATACATACGTAAAGTACACAAAATCGCTTAAACTAAATCCACTTCTGGATGTCCCATAATCTTTCTGCTGTGACTCCTTCAGCTAAAGTTGTTTGTATTAACCTAAAGAAAAATGGTTGGTGTGTCCTGGTATCCTTTGACATTTTTCGCTATTTGGTGATGTTGATTTGAGGGTATTGCGTAATTTTCAAATTGAAATTGATAAAGGGATTTTCCGTTCGTTCATTTTGTCGTCATTTACTTGAATTTTTTATGTCTGTTTTACTCATCCTCACCCTCATGTCACATATGAACGCTTGTGCCTCACATAACTTTTCTTTTTCTATGTTTATTTTTTTTTATTTTTTTAAACTTTGTAACAACTTTAAGTGGATCTTTGTTACAAACATGAATATTTGGTCTCTATGTGTGTGTGTCTATTAGTTTGTATTTGTATTTGTGTTTGTTGGTTTTTCCTCTTCTTTTGCTTATTTTCAATTGTTATTAGTTTTAAGTCCTTTCTGCCACTTTACGTCGTCATCATCATCGTTACGTCAACGTTCTCTCCTCTTTCTTTTTCATTGTCATCGCTCGTCGTCGTCGTTGTCGTCGCCCTTTTACTATATGAGTATGGTAGCCTTTTTGACTTTGTCTCTCGGTGGCGAAAAGTAATTGGATTTTGCGTTGATGGCTTCCAATAAATAAAAGTTCATTATTTTTGAATTGCTTTTTTCGAAACCAAACCAAAATTGGGGTATAAAAACAAAGAAAAAAAAAAAAATTAACAGAAATAATAAAAAATTGTAGCATGAAAATAGGCGCACAAGCATTTAGATAGAGAGACACAAATAGACATAGACAGTAGTTACCATAGATATTGATAAGGGGTTAGGGAGGAGGTCACTTGCCATCCACAGCCATTGACACATGTTGACAAAGTTTTTGACTTTGGCTTTCATTGTTGCTTTTATTCTAGTTTCTTGTGCTTCTTCTCTTCTTTTCTTATTATTTTTGTATTATGTAATGTAAGGTACATTATTCTTTCAGTCATGGTCTATGGTTGGGTGGGTCGTGGATACCTGCTACCGGGCAAAATAAACGTTAAAAATTTATCATCAAAGAGTTTTAATGAGCATGAAACGAAAAATAAACACCACATGAGTGAAGAGAGATACCTCATAATGTATATATACTTATATATTTGTGTATTGTAGATAGACAGACGACTTTCAGTAGAAATGATGTGCAGCCTTGTGCCTACTGAACTCTTTCTTGACTTGAACTGGTTTGCTTTGCTTTTCTTTGTTTTGCTACGCTCTGCTCCTTGGGCCTCATGTTTGACTGTCAGCTTTTGACAAGGCATACATAGCAACAGACTGATATTAAAACATATTTTATATGTATACATACACACGCATATTATTTGTCATAACTAATGACATACCCGCAATAACAACTGCCACTGTCACTGCCACCGTCATCGTCATCGTCATCGTCAGTGACACCGTCAACTGAATCCTTTCGCTATTCGACGTACTATTCACAAATATAAAAATAAAAGAAAACAAAATGAAAAAAATATTAATAACAAAAGGAAGAAAGAAAAACTCATTGCAAAAGTTCAAACAAAAGGCTGAGTCTTGATCCTATGTTCCTCATTTCCACTTTCCCACTGTGTTTGTGTTCACCATTCGCGTTTCTCATATGCAGATTCGGAAAATCCATTTGGAATTGTACACAGCCGACAGCAAAGAAATGCGAACGATGATGATGATGTGAAGGACGGGCAAAAGTAACAGTGTTTCAGGGGATTTCGGGTTGGTGTCATGTACAAATTAAAAATTGTATGCTTTTGTTTTACATATTTTGCTCCTTCATTATACTCATCATCATCATCAACATCATCATCGCCGCCATCATTTTCATCTTTAGTTTTTAATGACTTAGCGCGACATTTATTTATTTTGTGTTTTTGTTCGTTTATTTCCTTTCTTCCATTGTCTTCTTCG
Organism: Amiota minor; assembly: GCA_037043295.1. Taxonomy (NCBI): domain Eukaryota; kingdom Metazoa; phylum Arthropoda; class Insecta; order Diptera; family Drosophilidae; genus Amiota; species Amiota minor. The sequence goes on along the minus strand of JBAMAW010002040.1, from coordinate 254,044 downwards.
ACTTCGACCAGGCGCAACTTGTGTCATTCACTATTATTATAATCGGCAGATTTGCGCATTGTTGCCATATGCGTGTGTCACGCCAAGTTCAAGTACAAACGAGAAAGCCGTTAAAGTAGGGGAAGGAATGGAATGGAGAAGAGGAGATCACAGCACATTCATTTATAATACCAACACGCAATGACAAAACACTAACAGAACGACAATGTATTAATCTTCAAGACGCGTCTTACTGAGTTTGACTCTAAGTTTAGTTGAGTTTGGTTGAGTTCGTCTAAATTTTGGTTTCAATTAATCTTGAAGCACATTTTTGTTTGTTATGCCTTTCAGTAATGAGAATAAGTTGTATGGAGAAGAATATCAGAGCAGTAGTAATAATACGAGCAATATGAAAATAATAGTAGTTTTTCCATTATAAGCAAATGTAGAGATCCTTCTGTTCTGTTTAAAGCGATTCATAGGTATAAAAGATTACAGCACAAGTTCATTATATCGAGATGCCAATGAAAGTTTGTTTAATATAAAGTAGAAAATCAAAAGTTTAAATGATTTATGGATAATGTATTGTAGAATAAAGATTATAGTAAGTATATAGACAATACTTAGCATTATTGCGTCTGTTACCATTTAGACATTGAAAGGAGTTGATTGACATGGTAAATGTGGATGTGGATGTGAGCCCAATTAATTTGTGCAACAATATTGAACTTATGTATATGGGAGTCTTAAAGAATGTTAAATTATATTTAAAAATTCAACCCAGCGCCTAATAGTAGGCAATACTGTAAATTTGTGTCCTAAAATACTTACAAATGCTGCCCAGTGCCGAAAGCAAGTGTTGTAAAATAAATACTAATATTACAAAATACTAAACATGGTACACGCACATTCCCCATTTCTCCTTACAACTTTTTCCCCTTGTTCCTCGATGTCTATCAACAAAATAAACGCCTCAGGAAGTCATTTTATAAACGCAATTTATAAACTAACTAAAGTAGAACTCAATATAAAAAAGGAAGGACGAACGGAATTACGAGACTTTCTATTCATCCAAAAATGTAAGTTAGCCTAGAAGCTCATTGCCTGTCTGTCTGTCTGTTTTTCCTTCCTTAATATTGTCTCCATTACTACTTAGTTCACACACATACACAAACACACAAATACAAATACATACAATTAAACTGTTAGAATGTGCCGCAAAAGCTTGTGGTCGGTCAACATTGAAGCATAGAATTTCTCTGCTTTTCTTGTTTTCTACCTTTTGCCCTTTCCACATAGTAAATTTCTTCTTATACTTGTCTTTCTTCTACTTGTTGTTGCTTTTGTTTAATGATATTTTCTATTGTTGTTGTTGCTGCTTTGGTCACTGCAAACAATTTCAAAATCGATACAGAATGTGGCTTCCAACAACAACATCAACAAAAAACAAGATAAAGAATTTAGTTTGTTGGCCAAGACGCAACGATGTGAAGTGAAGTGAATTGTGTTGTGCTGTGCTGTGCATATCTTTTTAATGTATTTGTATATGTATTTTAGGCGACAGTATCTGTGTGTTAAATTTTTGGTATCCTAACAACTTTGTTGTTGTTGCTGTTGGTGATGGTGTTGTTGACCAAAACTGCAAAAATCCACTTAAGGCATATATTGATGTCAAAAAGCAGCTGAGTAGGACGAGAGGTGAGTGGGGATGGTGAAATGGTGAATGGTGCCAGACGACATCCATCGAAGGTTTATATTTTACACTCAACTGTGGTAGCCATTGGGCGTATTTTTGGTATTGAAGAGTAAACAGAGAGGAGTGCAAGGTGGGGGGCATGTGAAAAATGGTTAAAATGGAACAAGGAACAACAAAAACAAAAACAAAACAAAAAAAATAAAATACAATCTTTGTACATATGTTGGTTCAATGTTGTAGTTGTGTATCAGCAACAATGTTCAATGTATTTTGTATACAGCTCATTGAGCATGTTTTTTGTTGCTCTTGTTTTTACTATTAATGTTGCTGTTACTGTTGTTGTAGTTGTTGTTTTTGTGGTTTACGGCATTTTGGCGCGTTATACTTAAAGCAGTTGTTGTTGTTGTTGTTGTTGTTGTTGTTGGTCAGCCAATGAAGCAGACCACCAACAAGTGGCGCAAACAAACTCTCATTCTCATACTTCACTTTTAACCGAGGATTGCCCCAAAAGGATCCAACCTAGGTTCATCATACTTGCCATGTGCGGTGTCTAAATGCGATACAATTGTAACCAATGATATTTTCATGATAGTGTGATTCTGAGTCATTCGAAAAGACACGAGTCGCACGACTGTTTAGATTCGAGTCAATAAATCAGCAGGAAATAAAACAAAATGAGTTGATCGACTCTTTTCAAAAGCACATATGACTAGTTTTCATAGTGTGCACAGAGTGATTGCCGACTATGCCGACACTACAGTAGTGTTGTCTAATGAACGGCTCTAGTACATACTGTTTAAAAATGCACATGGAAATATTGGGTAAGTGCGACTAGTGATCGAAAAAAATAGTGGCTTAATTGTTTGGATTGTCTTTGGCTTTTGTGTGTGCAAAATTCTTTCCAAAATTGTTCACTCAGGACAATTGGAAAATTATCACTAATGAAAACATGCGATTGTGTGTTTTGATTGTTCCAAAGAAAGAAAATTCCGCTTAAAGGATACCGGTTACTTCGAATATTGCAATGAATTGTATAAAGAAGTAATATGCTAGGTCGGAGTTGGATACTTTAAGGACACACCTGGTATAAATAAAAATTTATTTTTTTTCCTTTACTTATATTTTTAGGTCTTTTGTGTTCATGTTTCAGACCCAAAAACATTTGTTGCACACACACACACTTCCAATATCTATACAAATGTACGTTCACATGTGTCCTCAAAAAATTAATCGAAGTAACGCACTTAAGTTGCCTCACATACTCACACACGCACAAACACACACACACACACACACACTTCGTTTAGCTTTCATTAAGTTGCTAGACTCAACTTACTTACTCCTCCCTCTCTCTCTCTCTCTCTCCTTGCTGTGTCCAGTGCGTCTCTCATTTTTAAGTTCATTACTCATATGCCTTTTTGGTATGGTTTAGTTGTCACTTTATGTCTGCTCCTGCTATGTTTTAGTACAAACAATGCAACACTGCACAACAAAACATAGAACGTAAAGCTAAATTAAGCTTCAAGCTTAAAACGTTCATTCGAGCAAAGCTAATGATGAATCAATAAGCTTTTGTTTTTGTGCATATTTTGTTGCTTGTTCATATTTTACACTTCAAGTTGTATTTATTGTTCTTGTTTCACATGAATATATTGTATGTAATAACATATTCTCTTTCTTGTCTGGTTTTTATTCATCCTCTCTTATTTTTCATAAATGTATATCCTTTGTTATAAATGAATCCTGCATGGTTAATGGATTTTTAGAAGGAGAAAAATTATATGATTTTCATAAGAAATTAGAGCAAGTGTTTTAATAAGACAAGGAAAATAATATAAATAGGCTATTCAGAATAGGATAATTTGAAATGAGTTAAAGGCTTTTCCACATTTAATCTTGTTCACGCAGATTACAATTGTTCATGGTTTTTTTTCCACAACATTCTAATTAAGGAGAAATTCTAAGTTACTCAGGTTAATTTGCGTTTCACTTACAAAGTTGAATAAGCAAGAAAATTTTTGCAGTTCAAATACAATATATTCACAGTTTTCATTGAAACAGTTTACCCCCTGAAGGTAAGTTAAATTTGAGTTCCTATTCTCAACTTAGCTTCAGTTTATATCTTTTTATTAAGAATTCACAGTATTTTATTAACTGCTTTGTCTGATAATCCATTAAATCCTTGTTAAACCTGATCAACCATATTCACTTTAGGAATAATAAAAAAAATCCTATGATCGTTTTACAATTGAAATTCTGTCTAAGGATTTCTGTAACTCAACATACATAGGTAGAGTATGTTGTCCTTTACTGAATCTTTTATGTATTTGATTTGTCTTCAAAAGCCACAAACGATAAAGTTGTCCCACATGGTAACCTATGCAAGTTCATTAAAGGAAACTGCTTGCTTGTGGTTGTTGTTGATGATGTTATTGTACCAAGAAGCGGATGTAAGTAGCTTGCGGTGTCTAAAGTCCTATTTGTCTGCACTTGGCTCTTAATGATGATGATAATGATGTTCCTAAGGAATTGAGTGTTTAGAAAAAAGGATTGTTAAGTAGAGTGGAGTGAGACTGTCTGTCTGGAGTTGCTGTGTTGATGTTATTTTAGTATACTTCTATTATTTCTTGTATGTCCTTTAGTCCATTTTCTAACCATTGATGTACTCGAATGTTGTTATTTCTCTGTCTCTGTCTCTGTTTCTGTTTCTGTATTGAATTGAGTTGAGTTCACTCAACGCGTGTTGTAATTGCAGGCATCATTTGTGTTGCTTTTGTTGTTGAGCCATCAGCATCAGCATCAGTGACAGTGGAAGTGGAAGTGGAAGTGGCATCAACAGTGGTAGCAGCTGTCCGCCATTTTGAGTGCTTAGAGCAACAGCAATAGCAACAGGAGACATACTTATGCCAATGCCGATGAATATTGTAGCCAGCCAAAGACAACAACATCGGCAACAGCCAGCAACCTCGATAGAAAAAAAAAACAAAAACAAGAATATAAAACCAACAAGAAATGCGCTTCCATTTTCCGCACTTGAATGCGAAGCGTGCATATTTTTATGGAAAGGAATCCATAGTCTGAATATGATGAGTCTGAGTGCAAGTGTGAGTGTGTGTATCTGTGTGTGCTTGTCGCTTTTGTGTCTGCGGAGGCGTTTTGCTGCATTGTTATGCGTCAATTGCGACGTTAAGCACACACAACTTGATGATGCCGATGCCGATGATGATGATGCGGATGATGTTGATGATGAGAACGAGCACGAGGACAATACTTTAGTGCCAAAGTGTAGAAGGCAGATACAAAAACCAATACACATACAGCTAAATACTTGATGATGTTGCATTTTCTATATTATGTTGAATTGACTTGCTTCAGTTCCTAACTGACTGGCTGACTGACTCACGGATTCAGTGAGAATGACTGAATGAATGAATGAAGGAGAATATATGAATGCGTTTGTGTAAGTGATTATATTCAACTGTCAGCCTATCTCACTTTCTGTATGTCTGTCAATGTTGTCTACATTGGCAACTCGTGTCCTGATGATATCCACACCAGACATGACTTGGCAACGTTTTGCTTTCCTCTGTCTATCTATTTGTCTTTTTTAAGACTCCAGGTTCCATTATTGCATTGGAGGGGGCAGACGGCGATGATGATGATGATGATACTCAAAGAGATGGACGACTGCTGTCAACGCTCGGGCAAATTGCCCGCTCATGCGTTCACGCTTCGTTCAACTTCCGTTTGTCTTGCGTTCTCCTCTTTCTTCTCCTTTATGCTTCACTTTTTTGTGTCGCATGCTGATTGCTGCCGCAACTCGTTGCAAACACCGGAATCTTCTGCACACAAACTTCTTTTCGTTTCTTCCCTTTTATATTCATATTTTTCTTTTTTTCTTCTCGTTTTGAGTTTTTCTTTTTCATTCTCATTTTGTAGTTGCTTTGTTCTTGTTCTCAACTTGTTGTTGTTGCTTTTGTTGCTGTTGTTGTTTTGCATATGCCTTTTACTTTGTGCTCGCGTCTTTGTTTTTATTTCCTCTTCCTGCATTTCTATGCAATTCAAAAATTGTATACTTCCGGCTTGAGTGGCTGCGGCATCATCGCATCGCATCGTCATCATCCTCTCCTCGGTTGCCTTCTTTCCTTTGCGCTCAGCTCGCTTGCCTGAGGTGCCACTTGATACTCGCTTTTGCTACTTGGCATGCTTAGTGTGCAACGCTTGCAGTTTTTTCTTCTTCTTCATCACTCTTTGCTTTCCTTCTTCTTCTCTGTTATTGTAGCATACTGCATAGTGTCCACCCGTTCCACACCATGTCTCGCCACTTGCGCACGCTTCATCCTTTTGTTTGGCATTTATGACAATGTCGTTGTGTTTATGCAAGAGCAGCAAGGATAACAACATCCTTTAGTTGCTGCTACTGCAGCTGCAATTGTTGCGAAATTAATTAAAATGCAACAGCAGACATTGCGTTGTTGCAAGGTTGCATTCTTGTAGCAGGGCAAAAGAAACAGCGTAGCATGGTCGTGAGTCCAAGAGAGGAAGCTATGACTTGCGTCAGGCAAAGTGTTCCCTCCTGAGGCTCCCAGTTACTGTCTCGTCTGGCTGGATGAAAATTGCCTATTGATGCAAGTTAAAGTTGCTGAAATTTAAAATGTTATTGCAACTTGCAACCATCCTGACCATCATCATCATTAAAGTTCCATCCCTCCTTGCTGCTGTCTCAAGTTGTTGATTGTTGTTGTTGTTTATGCTTTGATTAAAAAATAAAAAAAAAAGCCAAGCGCAGAACTTTGCAATTTTGTGAATTGCAGCATGCAACTTTGCCAAGTTAAGCGTCAGCTAAAGCGCCACCATCAAAGCGTTAACTACTGCTGCTGATATTGCCGACATAGTGTGCCGTGAAAATTTGCGGCATGAGCTTGACTTTAAAATGCCCTCTACGTTTCCTGAAGTTGTTACAGTAGTAGAAAGTTGTAAGCAACGAACGAAGGAAAGTTTTAAAACTTGCGCGTGTGGCGGCGCTAACTTCAACGTAAAAAAATAGAGAACACAATAGAGGATCCTCAGTTCAACTGACTGCAATCAGTGGAATAACAACAACAAAGTTGCTTGCATCGTTTATGCTAGACACGACGTGGTAAAGTAGCTTGGGGCGTTGCTCATGGTTCTCCCCCAGAATACTGGGAATGAGTGGGCATGAGTTGTTGTCGACTACTCTGCTGCAGTAAGTGCATTGGGCTCAATTGTTTGTGTAATGCAGTCTACCATGAATATGTTGAAAGAGAGTAGGGTGAATATGAAAGGAACACCAACGGCAAAAAAGTAGAAATAACTAAAAAAAAAAAAAAAAATTCGAAAAGAAAGAAAACATAATAATAATGTTGCCACGTCGCAATGCAGTTTGTCTGCCGCGTCGAGCATTTACACAGAATAAAACACAATCAAACAAACTCTTTGTTCTTGTCATGCCGACTGCAATTTGTGCCGCCTTTTTCGAACAACAGCAGCAGCATCAAGAGTAACAGCAGAGCAGCCAGAGACCAGACCAGACCAGACCAGACCAGACCAGACAGTAACAGTAACTTTGTCCTTAGGTTACCTACCTTATTGTTATCTCTTTCTTATTGCCACTCAGTCATTTACTCACACATTCATTTAAACATTCATTCATGCGCCAATTCCAATGGGAATCAATTTAATTTCCATTTCGAATGTTGTTATACTACCGTCATCGTCAACAACAACAACAAAACCAGCACCAGCAAAGGTTGCCACCGAAGGAATGTATTCAGGCAGCGTGTGAAATCGCTTCCTGACTGACTGCTGCTTTGGCTGCCCTCTTGGTCTGCCTTCAGTACATTCTTTCCTATCTCTCCTCCCTTTCCCTTGCAAGTCTATTGTGCTTGAAACCGTCATGCTGGACATGGCGAATGCCACTGCGGCGCCATTAAGGGACTCGCGCTGAAACGTGTTGCACCATTACTGAATCTGAAGCTGTTGCCTGTAGCTACTTCCACATTCATTGTGTTATTCGTTTTTTTCTCGTTTTTTGTCCTTTCTGAATTGTTGTTTTTTTTTTTTAAATGTTAAATTTCAACAAATTACAATTATGTGCCTGGGACATTGTTGCACAACAATTTTTTTGTTCGTTTAAATAAAAAAATTTTTAATCTAACATTTGATAAACGAAGGTCGAAGGTCACATGTGTATTGCGCTGCTGCTCAGTGTTTGTTTGTGCCGCCTTTGTGTATGCACTGGTTTTTTACTCTACTCATTTCATCTTTGCCTCTTTTATTTTGTGCTGGACGTCACACACGCATCTCAAGCGAGCATGGACATGACAAATGATGTTGGTCAGTGGCTGGCATTCATCGTCGCCGCCTCATCTTCATCTTCAATCTCGTTTTATTTTATTTCATTTTTTAAACTAATGCAAAAGCGAAAGTCCAAGGATGCCATTTTTCCTTTTTCTATTTCTTGTTCATTTTCTTTTGCTTTGCTTCCTGCTGCTGCTGCATTTTGCTTTTAGTTCAGTTCAGTTTAGTTTGCTCAAGTTGCCTTTCAAGCACTTTTGGGAGTTACTTACAACACATGCATGTAGCAGCAGCAGCAGCAGCATCATGATGATTTATATGCGCAACATTAAGTGTATGGAGTCCAAGTTCGCGCTAGAAGATTAAGTATCCTTTAACGTACATGACCAGCCAGTCAGCTAAGTACAACAAGCAATAGCATTCTGGACGAAGATATTTAAGGAAAATGTAAATTCAAATCATTGAATGGCTAAGCGAGTGTGTAAAAGAAAAGTTGAGTGGAGTAGAGAAAGACTAGTGAATTGCGCAATATATTCGATCATTAAAATTCACTTTGTGCTCAGCATTTTGAACTCCCTTACCTAACGTTCTCAGTCCACTGTTTTGTACGTGTATACTCCCCCTACCATTGACGGAAGTGCGCGCCATCTTAGCTTCAAATGTCGTTTGTTTTGTGAATACACGAAAATTTGTTTTTGTTTTGTAGTTTTGTCACCAATTTCTATGCAAATGAAAGAAAATAAAAGAAGAATTTCTAGAGAGACTAGAAAGAATTTACATTTCACTTTATGAACATCATCAAAACAATGCTACGAAGGAGACACATTAAATGCTGAGGCACTTGGCTGACATTTACCACGTAGAAAAGCAAGCAACACTTCAAAACAAACTACTTACATTCAATTTGTAAAAGAAGCAAATAACTAAAGAGATATACATACATACTTGTACTTAGTATTGTAGAAACAACTAAGTGGCTTTGTAAAAACACACAAAGGCAGCAATTCCTTGCTTTTTCTGTCCTGTTGTCTTTGCCTTTTCTTCTTTTAACTCAATTGTAAGTGGTAGCGGTGATGGATGGATGGGAGGGAAGGAATATGAGAGATCCTAGCTGTGCTGTACAAACTTGCGCCATCATCAAAAAGTACTTAACCTAGCCAATTATCGAGCTAATGAAAAGTGGCTACTGCCATCGCCACTGCAGCCGCCAATCTGAGGTAGCCAAGGAATAAAAAACTAATGCTTGATAATAAAAGTAAAAGAAAAAAAAAAAATAAAACAAAAATTTTCTTTCCATTTTTTCTATTTGTCTTACTTTTTTCTGCTTGTTGGTTTTCCTTTTGAAACTCCTTACGCGCTTCGTAGCTCATAAATTTATGTTAGTGTCTCAAGAGTAAGGTTTCCTTATTCTGTGCCTTGTATCCTGCGTTGGCTGCAGTGAATTGTTATTGAAATGTCTAGTGAAGTGAAGTGCAATTGAAAAAAAGGACTTGAATGAATAGTATGATAGACAAATTAGTAAGTATGTAAATAAAGAAAATTTTTACTGCTTATTATTAAAATGAGAAAAAGAAATACATGAAATGGAGTGCGCCTTTGAATATGCAACAGGTTTTGATATAAACACACAATCGAAAATATTCTATTTAAATTAATTTCTTCTTTAAAAGATTAAAGCATCACCCTTTAACTTTATTAAGTTGCGTTTCTTTGGAAAATACAAAACATTTTTGGTTTTTCTTCATCAATAAATTTTTGCATCGTAAATAACTTTAATAATTATAACAAAGTCTTAGCGAAGCTCGTACCCATTATCACGGCCTAAGTACTTGTGTACTTTATTTTGGCTGGCTGATCTGATCGGCCTAGGAACGTTGACTTAACATTACGTTTATCGCCGTAGCAAATAAAACTTTTAATGAATCATTATCGGTAACAGGCAACAGCGGGACGCAGTTCTATGAAAATAAATGAATGAATGGGTAATGAATGGCGGGAGGATGGATGGGCATTGAACAAATATGTAATTACTACAAGAAGAACAGAAGCAGACTCGTACTCGTATAATCACAACAATAAGGTTTAAGAAAGTGGAAACCGCGTTTACAGGAAATCGAAAAGGAAGAAGATTTGATGGAAACGACGATGTTTACGGCGGAGGCGGTGGTGTTAGGCAAAATGAAATATAATCCTTCATTGCGGTTGCTAGGACTTCGTAAAGACTATCAACATCTTTGACTTGAGTTTTGGCTTAAATGGAGTAGTACAGAAGAGTCTTTTTGGTGGCAACATGCTGAGTAAACTGATGCTTTGGCAGGAAGCATCTCATTCTCTGATTCTAAGTCGAGCCGGAGTCGCCGCAACCGCAAATGAGCGAATTAATTTAAAGTGTAATAAATGAATCGCGATTTGCGTAGCCCAACCACACCTTCAACTTCACCGGCTACCGACACCCAGTCGCTCACTTTAGCGGAATTCCCGCCAAAAGTTGCAAAGTTTATCGTTGCAGATTTTGAGTCGAACTCAATTCGTAAGCTACGGCAAAGGGAATGGTGAGGACTATAACAAAAACGCCATTAAAATACCATTTGGCGTAGAAGAGGCTTCATTAACGCGTTTTACCATAGGCTAGTGATGAGAAGTAAAGGAGAAGAGTCGAACTGGTGGAGGTGTGGTGATGGTGGCGGTGTGTTTTTAATGACAATGAAGAGGGCCAAAGGTAGTAAGTTAAGTCAGTTTTGTAAATAAGTAGTATTTGCCATAAGCCAGGAATCACTTGCTCTTGGAAAAGGCATAAACGAATAGAAAGTACTCCTTGTGGTGGTAATGGTGCCAGTAGCGTGAAATTAGCTGCAAGCAAAGTTCATATTAGGCAAGTTTACACAACCGCAAAAGTAAATACTAAAGTAAAGTTAAGAAAATTTCCCTAAAAATGTACTTTACTCATAGTTTATTGATGGGAGAAGAATTTGAAAGTCATTAACCAACTATTGAACTATGCAAAGTGATTATAGGAAGTCAAGTGAGACTAAATCTTCTTAGAGTAAAGTATTGACCTTGCATTAGAGAAGGGAAAATGCAATCAAATCGATATAAAATGGTTAAGTACAATTATAAACATGAATGTGAAATGGAGGCCAATTGTTATACAAATGACATTTGGGTTTGTTGGCATACCGATTAAAGAGTTAGGATCTAAACGGATGCCAAGTTCTACCCAACTGTATACATGTTATTCACATTCCAACAAGTAGTCAAATTGTCACTTCGAAATTAGCTAAGGATACTACCGTAATCTGCCGCCCAGTTAAAGCTTCTAGAGGCTTGGATGCTCATCTTAAAAGCCTCCAGGAGTGGTTATCCAACAGGAGAATTAAAGTCAATGAGGGGAAATGTAAGCACATTACATTTACATTGAACCGGCGGACTTGTTCTCCAGTAACGTTAAATGGTTCTACAATTCCTCAAAACCAAGTGGTAACTTATCTTGGCGTTGATCTGGACAGACAGCTTGCCTGGCGGAAGCATATAGAAGGTAAAAAAACATATATGAAACTAAGGGCTCAAAGTTTTCACTGGTTAATCAATTTTAAATCTGCACCGAGACTTGAGTACAAGGTGATATTGTATAACTCTGTTATTAAATCAATTTGGACTTATGGTTGAATTATGGGGTACCGTGAGCGTGAGTAACATTGAAGTATACAAACAGCACAATTCAAGATACTTAGAACAATCACGGGAGCTCCATGGTATATCAGGAATGAAGACATTCACAAAGACCTGGAAGTACCACCAGTAAAAGAAGAATGCTCCAAGCGTAAGGCTATTTACATAGACAAAATAGTTCGACACGTTATTCCTCTAGTTCTTGTCCATACAAGGAACTCATCTCGTCTGATTCGTAACGACCGTGCAGCCCTTTTGCACTTAGTAAGAGGCTCGTAGTGCTAAGTGAACCCCTTCCTCTTCATTGTAGGAAGAACACACTTGTATTAGTTTTTAAGAGTTGAAACCTTATTGTTAGTCCTATTCAGACATATATATATATACAGGAGATTCAATAAATACTTCTTCAAAAAATGGATATTCCTCTAATGAGTAAAAAATATTTTATGCACTTTAATATTGAATGAATTGCAATTGTGTAGGTCATATAGTTCTTGAATTAGTGGGGATGTGCATGTGATGTTTTGGGTCAGGAATTTGGTACTTTGCCCTTCAATTTTTGCAAATATGACCAATAAACTGCCGAGTGTTTTTTGCTTCGTAGAAATGAATGATAAGAAATGAAAAATGTAAAGTACCGGAATATATTCCTTCATTGCGTCTCAATATCAGCGGAAAATATTTCCTCTTGGCAAATTAATGGCTGCCTATGGGCAAAATCCTTAAACAGTAATATGAAAAAGGAATGAAAGAGATGGATAGCAAAGCTGAGGGAGAAAGAGAAAACACCGTTAACATCATTTTAATGCTAATTAAGCGTCATAATTATAATTAGTGCGTTTTCGCATTGCGGATGTAAATGTGTCGCAATATGCGGCTGTTTATCTTATCCTCATCACACTTTCTCTTCAACAAACTGTCTATATTGACTTGAGTGTGTGTGTGAGTGAGTGTTATCTATGCTAAGGATGTTGTGCGTGTGCAAAAGGACATTTAAATCTCACTTCAAAAATCATCGTCATCGTCATCATCATCATCATCAACAACGCAAGGTTTGCACGCTAGCGGCACTATTTTTTCTTATCTTTTCTACTACTTAAAACATTGAATGAGAAGCACAAGAACAACAACAACAAAAAAAAAAAAAAAAAACTGATGAGCAACCAACAAAAAATAAAGGAGTGGAATGGAGAATGAAGACATAAAGAAGGAGACGAAGAAAATTGCTTAAAAAAAGGTCTTGGTAATGGCGGCAATGATGACGACGATGACGCTTATCCTTTAGCTTATTATGGTAGCATGCAATGACGTTTAATGCTGCGGCTTATCAGTTGAGTCAAGGAATGTGCAACGTGTAGTAGCATGAAGCATGATTTGGGTTGTTGCTATTGCTTAGACTTTCTTACTATCTCTCACTTTCCATCTATTTGCTTCAACGCCTGCAGCGGTAAGAACAAGAGTAACAGCAACAAAAGTGACGCCTTCGAAAGGACTAGAGAAAGACTTGTACAAAGGCAAAGAGATGGAGAGACAAAGAGCTCACAACATGAGTTTTCTTGTCCATTTTTTGTATTGTTATATTGTAATTGTTGTTGTCTGTTTCTGGCCACATTGTTGTTGTTGTTGTTGTTGTTTTTGTACTTGGCTATTAAACGCAATCAAGTGAAATTGTATTGTTTCTGCCATTGTGCCAACACTCCACGCAACGCTATACCAAGTGAAGAAACCCTCATTGCCACAATGCTAAGCAACCTAAGAACGCATTGTCCTTTTTTACCGCTGCGTTGGTGAAGCATCTTCTTTTACTTTACTTTATTTCATTTTATTTTGTTTTTTTTTTTCTCTTAACGTATTCTTCATCTTTTGCTTAGATTAGCATGTTCTGTTGCTGGTGCTGTTTTGCTGTTGTCCTTTCTGTCCAGGACACAAATGTCCTGCAGCATTATTGCCACATTTCTTTTTCTCATCTTTTTCTTTCTTTATTTTATTTCTGCTCTGTTGTGTTGTATTTTTTTTCCTTTTCTTTTCTATTATTATTATTAGTCTCTGGTTGTAGTTTTGTTGTCCTTGTTGTTGTTCTATAGTAAAAATTTGCATGCAGCTGTTCTTGGTTAGTTCTTCGTTTGTAAAACAGAAAAAGGTTGCATAATGCTTACAAGCTGCCACGTGCCACAGCACAGTCTTGATTTCTGTCTTTCCATCTACTTACTTATGATAGATACTTCATTTCACCCATATCTCAGTTTTGTTTTTTGCTTTTGCTTTACGGAGCAAAATTCAACAGCTTAAAATTTTTGTTATTTAGTAATTTTTGCTGTAATTTCTCTTCCATTTAATGTTAATATTTTTCGTGTTGTTGCTCATTCGCCAAATTCAAGTAACAAATTTTTTTCTTCATTTCTTTTAATTTTTGTGTGTTTTTGTCTGTTTTAAGGCTTCTTCTTCTACAACATCATTCTCATCTCTTCATCAATTGGAGATGTGTAGCTTCTGTTGATTCTGTTGATGTCTGTCTGCCTTTGGGCGTTGCGCAACAATTTCGTCATCATCATCATCATCGTCATCATACTTGATGCGCAACAGTCTTTGGCAGTGTGGCAGTTGGCCAAGCAGCAAATCAAACGCAGTAACAGCTTCACCACTCTCATCCTCATCATCATCATCGTCGTGAACATCATTTTGATTAACATCCTGCACACTTCTGTTGCCTTGATTTCATCATGATCATCATCCATTTAATTGGATTAATTTAGCATTTTTAATTTACAAAAGAAAATTGCGTATGGAAAAAGAAAAACAGAGCCACTGACGATGACAATGGTTGCAGAGCAGACGCCAGGCATCATCTCTTCTCTCTTTATGTATTGTAGAAAAAATATAAAATAGAAAATAGGAAAGAAAATTCAGTTGGGAAATTTAAAAAGATTTGTTTAGCTAAAAACAAAAAGAAACATGAAAATTTTACTTCGTTAAAAAAAAACAAAAAAAAAAAAAAATGTGTCCCAAAATGTGTGTGATATTAATGCAGTAAAGGCGGCGAGGAAATGTACAGGATGAGAGGGTAAAGATGACATTGACACAAACAACATTGTATCTTGATTAGATGTGCTCGTTGTGTCCTTTATGTCGTGACTAATTCATAGAATAAGATAGACATTTCTCCATCACATTTCTCTCTCTCTCTCTCTCTCTCTCTCCTCTCTCTTATCGCAGTCTCCTTTACGTTAGTTCACGTTGAGTACATAAATGTATTTTGTAATTAATATCACTCATGCGCCATGTGAACAGCAGCATCATTAAAAAATTATAAACTGCTTTAAGTTTGTTTTAGTAGAAGAAGGTCTTTCTTCCTTTAATAAACTATAAATAATAACTCGTGTGTTTTATGGGATTTCAACAATTAAGTATTTGTTTTGTGAGTTAAATATCAAGTTGAATGACTTCTGCTTTCAATAAACATAATTTATTACTATGAGATATTTTTCATTTTTTTAATTTTAAGTTGTGTATTTTTCTCCTTTACTTTGGCAATTTCTACTTTATTTCACTTGCTCTAATTTAAAAAATATACATACTTGTTTTTGTATAAATATTTTATACTAAATGCCGGGCCTTTCTGCACATTATGGGTTTCTTGTATTTACCTTAAATATTCACTTTAAATACTTAAAACTGATTTATCGAATACACTTATATTAAGCCATATAAATCGTGTATTTTATTAGATTTAAATGATGTGTGTGAAGAAGGTGGATCAATGTATATGTACGAGTATATGTGGGTTAGGGGTCGCATTGATTGCCTTCAGCACTCATCCTTTCTGCCTTGTGCTCCTGATGATTTTACGCATTCAATGGCGTTTTACTTTACGATCAAAACATTCACTCATTTCGCTCTCCCTGCGTTTTTTTCAGTCTGTGCACAATTGAGTGTTAAATGTTAAGGATTTTCGATTCGAGTATTTTTATTATTATTATAAGTATAATATATATTTTTCTCTTCTTCTACCATATAGAAATAATGTTTCTCTAGTCATTTCCTTGCATACCATCCGTTGGAGTATCTGTGAGTGTGTTGAAGATTTTTTTTTTTTTTTTTTTATTAACGGCTTTGTTTGCGTTTTACGCCTTATAGATTTTTATTTCTCACTCTACTTGTACGTACATTCAATAGTCGTGTGCTGTGACTGCTGCTACTACTCGCTCATAAAGTCATATACGCTGAATATAAAATTGAATATAAAAGAAATAGAATTGGATAGAATAGAATCTTATATACTAAAGTCTTCAGCATCGTCATCGCTTGAGTTTAAGTATTCGAAAGGCAGTTAACTATGTTTCATGATGAGTGGGTGAATGTGTGAGTAAGTAAGGGTGGTGGTTTGTTTGTTTTGTAAAATGTTTTCTTATTAAACTTTGTAAACAATCTTTACTATGAGTAAATTTTATTTAAGCCCACTTTGATGTCATGTATGTTAGTATTAGGTATACTTATTTTTTATTCCTCGTGTGCAATAAATGAAGCTAAATTTTTATGAGGCAACAATTTCATAATTCAAAAAAAGAAATAAGCCTTTTTTTTTTTGAACACTAAAAGTGATTTTGTTGCTATTGACAAATGTTTGCGTATACACAATGTGTGACGCCTTTTATGCTTTGTTACCCTTCGTTCGATTTGAACAAACGATTATTTTTTATTTTCGCCTTCTTCTTTTTATTCAGTTATTATTTTTATGATTTCTACTGTATTCACAATAAATAGACATATTTAGTGTCGTAACTACTGCTGTTGTCGTTATTATTGTATACAATCATTTTTGATTACGACTTTATTATGTAATTGCTATATTGTGCGTTGTCCTTTGGTCCCTTTTTTCATACATCCATCCATTACTTTCATTTTGTATTGGATTGGAGTGTTTGTTCGGTTCTGTACTGTATTGTCCTCATCAACTGAAACAACAAGCAAACAAAAACTACTCGTTTGGATTTATCTTGAAACTCATAAAACAAAAAGTTGTTTACTTGTTTTGGCGCGTTATGTTCGCGCATAAAATTAATGCATCGTATGAGGATAATATTGTAGTCCTGCTTGCGATGCCTGCTTTTCAGTTAATGTCTTATTTTGCCTCAAAAAAAAAAAAAAACTGAAAGGGGGTAGAATGGCAGCAAATAAGTGGAAATAATTTATTGTTCCGAAAGTCCTTTACTTTACGATACGTGTACTTAGTACATTTTTACAAAGCAAAGCAAAGCGAAGCAAAAACTTTAAATCTTATTTTTGATTAAAAGCGAAAGAGGCTCATCCTGCTTTGCTTCACTAACTGCTTTTGAGATTTGTTTCGTTCTCCCTTCACCTCTTTCTCTATAAGGACAACAAGTACTTTAGCTTTCTTTTAGACATGTTTAAGAGCGTTTTAAATGCACTCAAGACATAAAGTTGTGTTGGGGCCTTAGTTTCTCTTGGTCTTAAGCCTTTGAGTTGCATGCTTGCGCCTTTAACAATTGTTTCTTTGCGACGACATCCTTTGTTGTAACAACGTGCAACGTTCAGGACAATGACGATGACTTGTGGAAATGAGTACAAGTGCAGCACAGCATGAGTGCGCTTACTTTACTATACGATATTATACTATATGTTTGTCGCCCATTCATCCTTCATTCATTCACTCGCCTACTCGCCTACTCACCCACTCACTCACTCACCCACTCACCCACCCACTGACTCATTCATTCATTCATAGCAAAAAACATTTGTGTCCCTTCCAGTTGCTTCCATCCGTTGAGTTGTGTCCGCTTTATACTTATTGGTGTCAACTCTAACGAGCTTCAGTGTTTCTTCTTCTTTTCATGGAAGGGCAAAGGGTTACACTTGTTTCCGGTTCGTTTAAGAGGCCGTCATGGCACGCAATGAGCTGCTTCGAGGGGCATGCACCAAGCAGACAAAATCAACGTCTTACAAGCAGCTTCACTTGAAGCGCCGCAGGTGGTAACCAACAAGGAATGAAGCTCAAGTTACTCCGGAATTCTATTTTTTCTCTTGGTGTTCAAATGAATGAATGAAGAGAGATTGGATGAATGAATGAATGAATGTAGTATATTTGAGTGTGTTTGTGCAACGCGCTTCATTGAAATACTTTTGTCGTCACCAGAATAACTAGGAAAAGTGTGGTATCTACACATTTGAGCCACTCTTTTGTTACCAGTGTCGTTCATGGCTGTTGCTGTTGCTGTTGCAATGTAATTCTAATATTTGTAGTAGTTGTTACCTGTCGCCGCTGTCGTTTCAGCTTGTCATTGTTCAAGTCGTTACAAGCACAGGTACAAGTTCCATGTTCTTCTCATCATCCTCTCATCGTCATCATTTTCTACAGAGCCTCTCCATTCTCTCACATTCTGTAATTCCCTTTTAGGTTTCAGTGTTCCAAGGCGATCTTCCTTTAGCACCATCATCCTTCACGACATTTACACGTTTTTAGTGTTTCATCATGTACAGCACGTTCGTTTTATAAGCTCCTTGTTCTCCTACTACATGTTGATTTTTGCAACAACCTTATTTGAGTTAACACTTGAATTCTGTCACACGCAGTTGATTTTGTTGATTTTTTATTCATTCGTTCCTTGCTGCTGTTGCACGCCCTTCTTGGATACTAATTCATGGTTGTTGCAGTTAAAATAAATAAAAAAAAAAGAAGAAGAAAGCCGGATAAGGAGTTAGAGGTTTTTTTATACTTAAATGTTTATGGCCTTCATAAAATGAGGTACTATTGTGCTTAAAATCATAGATTTTCTTTTAAATTAAATTACTTTTGTTTGGCTTTAAGAAAAGAAAAGTAATGAATATTAAAAACTGATCGAAAGACATAAAGTTCACAGATTCTTTAATGTGTTTCTTTGTTTTTTTTTTTTTTTCTAGAAATTCTAGATGATAGTTGCAGTTTTTTTGGTCACTGAGATTCTAATAGATATTTGAACTAATTGATTTGATGTTTGGATAAAGAGTTAGTTCCCTCAATCAAAAACTTTGGAAGGTAAGAAGGCTGTTGATTTCATCTTTCTGTGTATCAGATATGCAATGTTAACAATGTCTTCCCTAAATTTATATAAAAATCATGCTAATATGAAAGAATTGCAGATTAGATAGATAAAACTATACTGAAACTAAAACTAGATGCATCCAAAA
Organism: Amiota minor; assembly: GCA_037043295.1. Classification (NCBI taxonomy): domain Eukaryota; kingdom Metazoa; phylum Arthropoda; class Insecta; order Diptera; family Drosophilidae; genus Amiota; species Amiota minor. The sequence continues at coordinate 235,200 of JBAMAW010002040.1, read as the reverse complement.
TTTTTGAAATAATGTGCAAGAAATGCTATGACGAAAGGTACTCAAATTCTGTATTTATACTAAAAACCAATCGAAAGTGGAGTTGAATAAATATATAAAATAAATGACAAGGAAGATATGAAATGTGGTGAGAAGAAGATTGTGCTACTTTTTCTATATACTTTTTCTATATCTCTTCCTGATACTCACAACAACTCATATGATGTACTTAGATGTTTCAAGTTTTGACAGCCCAAATCGACATATCTTAACTAGGAATAATTGCAATTCTAAGTTTCTCTAATATTGCTTATGATTTGAAATGATTATTGCTGAAATGGGTCAAGAGACTTATTGCTAAGTAAGTGTTATGATAAGATATTGACTTCAATTTGTCTCTCTCAAATTTAGTTCTTTTTGGTTTTTCGTATATTTGATGTAAGGTTTTCTTTCTTTCTTTCAATTATTTGCAGTTGATAAATATTTTTCATGCATAAAGTCAGACAAACTGAAAACTTTTTCTTTCTTTCTTTCTTTCAGATCTTCTTATATCTCTTTCTCTTAATATAAAAAAATTAAACAATTTACGCTGCTGAAAATTGAAATATTATTTATTGAACAAAAAACATCACCACCGACACAGAACACAGAACATCGACACCGTCACCAACACCAACACCAACACTAATAATAACAGCAACAACAACTTGAACATTTTACAGGCTTTTCCCAATAAATAAATATATGAACTGCCAGTTTGGCACCGAAATACGTAAAAGGATTTAATTCAATTTTTAAGCAAAACGAAAAAACAACAACAATTGCAAACACACATACACACGCTCACACATAACTGCCATAAATGTGCGATGAAGTATGTGTGTATTACATATATAATATTATCTGTGATTGTCTGTGTGTGTGTGTGTGTGTGTGTGTGTGTATGTAAGTCGTGTATCCATAAAATATGTATCTTTCAGAACCATGCAAAAAGCTTTAAATATTCGGTGGCGCTACTTTTTGATCACGATGTTTGGTGATGGTAGTGATGGCGGATGAGTAATTTGGAGTAGGAGAAGTACTAGGGTTGCTGCTGTGCAATTCTTATGTCCTTTTACAATTTTTTTTCTTCATTTTTTGAAAAATACACATTTATTTTTTGGCAGCATACAACAACCAGCAATAACAACCAGAACAACAAACATAACTAACAACACGAAAGTAGTAAAACACGGAACCTGGTTACGGAAAAAACAACAATAAAACATGCAGAAATAATAAATATATTTTTGTATGTATAAAAAATAATTTTATTTTTTTCATAGCTTCATTTTTTTGTACAGAAAACAAAAAGAACAAAACAAAGAAAAATAAGAAGAAAAAAAAAAAACAATAATTTATAAAAAAAAAAAATGGCGAATGAAATAAAAGTGATATTGGTCCAGAATCATTGCCGCCGCCGCCATCGAGTCAAAGTGGTGCCGCCAAAGCGCGACTATTCTGTGTTGGTTCAACTTGGTTTGGTTTGCTTCGGTTTCGTTCGGCTTGGCTTTGGCCTTTGTTTAATTACATTGTGCGGGTGTAAAGAATATGGGAATGGTGGTCGTTACGGGGTTGGATATGGTTTTTTTTATGTAGTTGTCTTGGTTGATTTAAGCTTTCGTACAGTTGGCAACGGTTATTGCCGAATCGGCCTAATTCATTTAACGCCCGGCATCAATTCCATGCCATGAAGTATGTGCGTGCCATGCCAAGGACTCACTCATTGTGAGAATGTCCGTGTACAGCTAACGAACAGAAAAATAAAAACAACATTAACGAAGGACGTTAGAGTGTAGTGCGCTTTATGATGCATATATGTATGTATGTAATACTAATAGATGAGAAGAAGGAGACAGTGATGATGTTGGTGGATTGAGGTAGGAAGATTGCATGAAAAATTGTTAACCTCGCCAAATGGCGGCTTTTGTGGCTTTATACAGCAACCGCGACAACTGCGCCAAAGGACAAATGTGCGTGAGATATTAAGAATAAATGGATAAGTGAAAAGAGTTAAAGGAAAACCATTTGGAGGGAAATGATATCGAAAGCCCATAAAAAAGAAAGAAAGAGTTGATGGCATTAATAAAATATTCATTTTTTATAAATGGAATTTCTTATTTAAAGCAAGTAAACAAAATGGAAATTTTTTTCTTTGCCACTAGCAGATAATGAAGAGTTTAAATGGAATGTTTTTATTGATTTTTTTAGAAAAGAAGCAACGTCACAGCAAAAAGGAATTGGTAATTATAATGTGAGAGATATTTCGAGGTATAAAATAAATGATCAATGGCATCGTCCATATTTTCAATGCTTATATTTACTATTGTAGATTACATTAAATTACGGGGATTGGCGGAAAGTAGTACATCTAGTCACTGCAGCCGCGAAAGTTCCTCCACGATTTTGGTATTCATAAAGAATTCTAAGATTTTCCTTGCAAGTAAATCTGCAATTTTCTTTGGTTTTATATACAGGTTACCCAGATAGCGGAGTCTGGTCTAAATTAAGCACTCACATTGGCATAGTAGCAGCTATGCAGTCTGCTCTCCTTCATTATATAGTCTACATTGATTGTTCCGACTGACGCTGTTTCATCATTCTGCTAAGTTCTGTTAAGAAATCTGAACTATACGAATACCTCTATGTGTTAGTCCTAGTAATTCTTGCGTTCTTTTGTAAGATCTAGTTGGTATGAAGATTTTTACTAAACTACCATATGTGGTGTCTGACCAACAAAGGTGCGAATCATCATCAAGCTATTGTTTGATTTTAATTTTTGTAGTGCTGCAATGAAGTCTGCTGAAGACGTGCGAGGTTCCTTGCCAGACGAGTTCATAATGTCACGTCGTGCCCACATTAGACTTTTATTTTAATTAGATTCTAGTCTTTTGTCTAACAGAGAAAGGAAATGTGCATATTAATAATGCTAACCTTTATTTCTTCTCTAAGGCATAGTTTTATTGCATCGATTTCTACCTGGGAAACTGAGTTCTCTTGGCCAATAGGTGTTTTCTACATAAAAAAAAAAAAAAACAAACACAATCTCTTATCCATTTCCATGGAACCAAATACTGGTGTATTGCAAATACTTCTAAAATGGATTCACTTCCTTCGTTTTCAATATATATTAAGCTGCTTTGAAGCGAAATTTGTCAAGCATGTTGGCCGCCTGTGTACTGCTTAAAGTTGACCCATGATCATCATTTCATTTTATAGTGGAGTTTTTGAAAAACAAGATGGTGGCCCCATTTAACTTAGCATTGCAAAAGAAAAATACTTTTTGCATTGAAAACAACTTTTTTTTTGGCTTTAAATTTTTAAATGTTTATGGTACTTTTCCAATAAATATTTATCTGTTTTTCACTTTACTCATTTGCTGTACTTCAATTGCATGACTGTTTGGTCGACCAAAGGGGCAACAACAGTATCAACAGTAACAAAGTTACTCAACTCAACTAAGAAACTTTAACTTGTTTTTTATCGACATAAATTTAAGTGAATTTCTTTTCTTTATTTTTAAATTACTTTGCATAAGAAATGGCGTTCAAGCACTTTATTCCTAAAGCGGCTGCTTTACTTGTTTCTTTTCCTTCACCTTCTTTTCTCCAACTTGATTTTTTTTTTCTTTTTGTGTGCTGTCCTGTCCTGTTTCCTTTAAATTACTTTCACTTTTGCTTTTCAAGAATTTTTTTTGTTTGGCATTTAGTTCTTCCTCTTATCAAGGAAGCACAGGAAGAAGAGTATTGCCCGGTGGAGCATATCTTGAGTGCTAGTCAGTCGCCTTCAACTTGAGATTTTGTTCGGTGTGTATATGGGAAATGAGTCTTTGGTTTCTTCGATAGGCAACTGTGATTGTGTTGTTGGCCGAAGAGTAATGTAATATTAGTTGAGGTGGGGAAGCAGTGCGGTTGGAGAGTGACGCGTTGAATTTACGCCAATAAATTATCAACGCTTGTCAATTTTTAATTGCATTCACGCTACGCGCTTCCGAAGCGCCGATGCAAAGCTCTCGTAGGACACGCGTTAAAAGCCTTAAATATTCAAAGGATGAATGGAAGTTTTCCATTTTCATCATTTCATTTTAGCGTAGTTGGTAACTATGATTTTTATAAAAGTCTTTTCAGATACGGAAGAATAAATTCGCTATCATGGTTTTAAGAAATTCTATACAATATTTTTGCATTATATTTTATTCAATGGTTTCTACATTTTCTGTTTCTTTTTGTTATAGAATTATTAGTATTTTGTATTTTGTATTTTTAATTATAATATAATTTATTAAATTAATTTTTCTTCATCAATTTCCATATCTTCACCTTTAAATATAGAATACTTTAAGATAGTCAAACATTTACGCTCGTCCTCATTCTCATTGAATTTACCCACAATTACCAACAACTTCGTCAGTCCGTTTTCCAGGGATCGTGTCATATGTTTCGAAAGACTTGATTCGATCAAAGCCTTTTTCAATTCCTCAGCGAAAATCAACATATATTTTTGATGGATACCAGCAGTCACATGTACTGGCATCACCATTTGAAGCTCCCGATGAAATTCTGTTGGTTTCTCCAAATATATAATCAGTATTTCCAAAAGATCCATCATCATCATGGCATGAGCATGTAATGCTGACATTTTGATCACATCATTTTGATCACGGTAAGAATTAATGAGAAATTCGTAACGAATTAGAAAGCTACAATAAAAGTAAGCGCGACCTCAAAAATTGGAATTAAATTTGATCACTTTACTTACGTGTAAAAGGCTTTACGTCCAATGCTTCGTTTGTGTGGTTCAATTAGACGCCATGCATTACGTAATGTATTTCTTTCGTGAGGACTAAAGCCATTTTCATCAATTATATTGCTGATAATCAATGGAGCTAACTCTTTTGGATAGGTCCTGATCTGCGATCTTCTGAAACTTTCAACCCGCAAAAGTATTCTAGAATCAGTGCGTGACATGGTTCAATGTTTGTTGCAAATAGTGTGAGATGTAGCTATTTTTCTTTTATTTTCTCTATGTTGCTCTAAAAAATAATTAAGTATTATGTGTCTGCTTTATGTAATATTTAATTGATAAAATTTACTATAAAAACCAAGGCCTATTTAGTTTTTTTAAAGCAATTTTTTCTTATCCTTTTTAATTGAGATGCAATTAAATGATGTTGGTGGCCTAAAATGGGCAAAGGTTTATGGCAATTTGACATGGGCAAGCAACAGAACAGAATTTTGGTGACAAAAGGAAATATGATGGGTTTGGAATGAAGATGAAAACGAATATAGCAACATAAATCAAAAGCAGCGTTCCAAAAAACAATACCAACAAAAAGACATAAAGAATGAAGTGAGAGAGCTTCATTTTCATTCAAAACACTTTCCCAATTAAGCGGCAAACTAATTTTCTTCGACATTTTAGTATCTGTTAATAACAATAATTCGACAAGAAGGACGACAATAAGTCGCGACATTGAATGTGAAACATCACTATCATCATCATCATCATCATCATCATCATTATCAATTCCTCCATGGTAGTGGTTGGCCCAGATGGTGAGAATAATGCTTGAGTGCGCAACAATAATGAAGAGTGGAAGAAAAAAGGAGAAAAATCTAGAGAGAGTGTCAAAAGGAGAAGCTAGAAAAAGCGAAACTCACAGAATATAAAAGGAAGACTTGGAGGACATCTTAAAATGTTGGTGGTTGTATTTTGTAATAAAGATGTAGAGGAGGGCATCACTGATGTTGATCAGAAGGTGGCGCGGTCCAACTCAGCATATGCATACCTGTCTGGCTACCGATGCCCACCTTTGCAGCATAAGTCAATAAAGCCGCAAGGCAACAAATTCCTTTAACATCGTTTTCTTTACACAATGCTTTTCTAAACTTACCTCATACTCGCGTCGCTTTCTTCTTGTTCTGCATTGTGTTGCTTTATTTGATTTGATGCTAAGAAATTCGCCTGGTAAGTCTATTGAATACCTAGACCACACCACCGCCGCCACCAACGAGCATAAAAATGTTTATTCATGAACATGTTCTCCAACTCTCTGGCATCCTGTTTATCCACCTTTTTTCAATTTGTTCGTTTCGCGACTTTTATTCATTCTTTTCAGCCACTTTAATTGGTGGTTTTTCCTGTGCTGGTGTGTGCTGCTTGTATCAGGAAATCGTAATTAAGTTTTACAAGGTGCGGCAGATCACACCCATAAAACCAAAACAGTTTCCTCACTCAGTCAGACAGATAGATAGAGAGGATACGCTGCGGCATCTTCTTGAGAAATCGTTGCCGAAAGGTAATCAAAGTAAAGTAAAGAGGTGGCGACTGTAAACAAAAAATAGCATAAGAAAAATAAAAGCCATGATGAGAAGCTTAGCTTTGAGACTCCAACCAACAAAAAAGGGTTCTTATTTTCTTCCTTGATTTTTCACACACTTTGAGTGGCAATAAAAAAAAAAAGGACTAAAGAAGAAAAGAAAACAAAACTTGGCTTGTTTTGTCTACTTTACAACTCTCAAGATAGGCAGAAGACAACAAAGAAGTTTATTGACGGTTTCACGAATAGGCCAGGACAAGCGACTTCAATATAATAAAAAGAAAAAAAAAAAAAAAAGAAAAAGAAAACAAGACAAAAGAACAAGCAAAGTAAGAAAAAGGACACAAAGAACTCAAAGCGCGATAAGCTCAAGAAAGCAAAACTGTTAAAGCATAAGACTAAAGCAAAAGCGTCGTGCGTTGTTTCCAATCAAAGATCCCAATTATTGGCGCAATTCATTGCGTTTGCAAACTACCCAAATGCGAATATCTTTGCATGGCCATGTTATCCTTCTGACTTGCCTGGCTTCATGTCCTTTTTGACGGCGATTATCCGATAAGCGTCTGTCTACCAGTTCACATTGACAGCAAACGTTTGCCAGTTTCCGAATTCCCTTTCCTTACCATGCATGCCTTCCTTTGCTTTTCTTATCTCACTGTCTTGTTCTCTCTATTACACTATATCCATTAGGGCTACACAAGTGTGTGTGTGTGTGTGTGTTAGAGAGAGAGAAGGTATGTTGGATTTGGGGTGACCAGTATTGTAGAAGCTTATCGTCGCATAGAAGATCTTAATAGCGGCTTTTAATGCTGATTTATATCAATTGCTTTTTGCGTATTGTATGCGTGCCTCTGAATGTGTCTGTGACTGAATATTGGGTACGGAAATTCTGGTTATTGAATGTCCTGTCTGCATATCTACTACATATGTAAATACAATATCATAAGCAAAGTAGGTGAGCAGGTGACTTGTGTATATGTGAGTATGACAGGTGGAAGATTGCTGCTTGCCGCATATGTGTATGTGTAAATGTGCGGTTAAGGATTTAACGGCAAAGAAAGGCTTAAATTATGCGTTCTATTGAGTGCTGGCCTCTGATAAGTTTCCATCCATTCATTCTTCTTCATAGTTGCCTAGAAAAATCCCATTTATTTTTTTTTTTGCCTTTTACAAGTATTTTATTTTATTTTTTTTTTAAAGTCTGCTATTCCAATCTATTCATTTTGTTTGTATCTTCTTTACCAGCAATAAGGCTTGTTATCCTTTGTCGTAGGTTGTTCTTTGCTTTTCTTAGTACGTTACACTAAAACTCTTTTAACTTGTTTTCATTTTTTCTTGTTTTCTTTGCCACAAAATTTCTTCAATTACATGTTACTCGATTTTTGTTACAACCAACTACTTTTATTATTGTTTTTGTTCGACTTGCTCCTTTAAGCTGCCTTCATGTTCGTCAACTTGCAAATGCAATGAAAGAAACTTTTCCCATTCCTTTGCTTGTGCCTTTTTCATATCTTTCAGTTGTTCTTACCACTTTTACTACTTTACCTTTCCATTTCTATTTCCATTTCCATTTCCATTTCCATTCCTTTGCATTTCTACTTACACAGTTGCAATGTTGGCAACTTGTACTTAGCAGTTGTTCGCTTCATTTCAATTTCTGTACACATTTCATTTACGATTTTTGTCTTTTCTTTTTGCTTCACATCGTTGTTATTGTTGTCTACTAGTATTTTGCTTCCTTTTGTTGTTGTTGTTGTTGTTGTTATTTTTGTTCTAGTTGAAATGTAAAATTGTTTCCTATTGCAATCTTAACCCGCCGCCTATTTTACCTGAATAGTAGACTCCTTATTCCATGCTCCTTGCATCTTAAGCACATTTGGTAAGCTAAAGACGCCAACACAAATTTCCGCTTTTGTCTAGAACTGTGTGATTGTTGTTGTACTTGTAGCTTTGACTCGAAACTGTGCAAGTTTTTGTTCATTCTTCGTTTTATGTCTTTTCTCATAGAGAAAAACCTCCTCATTACTCTCTCTCTTTCTCTCAATCTCCCTCTCTCTCTGACTCTTTCTTTCCATTTGTTGTCCCATTCAACTACAACGTTTCTCTTTTGTCTGTCATGTCATACTGTCTGTCTGTCAGTCAGTCTGCCTTTCAGTCTGTTTGTCTTTCTATGTTCGCTTACACGTTTTGCGGTTTCTTCAATGCTTCCATCTACAGGCGTCTTGAATTGATCCTATCTGTCTCTGTGTCTCTCTTTTTACTGTCTTCGTTGGTTCGTCCTTGTTCGTCTTAAGCGCGTGCATTCCATGCCTTCAGTTGGTTTGGTTTTCATTTGGTTTTGGTTGGTTTGAAAATTTCATGATTGCACGAGTAATTTTTGTTTTCCACAGATTTTATTGTATAATGTATCTTCTATGAGAATGTATCTACATACACTTGTTGTGTACATACATATGCATATATGTGGTGGCAGTGGGAGTGGGAGTGGGAGTGGGACTGAGAGTGAGTCTATGTCAATGGTATAACAAAATATGACATTCAAATTTCGTGTTGAAGTTTTTATGTTGAATATTATCAACATTGAACAAAATTCCTAACATTTTATAATTGTGTATGCAAATGCAGAATTTTTGTTCATTCGAAAGGATTTTCTATGATTTTCCTTTTCAGTGTAATACAAATTTAAGCCTTTTCCCATACGTTGTACATCTGCTGTCATCAAGCAAAACAAGCAACTTGCCAACGAATAAATCCTAACCTGTTTTCTGTTTTAACTCACAGATCACAGAATCAACTCATGCACAACGGATATTTTTGGTCTTGCAATGCGGCTAACATGAATCGAACATCAAGTTTCATTCCTGCTTCTTCTGCATTCATTTATGGAGGACAGACACATCCTCGATATCCTTTATGTGTACTCAATTGTGGCACAATATTTCAAGACGTTATACTTTTGTGCTGTTACATGAGACCAGACCAGGCCAGGATGAGTTGGCAGTACCATTTTACCTTTTCAACCACGACGAAGACAATGAGGACGACTCTTCAAGAGCTTTGCGGTGAAATTTTGTATGAATTCTGAAGATGCTTTTCGGTTTATGAAAACAAAAAAAAAAAAAATAAAGAAAAATTTGCATATTCTACAAGCAGAGTTCTTTGGCGTCCCAGTATGATGGCTACAACTATGATTATGGTGGCATTGCCAGGCAGAATCAAGTCTTTGAAGGAAAAGGGGTCTCTCAGTCTTGAATCTCGAGTTGAGTATCTCCGGTCTCTTGCGGTCTCTGCTTGACTGGGATTGTTACTAACTGCGAATTAATTCACAGAAAATAGAATGTAATTGGATTAGTTTTTCAGAGAGACAAGAACAACAGCAGCAGCAGCAGCAGCAGCAGCAAAAGCAAGAATAACTTGAACAAGTCGCAAGTGAAGGCAATAAAAACTCAAGACACACATACACACACACACACGCAAAAACACACATTCATAATAAGCAGGCAGACTCGTTGCTTAGAGCAAAAACCAGGTTTACAGCTTTTTACTTATGAAGGCGCGTTCAATGGGTATATCTACAATTCTATATGTAATGATGATAATGATGATGATGATGATGATGATGATGATGGTGTCTATAATGAGTGAGTTTCTATGTGTGTTTGTGCTTGGTTAAAGTTCGTGCTTGATGGCATCAATAAATTTCTTAGCTTTGCCTGAGTAAAAGCGACACGTACACAGGTATGACTAACCCCAGCTCATCACATCTCTCATCTCATCTCTTGCTCTTTTTGAACTGTGTTTTCTTTTACAGTTTCACATTTGTTGTTCCGTTGTAGCCTTCATCCTTGTATTGTACTGTGCTGTTTACTTTTTGTTCTATGATTTGCAATAATTGGCAATAAAATCATAAACAGCAAATAAACGTCACTTACATGCGTTTACACGTTCACCCCCCATCTTCATTCCGGCCCGCGCACTTTGATCTACTGATTCACATAACCACAATTACCTTTGAAGGGTGAACTTCTCATATTTCGGTTTTTACTACTCTTACTTTGACTGGCTGCAGTTTGGAATTCTTTGGACTAGAAGGATATTTGAACTTAATTAGTATGCTGCATGTGTGACGATCGAAGTAGTTGACGATTGAGCAAAACCGTAGTCAATCTTTATTATTTTATCTATAGAAATGAATGAATGTATTTATCTATCTATGTGTGTATTGCCAATTAGCAGTTAAATCTAATTAAAAACGATAAGCGTGCTTCTATAACTTTTTCAATTAGAACTTGAAATACTATTGTTGAGAATATGAAATCGTGGCGAAGATTAGAAAATAGTTTTTGATTTGATTCTCCGGTTTTAATTGTTTTAAAAATTGCCTTCTACTCGAATATGTACGAGAGAGATGTGATAAGTTTCTTTACTGGCAAAAGGCAATAATGATTCAATTTCTTTCAATATTTTATATTGCAAAAAGGAATATTTTTATCGAAAAACGATAACAGAAGCATCAATGAAAAGATGAAATCACGAAATTAAAAAAAAAAATAGATGCATTTAAAATGCAAGAAAGTGTTCTCACATCACCGGCATGAATTAATCTACGAATTGCTCTGAAATACATTTTATACTTCAGATTTAGCTTTTTGTTAGTTTTATCTAAAATCCAAAGCAAAATTGGAAATTGAGATCAACTTTTGAAAGGCATTAAAATATAAAACATCGATGTCTTAGAATAAAGATAAATGGAGGCTGCTTGAAACATAAAATTATAATTTTGGAAACATTGTTCCTTATTATTTACACATGCATATTCACTTTAAGTGTCAAAATAAATACATAATTTTATTTTTTTACAATTCCCAGTAAATTAAGTTGATAAGGGAATGGGAATGGGAATGTCTATGGTGAGTAAATGAGTGAACGAATATCTACTAGCATCATTCATTGACGTGCGCAACACTTTGTGCTGACATTTTGAAATCCTTCGTTGGAATAGTGTATAAGTGAAAGGTAAAGTAAGGTGAGAATGAAGAAAATGGCTACGAGACGCATAAGTGATTTGACATTTTATGTGCTAAATGATGATAAAGTGAGTGCGGTGTAAACGTTGCAAATAAGCGACGACCTGACAACAAGCATCTTTATTATTAACCAAGATGTTTCTTCTCAAACCCCTGCCGACCTGCCACTGGTTCACACCAATAACAACAACAACAACAACAACGACATTCCCATAGTATTTGTTGTAAAGAACCTCAGCTAGACATCATGTCCTTTGCTTAGTCGTCGCCTGTCGTGGTATTTCAAGTATTTTTGGTATTATTACAAAATTTTTTCCATTTTTCTATTTAGTTTTTGTTGTTTTTGTCATACTCTACATTCTATACAGTTCAGCCACAGACACATATCCTGTTGATAGCGGCATTGGCCTCTCTAGACCCCCCACAAATCCGCAAATCCACAGATCCACAAATTTACAAAGCTTTCCTTTCGCTTAGTGTCACCAGATGTTGTTGCTGCTGCGTTTGTCGCGTCGATGACGAGTTGACAACTCAATTGAAAATTCAAACGCAGTTTTCAACTTGAAACTTGTTTGTCGTCGTCTCCGTCGTCCTCGTCGCATAAAACAACCAACAGTCATTCCTCCACTGTATACAACCATATCTCTATGTTAAGGGATGTATGTGTTAGTGTGTGTGTGTATGAATATCACCTGAAACTTGCATGTCAGCAATATTCACGTCAATTTCATTTCTTCTCATTTTTGTATATCTTCATCCTCGGGAAGCATAAGTTTTTGACTTTATTGAATTGACGTGTCTCTGATCTCTTACTCTTACTCTCACTATTATTCCCCTCTATGTCTGTCACTGTTTGTTTGCTATGAAAATATTTCTTAGCATAATTTTGTGCGCTGCAGAAAAATGCAAATACAATAATAACGAAGCTACTTGAGAGACAGAGATAGACAGAGAGAGAGAGAAAGTCAGTGAGATTTGAAGCAAATTGCAATGGAGTTATGAGATGTAAAGATCGAGAAACACTTTGCGTTGATTTTATTTAAGATTTAAGAAGTGATAGGGGAACAATGGGGGAGGGGTGGTTGTTTATTATTTATTATATTTTTAAATTTTAAATAAAAAGTAAATTCGATAGTTAGAAATATTTTATATTTTCCATTGAAATGGTGGCAATTGTTTGTTGTTTTGTAAATATGAAATTTTAATTATAATTGCATATAAATTTTGTCATCCAATATTATGAAATGAATAAAACAAAAATGGATTCATGTGTCTTAACATCTTTGAAGATAAGGTGATAAAAATGGAAATATTTAAAAAAATAAATAGAGGTTTTAAAAACTTTCATATCTACTTAACTTTGGGTCATTATCGATCATAACAATATACTTTAAATGGAAAAATGTTTAATTCTTAAAACCTCATTAAACATCAACGAAAGATGGGAAAGAATATGTTGAAGTTGATGGAGAGATTTCAGAAAGTAGTCATGGTTTAATGACAAAATGATCATAAAAATCATCTACAAAATTGATTGAATATTGGTGATTTCACTATTTTCAAACAATTTTAAAAGCAATCAAAGAAAGAAAGTGACAAAGCTAATGGTTAAACATTCACGTAATAGTGATTGCTCTTTTGGTATTTCAATATTAAGTATTATACAATACTTTAGAAAATAGTCATCAAAAAATTACTGAGTTTAATGGAAAACGCATTTTTCGACCATCATTTTTTTTTTTTTTTGTAATCCTAACATTGTTTCCTAAAGGAACTATTCTAAGGAACTGATTGCTGAAATTACCAGGCCAGTCCTAGAAGAATATTGCTGTGTCGGTGTGTAAAATGCTTTAGGATTTTCTTTACCTTATTACAAAGTCTACAATTTTAATGGTTAAAATGTTAAAACAATGAAATAACAAATGAAGCAAATATAGAAACAATATTTTTTTTTGTTTTGTTTTGCAATGCATTTGTTTGTTTGTGTTGTATGGCATTGCGCATTGCAAATAATAATGAAATATGTAGCATATAATTAGGTGCTCGGCACAAAGCAATGAATGCAAACGAAAAATATGCCATGCAAATAAATATATTTCATTATGACATTGGAATTTATTTATATTTATGCAAAATGCATGCACAAATTATTGCATTAAATAATCAGAAAAATTGCAAAAACAAAAACAAAAATCTCTAAAATGGCGCATGCAAATGAGAAGGATGTTTGTACGAGTATCTGAAATGGGAGTCAATGGGAGTGTTGTTGCGAACAGCAAATTATGCATATTAAGCTGTCATAATATTCGCTTTTAATTCATTAAAAGCAAAAAATAACAAAAACAATAACAAAAATTTAAAAAACAATAAAAATAATAATAACAAAACATGACAGAAACAATTGCAACAGCAACAACAATTGGTTCTAAGTTGACGTTGACTTCGCGCTGTTAAGCTTTAATCTGCAATCCTTTGGTTTTGTTTATTCATTTCCGGTTGTCTTTCTCCCATTTACTCACTTATTTGTTAGACTTTTAATTGAAATAAAGAAAAGAAGACTGAGAAATTAGCTGAGATACTGAGAATGCCGAGTTAGAGGTTCAGTCAGACATCTAAAGATAAGCGTAAAGCATCAAATCGCGCGATTGTTGCTACAATGACATTAGACACGCGTCGCCTCCATATTGTCTACCACTCGATCTTCCTATCCTTCTTTTTCATTCTTCTTTTTTGTTATATTGTGCATACATCTCACTGTCAGCAAGATTCATTCGTTGAGCGCCTTTTTAGACCAAGCATCATCATTTTATTAAACAACATTGACGCTCGCTGACTTGCTTTTAAAGCTTTTTATTTTTCATTTTTTTTTTTTTTTGTACATTTTACAAAGAGCACACAATCTGCAGTCACATTAATTCTGCAACAGTCGCGTTGTCTTACTGACATCCCCCCGGGTTCCTCTCTGGTTGGGTCCCTGAATCTCTATGTGACACCCTAACCAATTGTCTTGAAGCTTCCTAGTCTGTCTTCCATTTCCATTGCTTGTTATTACAGGTTTACGGTAGCGATGGTGGTGGTGTTGGCTGGTGCTATTCATTCATCCTTCCCTTTCTACTCATGTTCTGTTGTTGCGGGTGCCTGGTGTCGCACTTTGCTATTAATTAAGCGTTTTCACAGTCACTACCCTGGGTGACTCTTACCACACTGCATTTATCATCATCATCGTCGTCAGGATCTACTCTTTCTCATCCAATAATTTTGCTCTCAAAGCATTGAGTTTGTCTATTGCCTGCGTTTGATTGTAGACTTCGCTGTATATAAGTAGACAGAAACCGAAGGGTTGTCACTATGTTCCATCATTCGTTCACTCACTCACTTACTCACTCATTTATTCATTCAAGCACTCATTCATTCATTTATGCGGCGCAGACTGTTGCATGTAATAATTCACGTTAAGTGCTCGTCTATGTCTAATAACAGACAGCAAGGAATGAACCAAAACCTGGAGATGTACGTTTTGGGGAACTGAGTCTCGTCTGTTGCTTTTAATAAGGCGGCCTCAACTCTGTCAACTTGAAAGTTGACTGTCGACGAGTGAGTGACTGACTGACTGGTTTTACCCACTGTCTCTGTCTCTTTCAATTATCCGTAGTGGCGGCAACACCTGTAGACACTCATACAGAGGGAGAAATTTGGTTTAAAGAGAATAGGGGTGAGGGGGTGCATGCCGACGTATCCTTTGCTTTTCGTTTAATGAAGCTTTTAATATTAATTACAAAATGCCTTTAAAAATCACATCGTTTTTAGCTGTTGTTGTTTACCTTTTGTCCTTACACTTGAGTGAATGCGCCAGCAATGATTGTCGGTCTGTCTGTCTACGCATTCTTTTTTTTATATTAAACTTATATGTCTATCATCTTCTTTCCACAATTTTCTATAGTTTTATATCTTTTTTTCTTGCTTACGTTGCTAAGACAAGTTGCTCTTAACAATACTTAATACGCCAACTCCACAATATGTTAAGACGGTGAGTGATTTTTTGTAGCATACTTTAAGGCTGCGTATCCATGAAAAACTTGCGTGTGCATGTGGTTAACTCATGCATTTTGTTTGACATTTCCGTTCGATTAACACACACGCATACACACATAAAGACTTTGCAAAGCAACAAATCTTTTGAACACGCCTTAAAGTATACCTCATTTTGCTTTTTGACATTTTGATATTCTGATATTTTTGTGCGTTGCGAAATAAAATGTTTTTGCTTTGTTTGCTCGTGTAATCAATTGATTGCGTTTTGACACGCAGCTGCACGCATTGCGTTCAACAGGATACTCTCTCGCCCACTCTCTTTCTTTCCTGCCCTTTTCCAACAGAACTTTATCCACCGCCAAAGATCAATTTGTGGTCAACCTTGGTTTTTTTTTTTCTTTTTTTGTTTCTCATTTCGTTGACAAAGCGCATTTGTCTTGATTTTCCAATCGCTATTTGATGGATTTTGATACCAACGCGCCTAGTTTTTGATGTCATTTTATGAGGTGCGGTTTCACTTCTCACCCTCTGTGCCACCTATAAGGACTTATTAAGTTGCTATAGGCATCATTCCTAATGAAATCATTTTTAGTTTTCTTGCTATTTTGTTATTGTCTTTTCTTATGTTTCTGCCATGTTAATGCCATTAAGGAATTAACACAGTCAAATCCGGCAAAAGATAACGCATCGTCATATATTGTAAAACAAACACAAAATAAAACAAATAGACATTTCCTACTTCTGCTGCTCCTTTATTTCATTAACTTGTCTTTTACTTTGCCTGATTCTTTCTTTTTTCGCATAAGAAGCCATGTGTTTTTCTATGCCTATTGAAAATGACTTTCCATTTGCTGCTGTTATTTGTTTCTTATACAAACTTTGTGAATACCACAAGAAGAGATGGGTGCCCAAAGTTATTGGTATTTTTTTCGGTTGAATTTATGTTTCAATTCTTTGCTTGAATGCGCACAAATATTTTCATGGTGCTGTTGCTTTTATTATACAGTACAATCTCTCTCCTACTTCGTATGTTGAATTCTATGATATCTTCTTCGTTCATTTTGAACATCTTTTTGCGGTATTTCAATGTTTGACTCAACGACAACAATGACGACGATGTCGATGATGTCATAATGAATGAGTGATGAACTTATTTAGCTTTTGATAAATCGATTTAATATTAATATTTCAATGAATTGCCTTTGAAGTTATTATTGTAACAGTAATCAAGAAGAAAGCAAAGATGATGGCTGTCTTCATGTTCAACTTGAGGATAGTTTTCTTTTTCTGTTGATCACATGATCCAAATTAATTTAACTGATGAAGTGATCTTTAAAATGTATTTATTAATTTTATAATACTTCATCATAAAAAGATAAATGTCTCTTTAAATTGAATATTTAAATTCAATTAAACGAACATTTTTCAAGAATATAATATTCATTAAAATCCATTTTGATTGATTTTCTTAAATCACAATAAATTTTACCCCAATAAAAATGAGAGACACAGAAACCAAAACAATTTTCCTTTAATTTTGATTTAATATACAAAAACAACAATAGCAGCAACAGCAGCAACAGCAAATGTATATAGATTTTTAATAAAAAGGTGCACGAGTGAACACATGGCTTATCAACAACAATAACAACAACAACAACAACACAAACAGCAAGGATTACAAAAACAATCTGAATGAACAATCACAATAACAATAAGGAGTATCGTAAAATTCAGTTTCAATAAGGACTTGATACTCTTCTATTTAGAAAAAAAAGAAAAAAATATAAGAAAAGTTGATGAAATTAATTGTCCAATTTGAATGCGGTTTCTATTTTGAAGGCTTCTAGAATCGGGTTAGGATATGTTTCATATAATAATGTAAATTAATTTATCAACTTGGATTTTAGTTGTAGGAAGTTATGATTTCTTTGGTATTTTGCATTCTGTATATGGAGACTAAAGTAATATAACAAATCGATTTCATTGTCTCCAAAGATCAAGAATCCATTCATAGTTGCTTCTTAGGATCATTTTTTGTTTGTGGTTAACAAATTGTATTCAAATGTAGCTTCTATTATTTATAATTTATTTGCTTTAATTCCTAAATGGGACCCTAAAACAATCATTTAGTTGTTTTAGCCAAAACATATCTATATCTATAAAAACAAAATTATATAGTCCTATGTTTTAAAATCTTGTCATCACATTGACACAAGGAACATTACCATAGTAAAAAACATACTAAATGACTAAGGAAATCCTATGGAATTTATACATAGGATTCACCTAAAACTGCCACGACAAATATAAGCAGAACTCAAATATTTTAGCTTTTAATTGTCTTTATTCAGCAGCATTGCAAGTATGATGGCTACATTCACTAGATTTTTAAACTTCTAATCTGAAAATATCCGATGACACTTTGCGAGATTTAAATAGACTTAAATGTATCAAACTTTATGTATATTTTTATATAGTGATGACCTCCTATCTTTTTAAACCTTTTTCAACTGGATTAATTATCATAAAGTATTTATTGCATATTTAATATCACACTAAGCGTGAAGGGTATAAAAGTCAAAGTGAAACAGAGATTAATATACAAATTTTGGAGTAACGTTGACTGCAAAATGTGAATGTGAATATGAATAAGAATCATGACAGGTGTGAGTGAGTGAGGTGTGGTGAGTTTCTGAATCTGAAAGTTTTGATGGTGATGATGATGATGGTGACGAGTCTAGTAAACGCGGCGTAAAAACGTGGGCGTGATGTGATGTGTGCGTGTCGCGTTGATGATTGTCAATTGTGGTTAATTTGAATTTACAATTGATTTCGAAACTGCCATAGACGACGACGACGACGGCAACGAAGAGAAAAGAAATAGCGACAAATAAAAACAGCAACACAAATAACAATAACAGAAATCATTTATATATAAATTTATTTTGATGTCTACTTTCTCCTTTTTCTTATACAATATATATATTTTTAATTTATCCAAAGGAAGTGTGGTGTTTTTTCGTTTATGCTTGGATTTGTGGAAGCGCAGCTGTTTTCTGCTTTTTTAATTTGATGATTCATTCTTTTCTCTTCGCCAATATTCCTTCTCCACCTCTTTTCTTTCATCCTGTTGATATCCTGCCTTGATTTCGATTTTGACTTTGGCTTCAAATCTTGATGCGTGTGTTTTATGACTTTATATGAGAGGAGGACTACTCCTGCTCATGTTGCTGTTGTTATTACTGCTAAATGAGCAATAATGAACACAACCGAGATGACGATAGGAAAAACATGGTTGCGGCATCAGTTGACTTCCGCTAAAGCGTATGTTTCCTGTTTAAGAGATGAGAGAAAAAAAAAAAGAAAAGAAAACATATTCCAAAGGGAGAAAACAAAATGAAGCGCATTGATTACTTTCGCTTTAGAAGCCACCAGCAAAACGAAGCCAGGATGCCTGAAACCTTAAACTGTGTGCGAATTACATTGAAAGAAGATTCATATAAAAATGTTTGTTTGTTTTCTTGACTTAATTACTTTATTTTCATTTGAAGGAAAGGAAAGCCGCTTTAAGAGCAAAAAAAATATTAAAGTTCAAAGGCAGCACTCATCATCATTGTAAATGTTTCTATTTATTAACAAGTGAATATCGAACGAAGCGCAACACCTGCCTGATTCGTTTTTACCATATTCTATAATTAGTATTCTAATTGTAATATGGGTAAACTGATGAGGGTTGCCTCGAATGGTCTGGGGGATGTGAGTAGTTTCATGGTGTTGCCTGCTGTCAACCTTAATCACATACCTGTCGCTTTTCACGTTGACATGTCGAGTGACATTTTGCACTGCAAATGAGATGAAAAATAAAAAATGGAAACATTTTAATGGAAGGGAAACATGGATGGATGGATGGATAGATGGTCGTAAAGGGAGGCTAGAAAGCATTCGAGTGTAAATAAAATGACAACAGGAGACAGGAGTAGTAGACAATAACAACTTCTTCTTAAGCAGCAAAATATGTAAAATTGACATTTTGTTGTTAACGCAAATTTATTTCTGTAACATTGGCCAACCAATCATTCAATCATTTAGTCCAATCATCAGTCATACAGTTCAAATCTTACTACAGACACAACAAACAAGATAAACTCCATAAACCACAAACAAACTAAGCCTCAGTCTAATATTGAGGCAAGATTCTGTTCTTACCTTAGTTTTGAGTCCTTTGCTTGGGTTTGAAAAAACAAAGAAAGTCATAAATCCACTATTTTAGTGGCAAACCATTGTCAGCAACAGAATCCTTTGAGTTCGTTCTTGTTGCTTCAAGTTATGACCTGACAATGTTGATGATGATAATGACGATTATGACGAATGATATGCGAGTCAAAGTCAGTCAGGTGAGTCCAGATGAGTTCCACAGGTCGTTGCTGAAGCCTGTTGGGATTTTGTTTTGATATTCATTCATTTGTTTCATTTTCTTTGGTCTTCAACTTTAACGTATGGAAATGCTATGCATATGAAAATGGAAAATGAGATAGGACATGAAGATGAAGAGACAATAAAAAACCATTAAAAAGTCTTTTTTTTGCCCGCCTCACATTTCACTTTTCACTTTTTACTCTTTTCTATTTTGCTTTCTTTTCGTTTGGTTAATGAAAAGCGACTTCACTCATCTATGTAAGTAAGTGAAGTACACATTCATTTTCCCGAGTGATTTTCTCTTTAATGTAATACTTAAAAATGAGTTTATGCGCTTATCTTAAGTCAACCATAGTCGGCTGAATAAATAGCACAGACAGACAGAATGACAGAGTACATAAGACCAAAATGCAGTCTAGGAACGAATGTATGTGAGTAAGAACTTCTTACTTAACTAAGAAAGGCACAAGTAAGTAACCCTAACGTAAGTAACAAAGCATGCTAAAGAAGACAAGCCAAAGACAAAGTGAAAAGTGGTGACAATATGACGACAAAATAAGAAGCAGGAGAAGGACCAAGTGTAAGTGTGTAGGTAGTAGAAGATTGAAGTAAAAGTAAAAGCAAAGAAATCTAGATTGGGAGGGGAATGAAAAAACTTTGCCTTTTAAAAAGTCGCAGAAATCCCTTATGCTCATTTAATTATGAAAATGTAATTTGTTGCATGTTAACGTTGATGTGTATGATGCAAATGTGTGTGGGTACATATATTTTTTTCGAAAAGCTTTATGAGTATGGAACACACGCCATGCGCCATGCCCATCCACCAAACCGAACGCTCATTAACAGCGCGCCACAAACTTGCGAGGCAGGAGCAGGAGAGTCTAAAGAGCTCAGAACGGCATTCCGTTGCTCGCTCATCAAAGTCATTTTGTAATTTAAAGCGCACTTTCCTGTGTCACATACATACATACACTTTCCCCTCTTCATTCAGTTCTCCTCTTTGGAGTCAATTTTGAGTTTTTGGTCCTGCTGTCTCCCTCCTGTCTTTACTATTTAATGCTTGCAACTTGGTAAATATTAGACTCTGAAGATGTGTTTGGGTAGTGAGCTCTGGTTTGGGTTTGGGCTTGGAATAGTAAGGAGTGTGTGCTCCAGTTTTTCCTGTCGTTTTTATCAACAAAAACTCACAAAGATATAAAGTAAGTTAAAGAAAATGAAGAAAATAAGAAAAGTTTTACACCAACAACAACAACAACAACAACAACAACAACAATAACAACAACTGCAGAAGCATTTTTTGAATGCCAAAAACAAAAATGAAGCAACGCCCAAAATTTACATACTCGTTCCGTGAAGGATGCATGGGAAGAAGGATGACAGCAAAGAGCAATACAAAGGCAAAGCTCAAAGGTCGATGTCAGTAAACAGACGAAGCAACACAACACAACGCAATGCAAACAGTACAAACAAACAAACCATCATACAAACACACATACGAAGATACTTACTCACACATACTCTTAAGCAAAGTAGCAGCTGGTGTTCTTCATAAGCATGTTTGATTGTATTTTAGTCAACTTTTTCTATATTTGTCTCTATGTGTATATCTATGAGTATGTGTATGGGAGTATGTGAGTGTATGTGTCGCTGAAATAAAGCGAAAAACTTTTACTTTCATTTTCATTTTCAACACATCAAAAATCATCAAGCAAACGGCAAACAGCAACAACAATATGAAAAATAATAATCTAACAGCAGCGTATCCTGTTGCTATTTTTTGGGATATATGCACCTCGTCCTTTAACCTCTTCCTCCGCCACTTACCGTTATACATTCTTATTGCCTGCCTTACCTCACATTACCCCCTTCAGTTCACTTTACTTATGTTTCACTAGAATTTCAGTTTGTGCCGCAAAGTATGCAACTATATTTTTTATGCTGCATTTTAGTGACTTTTCTTCTTGTCATGATGTTGTGATGAGCAGTTTTGAGTTTTTTTAGGAGGAAGCGGTGTGAGTTAGTAAGTGTGTAAGCGTTGGTTGCTTATTGGGCGTACAACGTGTAATAACTGTAAAAGTAAATGAAACACCAAACGGCGAACAACGGCAAGGAACAAATCTTTTAGTTTTCATGCATGGATACAATCATTTTAGTTTTCATGGTATTAATCTCCGTGTATGATTAGTTATCGTTGTTGTTGTAACGCAAGGAATCATGATCTTATATATTTTAAAATGTATATACTTCTTGAAATGATGGGTAGAGCATATGTCGTTTATAAAAGTATGACACTAGTTCAGATTAATTACAATTTATTTTAATTTATTCCAGATGATGATTGAGTCTCTTAAATTGAAGTTAATCAATCTTAGCTAGTAAGGACACAGTTTCCAGAATCTTGAAGATTCAAGCGAAAAAATGCTCCGCAAGAACCGATTAACACATGTCCCTTTTTCTGCTGTTAAGGCAAATAGTAATTTAATTTTTGAGCTATGTGTGTTCGATGAATTGTGATCCGGTTTTACATGGTAAATATGCCAAAAATTGGAAGAGTTGAATAGAATATAGTTTATAGATCGTTTCGTATAAAACTCAAGATAAGTCAAATCAGTTAAAAGTTTTGTAAAGACCAAAACCAATTTTGTACTTGATTATTTAAATCACATTGTTCAAAATATGAAACGATGACTTTGTGTTATTTTATTGCATTGAAACAGCACTTTGGACATTTAGTGCATTTCGATTACAATTCGAAATTATAAACTAAAGAGCCTCCTAGTTCGGCGGCAGGGTTGCTGCCTTGTACCGAAGGTAATTTAATGCAAGCATTCCTCCGAACTTGCCAGCTTTGCTAAGTGTACCGTAATATTTCCTCTACAGTACTGCTAAAGGGTAACAGATATACCGCTGAACATTCGGTCGCCATTGCCTCATTTGTGAAAAACGGGGGACACCACGAGAAGGTTTAGGTTAGCAATTAGCATCCACAAAATATGAAATAATTTTGAAGTTATAAGGTGTATAAGTTTCGGTGAATCGAAGTTTTTATTCCATGTTGTCCAAGTCATTATTATTATTGTTACTTGGTGCTTGTCTGATCTAGTTCAGTGTTCCTTTCTCGTGTAGTTTTCGTTCTATATTATTTGGTTATACTCTTCACGCAGTGAATAGTAATATATATAAGTTTTTCATGAAGTTTGTGACGGACAGAAGGAGACATCGGAGACCACATAAAGTATATTCATGATCATCTCGATGAGAGGAGTTGATTTAGCCATGTCTGTCGTATGCAAACTAATCTCTCAGTTCTTGAGATAGAAAGATGAAATTTTGCACGATGCTTTTCACAAGAAACCAAGTAAATTTCAATACACTTTTTCGGTCCCAATGTTGAAATGCTGTATGTATGCAAACTCTACCTTAAGCATATGACGAAACATGAATGAAATATTTCTATGTGCTCAATCGCAGCAGTGTGAAGAGGACAACAACTTCGGCATAGCCGAATTTAATCTTCTTTTTTCTTGTTTTTGTTTCTTTTGTTTTTTCTTTGCCATCTTTAACTAATAACATTACTTTAAGCTTGACATTTTCCTTTTTCTCAGCTTTATTGTTCTTGTTTCACTTTGGCCGCTTTTGTGTGTTTGCTTACTTTCTTTGTTGTTGTTGCTGATATTTTACTTTCAACTTTCATTTTGTTTACTTAACGCGAAAGTTGTCTCTTTTGTGTCCTTTTGCGTCTTAGTTTTTGGCCTCTACCCATGTCCCACTTTCTATCAGACCGAATGCCTACAAAATTCTCCTCATCGACTTCTACTATACCAAGTCTTTCATTTTTGAAGTGTTTGCCTTGTCAACTTGTGTGCTTATCACATAAGTTCGTTATGAGTTTGTGCCATCTCTCAAGAAAGACTTTCATTTCATTGCTTGAGTTTGCAACACTAGATGGCATCCTAAGTGAATTCAAGGTTCCCTTTTGTGTACTGTGTTGGGCAACCTTGGCAAATGATTATAATTATGAAAGGATATTCGAGTAAAGAACATAAGGAATGAAACTTTATTTTGGAAATAGAATACAACACAAAAAGAAAAATAAACTATGCTAAGAGCATCACCGACTGCATTTCATTATCTTGATTGATCAATTGGCCTCTGGAATAGCCAAAACATATTGACAAATAGATGGATCGAAAACAAGCTGTTTCCCGACTTTCGACATCACCCGCAAATCAAAGCTTTAAACGAATAGATTATTTGAAAATTTGAGTGTTATTAGTAGTTGTTACAAAAGTATAATGCATATTTTTTAAATGCTATATTTTTACAATCAATCAGTACTGCGTTCAGAAATGGCTAAATCAGTCCCCGGTATAGCAAAAAAGCGAAAAAGTCACTTCGGATTTCTACTGAACACACCCATTAAATTTTTGTGCGTTGAGAATAATGTGAGTATTAAATTAATTTTAATTATAATTGATTCGGCAGATTTTTTCAAAAGTATGTCAGGTGCTGTACTAATACTACAAAGTCTGTTTTGAATAAATTAGATAAAACATTAAACAAAAAAAAAAACTTTAAATCAAAGATGCGAAAAAGTCGTTCGAATATTGGACATCATTTGTTGTGGAAAGATGAAACCGATGAAAATTGATTGGTCTATGATTTCCAATTAAGCTGCCTAATGCAAGATTAAGAAGTTCTTTGCCGAGATATGTAGAGTCCATCTTACATCTCAGAGGGTCACAGATTAACAGAACACAGCCCATGAGTATTCATAGTTTGTGGTCACATAAGTTAAGTTGTGCCTTGGATTACGATTCTTCTGTTGAATATACAAATGATCTTGTCTTTTCAATAGATACAATGAAATGGTTCGGAAAGAGAAGAACTGAAAATATCACAGCGAAGCATCCAATGCATATTTCAAAATAAGCTTAAGGTAAGACCTCACTAGGTCCAAAAGGCACATGATTTTAAACCAAAGCAAAAAAAAAAGTTAGTCTCGAAAGAGCAAAGGAGTGGTTACGCTCTTACCAAAATTTGAGCCTACAAATGGCCACCCGAAGTAATTTTCCATGTCAAGTAACGTCCAATCGTTGCCATAGTCAAGGCAAAAGGTAGTTACATCGAGCTAAAGTGAATGGATTTTCAAATTTTTATTATTTCCTCACATCTTTGTAATTTGAATCAATAAAAAATAATTTCACAGAAAAAAATATGGTCATTTGAATAGGTAACACTTCAGTTGCCAAATTATGTCGATACAATGTTGTCTGCAAATATTACCTCACTTTAAAATGGAAAGATGAATCCAAGGGTCTTCGTTACTTTCAAGTAAAAATAAATTTAGAAGAAATTCTTCCTTCACCTGAACCATTATAATCTCTTCTTACATGTGATCGTCCTAAATTGAAACAATTTTTGCGCAATAAACGTAGATATGAAAATGTAACTCAAGTGTGAAGAATGGCGGTTGCTCTTTTTGGGTTGCAGTTCTCAATGAGTTTATTTTTAATAAGTTCTGAGCTTGATGTATTAAGCCTGTGATTTGAATTTATGTGTCTGTTTGACTGGCAACTGGGGCATTATTGTTGGGGTGTGAATTATGTTGGTTAGTAAGTTTGGTGTGTCATTATTAAATTTTAATAATTTTGATTATCTAGGCTTAATAGTGGAGGTTTTTCTAGCTAAGAATGAAGGAGTTTTTAATTTGTTTCTATAATATTCAATATCAAGATGCTTTTAGAGATACCAAACTGGCTCTATGTTTAAGATGAATTAAACTGGCTCTTTAAGATAGTTTTATCTTTCTTCGTCAAGAACAACAAATTACATAGAACCTTGTTTCATGATCATGAAAAAATTATGGAATTATAAAGCCGCAAAGGCCAGAGGACAAAAGCATAAAAATGAAATCGAAGCTAAAATCAACTAAAATGAAGAAATGAAAGAAACTAAATCGGTCTGGTTAAAGGCGTCTAAGATAGAGAACAAAGCCAAAAATGATTGTCTAGGAAACAAGGAGAGATTTTTCTGTTGGGGTATGTGTGTGTGCGGGTGTATTTGTGGTGGGATAAATGGAGTATTGTGGAATATGAAGCTCAACCGATAATGCTATCAGCAGCAGCCTTAATGGATGCCACTATTTTCGATTTACGTTTTGATTGCTTTGCGGTATTAGATTTCGCTTTTCACTCATCCATGTCCATGCGATTGAGTTTGTATCTGTATCTGTGTGTATATATCTATGTGTATCCTGTATAAGTGACGCAATCATATCTTCCATTCTAGCTATGAAAGCTTCTTTTTTGATTCGCATTTGCTTGCTTCCTTTGCTTCTGTCCTGTGCGTTTGCTACTAGTTATTATGCCTGCATCTATCGTTGTCTGTTATTGATGGCTGATGGCTGCCTCTGTGGCATCCTTATAGTATTCTTATTGTATATTTGTATGTAAGTCGATGTGTGTGAGAATGTTTTTGTCTATTTGGCAATTGCTTTGGGTTTGGTTTTGGTGTTGGTGTTTAAGTTTCAGGATTCCACAGTTTGGGGGTAAAATTGTGATTTAGTTACTTTCCACTTAGCTTTGGTGTTGAATTGCGCTGCAAGCATATCAACAAAAACATCAAGAACTATAACAAAACAAGACAAACAAAGTTCGCCCTCAATGGTAATTTTTTTTTTTTTTTTTTGCTTCTCTGTACACTTATAGATGTTGCCACCAAAGCATCCAGTTCTGGACTGTGAGGCGTCTTGATGTGCCTTGAAGGCAAAAGTAACGGCAACACAAAGTAGGCGTCATTCCTTGTATGCTGCCTGCTTTTAGGTGTTCCATCTAAACGTTGAAAGAGACATAAAATGCACGAAAAAAAATTGTATGAAAAATATTCCAGAAACTGAAAGAATTGGGAAAATGTTGCTAAATGCAAAACAAATAAAAATTTTCATGTCAGGACTCAGTGTATATTCCAATTTTCTGCTTATAGTCCTGTTGCATGTGGTGGTAGGCGTGGATGTTCTCCTTCAAGAATTTTTTTTTTTTTTTGATGTTCATTTAAAGGCAAAGCACATTAAAGGAAGTCATAAAATCTTTTGGAATGGCTTCTGTTCGTGATGAAGACGATGATGATGATTATGATGGGTGAGTTGCATAGATGGTTTGCTGGGTGTGTGCCAGTCCTCGTGCTCTTGCTTGGATGGATGAATGACGTCATGAGAAACAGCAGATGAACAAACATTCAATCATTTAGCAAAATCTTTTGTGTTCGTAAACTTATTACAAAGCAAAAAGGATCAGATCCTAAGTAACTTTATACAAACAAGTCCAAGAAATGTTTTTTTTTTGTTTTGTTCACAAATACTGGGGGACACTGGAAATGGAGTGGGTAAAATTCCACCCAGAAAACTCTCATTAATTATAATAATTTTCACCTAAAGAAAAAAGCTTTTGACTTTCAGTCGCTTGTCGCTTTACCAACTTCTTGCTCTCATACTCTCATTACTCAATATTCCCAAATCTTACTTTGTCTGTCTGTCTACTTGTCTGTCTGTCTGTCTGTCTTTAAGCCTTCTTGAGCAGGCTTTAGCTTTAGTGTCTTTTCTCATCGTCGACGCCTCAAAGTTTCTTATGACAAATGATGCAACACTGCCTGCGACAGCTCTAAGACATTTTCATGCCACACAAAAAAGTAAGAAATTGTTAGCAACAACTAAACAACAAAAAAAAAAAAATGAGGAAGGAAATAGAGAAAAGTCCTTGCCAGGATATATAGAGATGAAAACAACTCATTGCATATAATATTGTTGGCCAAAAATTTGGCTCAGCTTTTTTTCAATATCAAAATTTTTTCATTTTGTTTCCATTTTCTGACTCATGCTGCCGCCCACATGTTGTGCCCTTTACGAATTGTATCTGGGCGTGGCATGCAACGCGACTTTTGTGTTTTTTGCATGATTTATGAATGTGCCTAGGAAGGCGTCAGCCAGAGAATATGGAGGTAGGAGGAAGCTAACTAGCTAAATCCATAAACCAGAGACACAATCAAACTAATGCTAGAGAGCTTGACTAATTGACAGCGTCAGGACCTTTTACACCGAACGCCGAACGTTGCACTGAAATTGAGCTCAATTCAATCTATGGGCCAACAACACAACACAATACTATAGCAATAACAATAACAAAAACATAAATCAGCAAGTCAGACATCATGGAAATGTGAAATGAACTAAATTTGTTTGTTGTTTTGGGTTCCCTGGAGCAATTGAATTGATTGTTGTCTGTGTGTAACTGTGAGAGTGTGGGAAGTGTGAGGTGTGTGTGTGTGTGTGGTGTGTGTGTTTGTGGTTTGTAATTACAACAATTGAACGTCATTTTCACAATATAAAATGCGCGTTGCAATTATTTTGTTGCTGTTACTGTTACTGTTGATTGAGGCTAGTAACATCCTGCAACACATTTAAACCAATCAATTGATGATATCAAACAAAGTTGATGGCGGATAGGTAGGTATATTTCCGAAGAGAAAGAGAAGAGCCGCGTCGAGTTGAGTTGAGTTGAGTTGCGTTACGACGAGTCAGTGGTCAAAGGGATTGGTTGTGGGCGTCGAATGTACGATTAACGTCAAAAGTTGTGGTTCAGGTCAGTGAGCGTGTTAAATACTTTACTATGAAACATGGAGTCACACGCACACCCTGTAATTAGGCAAATGCGCCAAGTAAGGGTAATGGGTAAACGAGCGCGCAACCGAGTGATTGAGTGAGTGAGTGAAGGACATGAATTCAAAGAATGGTGGAAGCGATTGGAAGCCATATCAAGTTGGCTGCTTTATATGCTTTGTTATCTATTTTTAATTTACATGCAAAGAAGGCATTGAATCCGCCACTCACTCCTACTCCAAGGAATCTTCTTCTTTACTCCCTTTCCGCTTTTTTCTGACTTCGTGTATGGGAGTGTGAAAATATGCGTGCGAAAAATGGGCTTTGCCTGCGTAATTACTTTCAATCCGAACAAAACTCAAAAGATTGAGTGGCTGTGATAAGCCAGACCAGGCCAGGCCAAGTGGTCGTGTCACCACCGCCTCCTTGCCCTGATTGCTTTGCTATCAGATTAAAAACGAAGCGAAACTTTTATAAGTGTCAGAGAACGTCGTCCACTATTTTGAGGTGTAAAAAATTGCACGCCTACGAAATTGCGTATGAAGCAGAAGTGAAAACTGAACACTGAAACTGAAATCATAGCCTAACGTCAGGCGCCGTTTGCCATCTAAAGGCATCAGCCGTTTTTGCCTTTCCGATGACTCGTTCAATGGCATTTATCATTTGCCATTCGTTGGCAAAATGTGAATCGGAACATCCGCTACTAAATGCCAAAGGCATTGCATAAGCCAAGGCGCCAACGCACGTGAAATTGAATTGCAACAGGGGAGATTGGACAGACGGACAGACGGGCAGACATGTGGACATATCATGGCCGGCCTATGATTATTGCCGTCGTACCGTTGTATCGTGGTGCGCAAAATTAATTTGCAACTTTTGCATGTTTGAGGCACGCAATATGCAACGCCTACGTAGCACAACCTCTTATTGTATGTACCTACTCCTTCCATGGAGTCTCCTCCAAGTGGTCTTTGCTTGTCCAGCGGCAAAACGCAGCGTCGATTTCCGCCTTTGGTTTCTTGAATGCCCCAACGAGACTCAAGTCAATGGATTTTATTGTGAAATGAGTTTTCGACATGAAATTTTCATTGGGTCCGCGTCGTCGTCCTTCGTTCGTCTATAAACAGGATAACGATTTTGCATAACTCAACTGTAGCTTTGATTTCATTTCCTTGCTTATGCTACTCCTTCGTTTAGGCATGATTTCTACGCAGGAAGTGAAGACAGGAAGTGACCGCAATCGATGCCTGATTGCAATTCTTGTAGTTACGTTATTGCATTGTTGCGTAATTTCATTTCATTTCATTTCTCCTCTCGTCCTTCATTGACTGGTAATAATTTCTAAGAAAAATACGCATATTAAGTGGTTCAATTTGGTTGAAGGACCTCAGATATCGCACACTTAACTTTATCTATAGAATTTTAAAAGAACTTTAAATAAAAACGAATCGATTTAAATTAAATTTTGTGAAATAAAAATACACGTCCATGTCCTTCACACAAAATTGTAAATAGAATAACCCTATTTGTCTGTTATCTGAACTGTTGCTTAGTTACCTTTATTCCTTTACTTTACTTTACTTTATTGTATGTATATGTGTATGTGAATGCTTTTTTGCACACCTTTTTGACTTATATCTGTATATATTTTGTTATTTTCCTTTTCGGTTTGTATAATTTTTATAACAAATTGTTATTGTTATTTCTGTTGTTAGTCTATTTCATCAGCTTAAAGGGAAGAGAACACGAGACACCAGCAAAACCCAAATAGGCTTAGAACCAACAATAACAAAAATAACTATCAGGACACAAGTTTCTTTAGATATATTAGTTTATTGTGTTATCATCATCCTTTAGCTTGATTCAATTGGGTCAACAAAACATTGCCCTAAATCCCCAAATTTAAAAAAAGGCATACCTTTTTGATAGTGTTGATTTAATGTAGTGTTCCAATAAGTTAAAAGTTTAACTGATTCATATTGTTAGGATTTAACAGAGTATAGTTGGATAATACGTATCTACTACAATAAATTAAATTAAAAAAACTTTAAAGAGGTGGAATTTTCATTTTAAAAATTTTATCGTAGCAGAAGTTGTAGTGGATTTTTCCATCTCTTCTATCTCGAACCAATGTGCTGTGTTAGTGTGTCACATGTGAAGAATGGAAGAGGCAAGAATCTGTTAAGGTTTAGAAATAATATGAGGCACAACATTGAACTCATTGTATCCATAAGAAAGAGGGAAGAGAATGTGTAGTTAGAAATTTAATTATAATTCTTGACATGAGATTCTGCTGCACAGGATGAATAGATAGCTGAAAGTGCATCGCTGTGAGAAACAGAGCGATCTTGCTGAAGCATAAAATAATATTATCAGCCATTTTTCGAGTCACTTTCGAATCAATCTAGCCATGTCCACTCGGCTTTATGTTTACTTCAATCTATTGCAAACTAGTTTTTGAGATTACGAACGGAAGTTTTCCACAAGTTTAACTCAATTGTGGTAGCAATGAGATTCCGAATACTAAGAAGAATAGCCGCCATATAACCATCGAATAGAGGAATTACAATCAGTCTGTTTTTTCAACTAGAGAAATCTTGAGAAATTCACTGCGGAAGGCCAAAATCATATTGGAAACGTATGGTGGATACTGATTTGAGGAACTCCTATACCAATAGCAACTGAAATACTTTAAAGCTTCACGCACAAAATACGAAAGACTTCAATACATTGGTTTTGGCCCTAAGCTCCACCGAAGTTAAAGGAGTTCGTATACAGGAGTATGTAATTTTTTTGTCATCTAAGAATAAAATGAATTGCATTTCAAATTTTAATGATTACTATCCATATTCAACAATATGGAATCTCTTCCTTTTTCTTATTTACTTTCATTCATATTTTCCATCTTGTTATTTATTTATTTTGATCTACATAGTATTGTATTTTTGACAACATAGTGAATACTTAATTTGTATTATATGTTCTTGTTTTTTTAGAAAGGAAAAAAAGCTCATTAAACTGAAAACATCGTCGTCATCATCAGCATCATCATTATCAGCATTATTATGTTCCTTTTATTTTAAACTCAAAACAACGAATTTCATGGCAAATTGCTTTTTAAAGGACTCTGTGGCAATAATAATGGAAACTACTACTACTACTTCTACTACAATAATCACAATAACAACATCAACAACAACAACAACAATGAGAATGATAAAATAACTCAACTCAACTCAATTGAAATCTATGTACAATATTTGAGAAGACAATAAAAATATAAATTGCTTTTGTGATATTGTCATGTTAGACGACGTTAGACATTACTTTACTTTTTAGAGATACTATATACATACATACTACCATATAAAATCTAAGTGTATGTGTGTAAATGTATTCCACAGTGCAGCTGTCATTGTTGTTCTTGATTTGGTGATGTTTTGTTTTTATTTTTTGTTGTTGTTGTTGTTGCCTCAAGCAGCAATTGAAAGCTAAAGCCAAGCAACATGCAATTGACGAATGTTCCTGCTGCCACTTGAGTTGTTTGTTGCTCGTTTTGTTCTCAACATTATTACGAGTATTACTATTCTTATTGTTGTTTTTATTATTGTTGTTGTTAGAAGCACTGCAGGCAACAATCTATCTATTTATCTATCTATCGTCTATGGCGCTCGTCCATCATGTAAGCGAGTTTTTTATTACATTTCTTCTTACTCACTCTTATCCCTTTTTCTTTACTTGATTTTCTCATTTTGCACGGATTTATTTCGCTGACAAATAAAAAAGAGAATGAGTGAAGGCATTGGGACTGATAAACCTTCTCGTGTACTATATCGTTTTATTCTACTTATTTTCTTCATGCTGATTATCTTTAAAAATTGCGCTATAAATTTATTTTGACGCTGCCAAGAGCAAATAATGAAAGAAGCCAAACGAGTTTTGTTACTAAATTGTATCTTATTTCAAATTGCTGTTAGTATTTTACACAGACAACAACAACAACAACAACAAATCATGACCGATTGATCGTCATTGATATGTATAAAAATATGTACATCGACTATTGGTAATATGTGGGTCATTGATGTACCTTGAGTGAACTATGAAAAATAATGGGAAATTTCTTAGAATAAGATTGAAAATATTAATTGCATTAAGGTGGTGTACTTTGCTACATGTTAATAGAACTGTTGTGAGACACCTCCACGCGGTATGCAATATGAAGAAGACTTCTTCTAAGGTTTTATGTAAGACTTACAATGAAGTACTATTGTTTTACGTGCTCACCTATCTAGGAAGACTTAAGAACACATGGATTGATAAACGTCACAGCACCCGGTTGAATAACGCAACTCCACGTGGAGTAGTTACTCTACCCTCATTTGAGTATTAAACCACAGCCATCACGATACTCCCACAAGGGGGCCGTACCCACTGGCCAGGACAGAAACAAGTTCCGTGGCTCCCGACCACCCGTGGTACCAGAAAAAAGCCTCTCGTCACACTTCGTACCCGAGGTACTACCAACTCAAACTCCAAAAAGTTCATGGGTGGTGACCCATTTTGTCTTCACTCATGTAGTAGCTGAGAAATCCAATTTATAGACGATAGCCTGGATCACAAATTATAAGTGAATAACAATATTCCCTCCAGGAATATGAGCTCCAGGCATTAAGCCTTATAGAACTTCAAAAACTTCCCAGAGGGGGAATGGGAGACTATCTCCCTCTTTCTCAGAATATATTTTCTAAAATATTTTAACTTTTTGTGTACAAATGCTCCACATTCTATATTCAGCCAAAGTGAATTGGAAGAAGTCATGGTGATCTGGGCTACAAGTAGTTATTTATTAACTCATCTGAATCATTTTCATCACTTATAGTTTTCATATTCACAACTTTCTTACATCTTTTTAATCTATTCTAGTGAAAAGAAGGACACATACTCACTTCAACTAAAAACGACAAGGATGAAAATATCTCTTCTGAGCCAATGTGAGCTATGCAAAATCTAACTTAATTGAAATTTTCGAATTACATTATATGTTATCTTAAACACCCGTTCCACCATTGGAAAGCAACCAACACTTTATTGCTTAACGATTTTTTTGTTGCTTATTTTTCTTAAGCGAATCATATCATGTCGGGTAGAGTCTTGTAGCGTAGAGTAGAGTCAAGTCGAAAGTATCGCTTCATATCTGCGCCCATCAGCACATCTAAAAAGGCAACGGCAAAAGCAAATACCAAAGGGCTTAATGCCGCTCATTTTGTATATTTGCTGTTGTATTTACAAACGCATTAATAAGCCACCGCCCCAGTCCCACTACTCATTCATCCCTTCGATCTATAATGTCAGCCTCAGTGCCTGGTTACTTGCCTCAGATACACTTAGGCAAACCACTCACGCAGCAATGCTATTCCAGATAAGATAGAAACATGGAAAGCATTCAACGAATAATTGGGTGGTGTAGTTTAGTTGGTTGGTTGAAGTTGCTGGCAATCGAAGAATGGCTTTTTTTGTGCTGCAATTCATGAACGTGAGTAAGTCCGCTAAGCTCAAGCGGCTTCATTCAATGACAGCGAACGAATGAAGGAATGAATGTATACTGGAGAGGCACAGTTTGTATGTGTAATGGAGACATCGCGACTAGATCAAGCAAGTTGACATCACAATGAGACACAAGGCCATGATAATAAGGTCTCATCTCATCGCATCCCATCCCATCACAAGTCTTCTATATTCATTGGACTCATACGTAATGTTGGTCTACGAAGGGGTTACAGACGTAGTAGCGGACGATGGCATTTGCCATTGAAGACTTGATTACGCACCAACGCTTAAGGGTAATTAATTATTTTCAAATTAATGGCAAATTGTATGAGAAGTTTAGATGCTTTGTGAGCTCTACTTACTCACTTAGTTGAGCTGCTGAAGTCTTTGGGTTAAGTGTAGTGGAATTGTTGCTTCACTTTACTTGGGTGGGATTGGTAAACCTTAGAAGAAGAAGAAGAAGGAGAAGTGTTGTGGTGTCGGGGATACGATATAATGTCAATTGTGCCTTTTGCTTATATTACATTTTATGAGCTGATTTAACTTGTGTAATTAAATGTGTCAAGGGTTGAAAATTATTATATATTTAATGTCAATAGAAGACAACAAAATGATGAGAAAGCAAGTGAACTCCTGTTACATATGATGTGGCTAGATTCTTGTTTTCTTGTTATTATTGTGTTGGTTCTTAAGGTGAACCCCCTTCCCCATTGATACAAATTTTGAGGTACTTTACGTACTTACTTACTTAAATGTAACAAATTTTTATAGCCTCTCATCACATTTCGCATGTCTTTGATGCGCCTCATTGAATCTGATAATATATCATTTGAGCTTAGAAGACTGAAATTTTTGTCAGCCCACCCTTTGTGGGTGACTCTCAGTGACTTGTATTTTAAATTTCTCAAGCTTTACGCTTTTATCCATCAAATAAATTCTAAGAAAGTTAAAAGCAAGTCAACTTTGTCGCGTCATTTATTGACATGCGGAAACCCAAAGTTCCCTAAATGATGGTGATGATGATGATGATGGTTCAGGATGAGAAGGCAGCGATTGTGATTGTGTCTGTGTTTGGGTTCTCTTTTTCTGTAGGCGTATGCTTAATAGTTTAATTACTTTGGAAAATCTTTGTCATGCATGATTTCGTTAATTAATTAATTAATTGTATCGAGATACATATAAATTGCTTACGCTTAACTTCGAAAGAAAATATCCTACCCCTTCTCTGTCTTCTTTGTCAACTTTCCTTCAATATTTGCTTCCTTTTGTAAAAGTAAATTGCCTTAAATTATTGTGTTGTGTCTTGTCTTGTTATATTAAATATTTGCCAAGCACTTTGCATTGAGTGCGAGCTCGAAAAATAATTTGTAGCTATTTATTTAATATATCGAACTGTTGCGTTAACGTTATGCTGTCATCCTTAAGTGTCCTTTTGTTTATTTACTTTTCAATGTGCCTCATTCACATTTCCAATGAAATGCATTTGTGTATACAATTTTCTTCTTAATGCTCCTCCTTGCCTTTGATGCCTTCCATGGTGCTCATAGTTCGCAGCAACAATTTTTCTACTTATAAACATGAAGTATCCCATTTTTCACCTTCCTAATTTGCCCAGTAATTCTGAATTCCTTACAGTAGCCAATATCATCGCTACCACTAAGACCGCAGGCTGTCAACTGCGTGGCAAGCTGGCAGCATGAGTGAGAGTAAACTATTGTTGTTGGCCGCCACTTTTCCACTTGGCTTTTTTTTTTCATGTTTTTCTATTTATTATTTGTTTTTCTCTTTCTTTTATTTATTTATTTTTTTTTTTTTTTGTCATTTTACTTTTGTTTTCTTTCTTTTAACATCACTTTTCACGTGCCCCAAGGCAAAAAACGACATTTTTCCCATAATTCATTGAACAACATTTTGTATGATGTCTTCGTCCTTCTCTTACCATTTATCATTCACCAGCAGCATCACCAACATGATTATCATCGTCATCGTGATGATGATTATTATTGTCATCATCATTGTAATCAACGTCACAGTCAAGCATTGCCAGCAGTTAAGCGTCGATTGGCCATGCATTGCTTTGCTTTGCTCAATCTCTCACTACTTGGTTAGTTCTTCTTCTGTAGCCTTCATGCCACTTGGTGATGATGACAAGTTTGTTAGTGGGAATTCGGTTTCAAGTAGCGTGGCAAGTCTTCAATGGTACGACGATGTGGATGTGGATGTGGATGCGGATGTGTGGGTGGAGCTGTTTTATGCTTTGCTTGATAAGTTTATGACTTAAGGACTCAATGGCAATTTTCTGGCTTTCTTACAACTCTTGTCCTCCTGCGTTGCTCTGCTTTGCTTTGCTTTTGGTCACATGTGTATGAGTATATTAAGTATTGTTGTTATTCTTCTCATTCACAGCCCAATGACCCACAATGTGGAGTTGGGGTGATTCATTTGTCCGTCCATTCCGATTGCGTTTGTTTGACAATGTGATGGATTTGCGGTACAAATAAAGCTTTATTTCTTTTCTTTGCTTTTATTTTACTTCATATTATTTTTCTTCATTTTTTTTTTCTCCTATCATCACTTAGCTCTGCTTTGTTGTTGTAATAATATTTTTCTCGTTTTCGTTATGCTTTCGGTAGTGTTTTCTCTGCTTTTCTCCACTTCCTTTAACATCGAAGTGTGTGTGTGTGGGTGTGTGTGTGTGTTTGTATATATATCGGTATGTGTGATTCGTCACTACATTTACAGTTAATTTATTTTGTTGCTTTTCTTTCTTGTAGAAAAACCGTAAGCCCTCACCCCAAAATCATCAAGTTCCTTTGCGTCGTAATTTCACGATTTTGTTATACTAGAAAAGTCCTTTTGTACCTGCTCTGCTGGTTTTCACACAATATAATGTACTTCTTTCATCTACCATAAATATCTATAAGTAACTGTGTGCATCTGTGTGTATGAGTGTGTGTGTGTGTTTGTTAAATGGTATATAAAATACACATTCACATTTACACATATTTATTCTCGAAATTCCAATCACTCAATTTATGCTTTTGAAATTGATTTCATTTTTGTGGTTTTCATTTCATTTTGTTTCCTTTTTTTTTTGTTCTATTTCTGTTCTTCATATTTTCATCATCAACATTATTAGCTTTACTCCACCTTCACAACCTTATGATATAAGTACATCCTCATCATCACTTTAGTAATCATCATCATCATCATCATCATCATTTTGCTACTTGATTCATTTTTCGTTTCTTTTACAAATCTAATTTGCTCTTCGATTTCGATTTGGAACTATTTATTTTATTCGAAAAGGAATACCAATCATAACTAAAGTTTATTTATTCAGCAAGTGATTTTCTAAAAAATATTTAATGTATACTTTCTGTTGCAGAATTATCTATTATTTTTTATTTAGTTAAAGTAAAAACATTACTTTGATGAGTACTGAGTATTAAATTGTAGTTTTTTCATTTAAAGATAACATCAACCTACAGTTCCATCACCATTTCACTATTTTATCCTTGGTTATTTTTTTCATTTCGGTTTTCATTTTGCATTCTATTCAAGTTTTCATAGACGTTGTCAATTAAATTAAGTAGAAAATCCTTACTTGTTGTTTGCACGCAATAAAATCATAAACTGCACACAAGTTTCTCCATATCATTCCTCCACACTTGATTTGTCCATTGCCCGCCTACTATGGGCGTCCATTTGCAGTGTATGGAACACTAAAGAGACCATGACTCTACTCGCCACCGAACTATTTCGTTGACCATTATCGTTTTATCATCAGCATTGATGTTCGCTCGTTTGTTCGTTAGTTCGTCCTTTCTCTTCTTACGTGTCCTTTGTACTTTGCATGCTGTGTGGGCTATCTCACACTCATTTCTCTATGTATTTTTTCCATGTATCGTTTTGTGCAACCACAAACTGCATTTTCATTTCGTTGCACTCATCGTTTGTGCTATTTCCGTCATCATCTCCCGGCACTTTACTCATCAGGATATACATATATAGGTATCTCTCAGTAGTGCGCGTCTAATTCAAATGTGTGCACATAAAAGGCTTTAGTCCAACCTCAAACCAAACCCAAACCGAACCTCTGAAACTCATGGGCAAATCTGTGGATTTTTTTTTTTTTTTGTGTGTGTCTATTGAAACTTCTGTGAGTCCAAAAATGAGTTTAAAAAATGCCAACAAAAGCGAAAACGAACCAACGAACGAACGAAAGAATGAATGAATGACTGAGTAAATGAAAGAGAGAAGGAGATTTCCAACAACCATTCAACAGGATGTGCTATTGCTGTTGCTGTTGCTGCACCTCTCCTTATATCCTTCATGTACTTTCATCTTCCATCTACATGTATGTGTATGTATATCTGTGTGCACTTCATTTTGAGTGGTTGCCTCGATTCTGACTCGAGCTTGGATTCGGACATTATGCTGCTGCAACCAATTTCACTTTGGTCCACCTTAAATTATGCTGACTGCGACACTTTTTCAGTGCCTTTCATCGTTTTGTGCCTGCGTCAGTCATTCAATTTCGTCAGACTAACATTACCGTGTCCTTCCACTTTCATAGAGTCAGAGAAATACTAGAAACGGAGATATCTGCCTGCGTTTTGTAATTGATTTATCTATACAGTTGAGTGGATCCTGGATGTACATCCTAATTCTCTTACTCCTACTCTCTCATCTCTATTTGTTGTTATTTTGTCCAACATTCATCTATCCTTTCATTCATCTATTTCATTGCCAAATGCATTTCACAAAACTTGTAGCTTCAAAGCCACGTTCCACGTTCTGGCTTGGACCGGATCGGTCTTCCTCGGTCTTTGTCCTTTTTGGATTCATCGTTGTTATTGTTGTCGTAGTCATCGTTGCGCTTGTTGATTTTGCAGCATTTCTGACACAATCCGTTTACCGCAATAACATCGGCAATTAAATTGACCGAAACAGAATCCAGCTAACATTCCAAGAGAGTGAGTAAGCATCCTTCGTCCTTTTTATCTAAACATCCTTCTTCGTCAGCATCATCATCATCATTATCAACATCACCGTCATCATCATCATCATCGTTTATAGTTTTTGCCATGTCCTTGTATGCATTGAGATTGGTCAAGTGCATGACGAAAAACCGGCAAAAAGCTGCGCTCATGTCGCAAAACAATTTTCAAATTGTAACCCATTGTGTAGCACTCGAGACGGATTTGAAATCCAGGACGAGTGAACGATGCACGAACGAACGAACAAACAAACAAACAAACAAGTATCCTGCGTTTAGCATCCTGTTGAATTTTGGTTGGTTTTTTTGAATTAAGTCTACCATTTGCACTTTACTCTACCCCCCCACACACACAAACACAGTTGTTTACAAGAACTTTTCTCCTTCCTCATCTTTCCCAGTTAAGTTTCTTACAAATCTGTTGCATACTTTTAAGCGTTTGTTTTGGCAAAAAAGGCTGGAAATAATCTTCAACTTAAATTTAACAAATAATTTCAATTTCTCTCAATATTTGATGTATTGTATAAGTATAATGAAAATAATTATTTTTCTGTCCTAAGGGAAAGCACAACCATCAAAAGCAATAAGATGCCATTTCCTAGTCAACATAACAAATTAACAAAAAGACAAATAATTGTCATTATCCTTCCTGACCTGCATTTTACTTTCCTCGTTTCAAGTATCCCATTCTTTTCATTGACAATCAAATACAATTACACAATATTATCCTCTTTAACTCGTTCGCATCACTCATGTGCCTCGTTGTCAGGTTGTTTGTTGACTTCGTGTCATTTACCCACAGAAAAAGGACTTTGATTTCAATTGCAATAACAACTAACAACAACATAACATCAAAGGATATTCAACGTTTATAGCGCAACTAAGTAGAGCAATAACAATTCAGAAACGACAGCAAAGGCAACTCGTATTTCAAACAATAACAAAAACTACATATGAATGACTACGAGTGAGTCTTAGTTGAAGTGAAGTGTTTTTCATGTGTCTGTGAGTCGCAAGTTCCAGGCAACTATATGTTAGAATACTAAACAGAGAGAGAGAGGAAGAGAGAAAGAGAGAGAGAGTGGCTCTGGTAAGGAAAGGACAAATACTTATCAGGACAACTGGTCATAGGTATAAAGAGAGACAGAAACAGAAACAGGGACAAGTTTACTTTTGCTATATGGCTACTACTCGTACTAAACTCCTACTCCTACTCCATGTCCATATCTTTAATACTTGTTAAGGTGTATCTACCTACCTACTACATTACTTCATTCAATCGTTCGTTGTTGTTTTTGCTGTTGCCGCTGTTATTGTTGGGCTTGTCTTCAATATTGTCGCTTTCATTTGGAGCTGTTCTCTGTTCTCTGTTCCATGTACTATGTTCATGTTCATTGTGTCGTTGGTTTCGTTTCGTTTAGTTTAGGTTTGCTTTCATTTCATTTTTAACCCAAGGCAATGTGCCTTCATCGACTCTGACACTCATTGGATGACACAAACACCCATATACATGCAGAATGAGAATGTGTTTGCTGTCATTTAAGTGTGAATATAATCTTTGTTTTTGTCTCTTATTTTTTTTTTTTGTATGTTTTTGTTGGCCAAACTTGTGTTTCACTTGGCCACCCAGAACTACTTACTATCCTAACTAATACCAATCTCATTCTATTCTTTCTTCTACTACTCATGTGTTTGTTTCCCATAAACACTTTTAGTCGACGCTTTTAGCCTTGTAGCCTTTGTGTCCCTGTTTTTTTTGCTTTTTCCTACTTAGCTCCCTGTCAGACACCCACATACAGGGAGACACACACATATGTATATATGTGTGTAAACTCATACATTTATATCAATATCTAATTACGCTATTAACTGTTATTTTATATGATGGCTCAATTAAAATGCTCGTTCTCCCCATCTTCACCTTCCTTCGAGTGTCTTTCGAGCAAATGCTTTGTTTTGGTTGCTTGGTTTGGTCATCATTACTAAATGTGCAAATGCCTTAAATGGGTCAAACTTTTTGTTGTTCTTGGCCTGTCGTTGTTGTTGTTGTTGTTGTTATTATTGGTTGTTATGGGTCAGAACCAAAAAATTGCTGAGCTGTCAAAAGTCATTAACACGAAATTAAATGTGGAAACATCGAAACATTCTCAATGAATAAGTTTTATTTGTGTTGCCTCCCAAAAATTGCCATTGAACTCAATTTACTTAATAAACTAGGACAGTAAAGTGATGGTGATGGTGTCGGTCAGGCGGTCGCATTTTTGTGGTTAAATTTAACTCGAGGTGGAATTAATTTACTTAATACTTTGATGTATTTCATGGTCTTAGATGGTCAATTGAATTAGTTGCAGTGAATGTTCAAAATTTAAGGGTTCATAGGCACTACAAACTAGTTTTAATGGAA
Source organism: Amiota minor (assembly GCA_037043295.1). Taxonomy (NCBI): domain Eukaryota; kingdom Metazoa; phylum Arthropoda; class Insecta; order Diptera; family Drosophilidae; genus Amiota; species Amiota minor. The sequence continues at coordinate 193,776 of JBAMAW010002040.1, read as the reverse complement.
CTTTTCTCTAGACTCAGCTGAATTCATTCTTTTTTTTGCAGTAATGATGGCGAATTTGATCTAAAATGACAAGCACAGAAGCCAATTAAATTTTGTCTATTATTTATTATGTAAAAACTAAAAAAAAAAAAAAAAATGCGCACATACAGTTGACATTCATTTGACATACATGCAACAAAATCACCTTACTGACTTAGTTGCCAACTTAATTCCTATTCTTCATTGGATTTTTATTTACATGAAGTGAAAAGTTTGATTGATCTTCTTATGGATTTATCAAAAGTGATGGATACTTTCAAAGTTCATCTCTATCAGTTTTAATATTGTTTGAATATTCAGAGGTCTTTTGGTTAGTTTACTTTTTAAAGTCATGTCCATATGTCAATGGATTCAAACTTCAAATTTTAATAGATCACAAATCCATTTATTTCTCTTACTCCAGGTTCTTTCTTGCTTCATCTTTGCAGCTTCTGTAGTGTTATCTTCAAAGTTTTGTATTTCCTTTTTTGCTTTACCTTTTGCCATTTTTTTTTTTGCTTACTTCTTTTCTATGTATACATATTTCTAGTCTTGTCTTCTTTGATATAACAAAAGCAAATGTCACTCAGCGTCAACTATGAAAAGATGTAAGAAGGAAAAATGTATTTTTTTTTTAGCTTATTAAATGCCATACACACACATGTAGAATACCTAATGCCAATGCCAAACACCCCATGCAACATGCTAGAAATCAACATACAAACAAACACACACACACACACACACATACATTCATATACTTGTATAACGACAATAGACATAAAGTCTCGGCATTTAACTTTGCCCGACTTCTGTAATAAACACATTTATGAAAAATAAGCAAAAATTGCAATCAACTACAAACCTCACCCCTGGGTGTATGCTACACCAAATATACATACAACAACGACAAGAATCAAGAATGAAGAATGAAGCAACAAACATCAAGCAAAGCAGCCGAAACAAAATTGAAAAAGAAAAAACAAACTATCAAAAAGCTAAAGTTAGCAACAGAACAACAGATCCGACAACTGAAAGCCTGAACGACCGACCAATGGTCTGGGCAATGAATGAATTGTGGGGAATCAGTTGGTGGATGTTGGTGCTACTGAGAAGAAGGGTAGAGTATGACAGGAACTAAGTATAAGCGACGACGACGACGACGACGACGACGACGACGACGACGACGACGATATACTCATCGTCGTATATGGTTATAAATCCCTCATGCGTGTGCTTAAGTGTGTTATGGTGCATAAAAAAAGTCACCCTCAGCAAAGTACGAGTATTCCACAATAGCAACAATGAGACCTGTCTGGGGTATTGCACGTATACACATACTTATACAACATACATGCATATTAAATATACACACACACACACACACACACACGCACATACTGGTACTACTAACTACTATGCTACTACTATATTTTGACTAAAGACCAACGTCTGGTTTGGTTTTGGTCTATGGGCGTCCATGGGGTTAGGAGTGTGGGGAATTACTTCTACTATTAGAACGCTCCATGACTGGTTCTCCTTTGATACAATTCGCTGTTGCTTTTGTTGTTACTGTTAACGTTGCCATGTCATAAAACGAGAAAAGAAGAATGAAATAAAAACGAAAGCAAGGAGGAGAGAAAAAAAGCCAACTAAAAATAAAATCGGATTAGAGAATTTTCAATTAAAATGTATGCGTAGCCCTTAAAATGAGCTACTGTTGTTACTGCTACTGTGGTTGTTATTATTGTTGTTGTTGTTGTTGTGTCCAATATGCTTGACTCAGCTTCGCTTGCTACTTTTGTGCCATAGCATTGTACTAGGAATATTGGGTAAATGGGTAAACCAAGTAAATTGCATAGCGACTTTCGGGCAGCACTTGTTGTGCTTTCATTGTTGGCTGCACTTGTGCAAGTAATTTGTACAAACAACAACAAAAACAATGACCAACCATGTCAATTTCAAGTGCTTGATATGAATTTACTCCCCCTTTTACCATTATCACATTTTGTTATGTTACTTATTCATACGCTTATCCCGTTTGCTGTTTGCTATTCTTTTTTTTTTTTTCTTTTTGCTGTCTAAAGAAGCCGCACAAAGTCAAAGTGTTGATGATGATGATGTTGATGATGAAGGGGAAGAGCAGGCTGCGTATTAGTCTGAGTTGCATGCCACATGTCAGTGAAGCTGCCACATGGTTGCGATGTTGACTTGACTCTGAGTGAAGCGCAACAGTTGCAGCTGTAACAGCAACAACATTTGTTGATTTTCACCTTCATTCATTCTTTATTCATTGTTTTTTGTATCCATCTTTGTTTGTTTTTTTTTTCTATTTGTTATTTCTTTCATAATCACCTCAATCTCTTCCTTTTGTTACCAACCATGTTAGGGTTGTCTAACAACGCGAACGACCCTCTTTCATTTCTTATTTCACTTTTTTCCATTTTTTCTAGCTTTCATATCAGGCAGGCAAGGCTAAGCCGCTTTGCAGACGACAACATCGTTGAAGGCAACTACTATATTGTTGTTGTTGTTGTTGTTGTTGTTGTTGTTGGTGTTGGTGTTGCTGTTGCTGTTGGTTTTAGGCAAATTAGTGACCCTCAAAAGTATGCAATCGTAAATTTATGACTCAGCTTAAGATACTTTCTTTCTGTTTTTTTCTCTTTACTTTCTCGTTTAAAGAAGGGGAAAGTTTTTAGCTTTGCTTTTGCTCAGCTTTGATTTGCTTTACTGCGTTCTCTAGTTTTGCTTTAAGCCGCCTTTGAATTGAGATATTTTTCTTCCATTTCCATTTTATTACAGAATTGAATTGGTTGTTTGGTTGCATTGGCTTGGGTTGAGAACACGCTTTGCTCGTTATAAATGACAAATAGAAATAAAATGTTTGCTAAAAAAAAGACTATAAAGAAAAAGTAAATAAATAAAAAATAATAACAAAAATATTTGTAAAATCCGCTTTACTAGACAAATGTCCCCATGTTCTGCGATGATATTTTATACCATCAGCCAACAACAACATGCAAAAAAAAAATTTTAAATAAAAACGAATTATGTGGGGAAGAGTATAAGTGAGATGGAAGTGAGATGGAAGTGGAGATAGAAAGAGATTGCTATGTTTGATTGAATTGCATTATAAAAATTTATATTTATTTATTTCTATTTATCTTTTCATTTCACAATTTTTTTCTTTCTCTTCTTGCATTTGCCATTTATTTTATTGTATTTACTTTAATAAAGCATAAAGTAAACAGCATATTAAATTTAGGCCAAAACTTGAGACATGAATGAAAAAGATGAAATAGAAATTAATTTTGAGATTTTTTATTCTAAAAAATGGATCATGCGCTCATATTATGGATATTTCAATCACATCATCTGCGTAGATTAGTAAATGTTCATTGTTCACCACCATTTATTGCAATGTTTTCAAGTGATCGAAAGATTTAGTAATACAAAGTAATATAACTAGAGTCCAATTCAAATAATTTCTTTGTTGGCGCAGAGACTCACGACTGAAATAAATTACAAACTTCTATGCAATTGTTGGTTAAAAAAATTAGCAAAGAGAAAAGCAAGAAATATTTCCTTGCGAATGGGAGATCATTTATTTACATTATCGATGACCTATTGCACATGTTGGAAGCTTAATCTCCGACTCAATAGTAACACAAATTTGTCATATGCAGCACTTTGCTAATAACAATTGTGTTGATACAAAAAATGGATCAGGAGATTCATTCGAAAACTCAGGCTATGACTAGAGGATCTTCTCTAGTATGACATTGGTCCAATAAATACATAATTTATATTAGTGTAATAACAAGCTGATACAAGATTATATTGTTCAGAAGAATTAGTAAAAAATATGAAATACATGTGACCAAGGGCTCCATATATTTTGTCTAGTTTACTTTTCTCTAAACAGTTGAAATTCTAGGGGCTTAGAAGAACAGATCTCTACCAGTGTGTTAAGCTGGTTCTCCTGAATAATTTGTGTTTGTATACAGTAACCGCTAGCATTTAAGAACAAGTGGTAAAACAATAGTACATTTACTGTTGTTACTTGGTTGCTTAAGTGTTCTGAAGATGCACTGCTTTATTTTGTGGTTCCCAAAGAATTTAAGTTCTCTGCGGACTTCAGTTGCTTAACAAATGCTGACAAGATCAGTCGCAAGACAGTTAATTTTGTATATGATGAACGATACATTCTTAATCTCACTGACTTTAAATCAAATCTTTATATTCTTGACTACCTTCCTGGCATCCTTTGTTTACTTACTCACCGAAAGGATCGGGTGTTAAACGCTATTTCTTTTTATTTATTTCTCGACTTACCAATATTTTTCTAATCATCTCCCACCTTTGTGTTTTAAAGATTACTATGCTAAAAACTATCTCTAAGAAACCTTTACTTGCCTATTGAACTCTTGGGAAGAAAATCTTTAACCCAAGACAAACTCTGATTTTTTGTTTCTTAACAAACTTACTTATGTGTAAGGTATTAAATTATCACTGAAACCGAAACCTAGTCATATTTTTTTTTACATGTTTTCTTTGCCACAAAATTTGACTTTCAAAAAAGCCCGTTAACTGCAGCCGGAAATAATTTGATTTTGTTCTTGTTTGCCCTCATTGTTGCTTTAGCGTAGCGCATATTTAACATGTTTTACTTTTCACTGGGCGAAAACAAAAAAAATTGTAAAAATTTTCCAGACGAAAAAACAAAAACGAAGAAAATTTATAGTCAAAAAATATTAAACTATTTACAAAATAGTTTAACTACATTCTCAGGCTTAGTCAATTGAATGAGGCGAGCTAAAAAGCTAAAAATTTACAAAGGAAAGAAAATAATAAGAAAGAAACAGAAAAGGAAAACAACTACAAAAGATTTTTAACAAACAAGTTGATGATGATGATGATGATGACGATAGTGTTTTTGTTGTAGCTTTTTGTTATAAATCGTCCGTCGTCTATTGGATAATTTTTCACATATCATAGATTTTTATGTTTATTATACAAAATATGTAAAGATAAATGAAGAATAAAATTACTAAAATTTCCCTTAGTTTTTTTTATTTTTGTAATGTGGTTTTTTTTTTCTTTTTGGGTACTGAAGTTTTTTTTTCCATCTTTATATTTTTATGGTATATTTTTTCAAAAATTGCTTTCAAACTTAACATAAATTTCTTTCTGTCTTGTCATCTTAATCATAATCATTTGCCATACAAGAAATCTTGTAAATTTCTTAAGTAGTTTTCCCCTTTCATCCTTAGGGCTGAGATTTTTTATTTGTAAAAAATTTGTTACTGCTTTTAGGCATTAAATATCTGAGGGTTTAATTTATTTTTCCACAGCTTAAATTTGTAGAAAACAATTCTAGTAAGGGAAAGTTGGCTATGCATTAATAACTTCATTTCTGGATGTAGAAAATTGTAAGTGAGTGAGTGAGTGAGTGAAAGAGTGTGTGTGGGTACGTGAAATACATAACTACGAGGATATTTCAATCAATTTTGCACGCTACAATGCCGCCGAAAATAAAATATTAAGATTGCTTAAGAAACGAACAAAGCGTTGACGTCAGACAGAAAAGAGTCTTTGCTTTTGTTATTATTCCTAGGAATAAAATAGAACTTACTTCGGCCTATGCTGCTGCTGCTGCTGCTGCTGCCAAAGGCGGGGCATTAGTTTTGTTCTGTTTCTGTTTTATTTTTGTTGTATATTACTCTGAACGAAAGCGATACCATCAACAGTCCTTGTTGCTTTTATTTGTCTTCTTTCTATTCTCCTTTACTTTCTATTTTCTACTCTTTGTTTTTGTTGTTTTTCTCACGCTAATAGCATTTTATTGAAGCTTTCTACTTCGGACTTGGAATTGACGTGGTTGGTTCACTGTTTGGTTGGTTTTTTCACAGTGTTTCGTCCTTTTTTCCGTTGCTACTACTTTTTAGCTTGTTTACTCTAAAGCGGCGGCAGGAAAAACAAAAGCAACAAAGACACGAGTAGCACAAAGATTGCATTAAGATAAATTTAACTGAATCAATTTGCTTAATAGCCAATTCGAAGAGAAACCAAGAGACGCACATTACCACCAGCGTACAGGATATCAAGCGTATCCTGGCGACCCTTGTCCAACAAACCTGTTTCCTTTTTTTTTTCTGTATTTTTGTTGGTGAATGTTGCGATTTCATCTCATTTTACTTGCTTTTACTTCTTCACTTTCTCCACTATCTTTTGTTTGTTGTTGTCATTGCTCATTGGCTGCTGTCGCCATTTTTAGTGTCATTTATTTCGACGTAGATTTCTTGCTTTCATTCATTTTTGTTTGCCATTCTGTTGTTTTTTTTTTTTTGTTTTTGTTTTTGGTTTTTTTTGTGTTTGTCCATTTGCTTTATTTTGTTTTTCTGGTATATTTCATGATTTTTCCCTTTTTATTTTTTGTCGCCTTCATGATTCCCCCCTCAGTTTTACTTGGTGTAAGTAAGACAAACTCCTTCTGTTTTCGTTTGACATGAAATATCTTTGATGCTGACGCTGATCCTGATCCTTTCAGTAGAACAACAACATTGTTAGCCATCCATACTCATATTATTTTAAATTCTATTTGTTATGTCATATCTTTCAGTCTGTTTTTATCAACTGAAAGTCATCGTATTTCAAGTTGTAATTTATAAATTTCATTTGAATTTCCTTTTTATTTTTATTTCATTTTATTTTATTTTAGAATTTATGTTCAAATAAGTAACTCACTCCTTTTTCCCTTCCCCTTTCCTATATGTCGCTTTTTTTTTTTTTGTATTATCCTTAGTACAATATTAGTTTTCTCTTATTTTTCTCCTTTTGTGTTTTAATGGCGCACCCAAAATTATGCAATAGAAATTTAAAGTTTGACTTTGCTTGTTGCATTACAGTCGGTTATAAAATATAAGTCACATTTCCTAAAATTTTTTGTTTTTGTTTTTATTTTTGTTCACATTTTTCTATTTCGACAATTTTAATTTAGCCACTTATAACAAAAATAATACAAATGCAACAAAAACAACAACAACAGTAACGAGAACTAGGATAATGAAAATGAGTCTGAGGCAAGTGAATACATATGCAAATGCTGTTATTATTGTAGTCGTTGTTGTTGCTGCTGCTGCTGCTGCTGCTGCTGCATGTAGTTATCCTTGGTTCCTTGCTTCGTTACTCGTTTATGGCTTCCGTAGATACACACTCAGATATTCACATGAGTACAAATGCACACAAGGACAACACGCACTCAACAAAAGTTTTTAAACTCATCTGCATTATAATGACAACAAAGGACGAAGCTGAAAGCTGAACTAAATCACTGACAATGTCAGCCAAACATGCTTCAGTATGCTCACATGGAACATGAATACACACACACACACGCACGCAACCCACAACCCATCACATCCTTGTTTGCTTGCGTGAAGCGGAAGTGCACTTGACGTTGCTGCATTTGTTGATATCAAAGTATTTGTGTATATCGAGTTTGTGTATGCATGTGTACGTGTATTTACAACTAATTTCCAAGATAAAGATGATGTTGATGTGATCCTTGTTCTTGTTTTTATTGTTGCCTGCAGCATGCTCTGAACTGAATATTGAAAACGCAGAGCCAAGACGGTTTATCTCTTAATAAACTAAATACTCAGTCGTCTCAGTCTACACGTGCCTCATTCGTTTACTCAGAGCTTTGAGTCCTGACTTTAACTATTCTGATCCCTGAGCTATGAGCTTCTTTTTTGTCTATGATGTTTTGGTATTTACAATAAGTTTTTTCTGCTGCTCTTCTCGAAGACATTTGAGTTCCCACAAGGTAATTTTGTAAACACGTAATTTTATAAACAATTCTCTCCCTTTTTGTCTTTATCTTTGACTACAATTCCCAATTGCTTTGCTTAATAAACTTACAATTACATTGACGCGTTAGCGGATACTCTGGGGACAACGCAACCAAAAGACTATGAATGTCAGACTTACAATAACAGCAAGGAACAATCTTCTACTCCAATAATACAAGTCTCAGCTCAAACTATGAAGTATATAGTTGATGATTTTAACTAAGACGCGCAACAGAGTCTCCTTCCCGATTCCCGACAGAAACATACACAAATGGGAGAACAAACATACATATGAATAGGGATGGAGATGAATGAGAGACGCAGACACCTGACGGCATTCGTGCTGCTGCCTAATTCAATTACGTGTATAAATGATTCAGTAGCAAAAGCAGAAGGAGCCTGCCGTAGAGCAACCTAAAGAGAAGAAACTAAAAGAAGCAAAAGCAACAAAAAAAAAAAAAAAAGGCAAAGAAGGCAAGTTGAGGTTGCCCATGAAGAACATGGCTTCAGTCAAACGAGCAACAAGAAGTTTTATATTTTCCAAATGTGAAGAGGAATGAGTAAGGTAAACATGGTAGAATCATAGAATACGCTAAAAAAGTGTTCAACTTATATGAGTACGAAAAGGGAAGGAGAAAATTGACGATATGGAAGACGATATCTCTCCGGCTGAAAAGGCGCTGTAATCGAAGTCGAGTTTTATAGACATGAAAATGAATTGGAGAGAGGCATAGTGCAGGGAAATGGAGCAAGGACCCCTTTGCTTAAGCTTTAGTGTTGTGTCGTTGACTTGGTTTAAGGTGTCCTTACTTGAACTGGTCATAGTAACGTGTCCTGTGCTCCACTATAATGTTTACTGTTTGTGCAGGATCAAAGTTCATTTAGCTTATGACTTTACGAAAATATAAACAAACACTCACATATGCGAACACAAGCTCACACGTACACACACACATACAGACACTCTATGTCTTGTGTTTATGTTTGTCGCATTGTCGCTTATGTGAGTAGTTTGATTTTTTCTCATTTTCATTGTCCAGAACTTCATTTTCATTTTTGTCTTTTGTGTTTTTGTTTTGTTAGTTTTCTTGTTGCTTCTTATAGCTCGCATACTTTGGACGTGAAACGTGTCATGTTCGCCACTGACTTCTGTCGCCTGTCGCTTTTGGTTGTCTGACTGTCGCAAGTGTCCTTTTAGCTTGAGAATTTTCGTGTTTCGTTTTTCTCTTTTGTCGGTTGCTGCTCTTGTTTTTTCTTTCTTTCACTTTTATGTTGCTGTCTTATATTTGTTTTTGTTGTTACTTCTTGTTGCACTCTCTTTTATGTAGACATTCTGCTGGTGTTTCTTGTTTTCTTTGGCTTTTTTTTCATGTTTTGCTTGCTTCATGGGTCAGACATCATCACCATCATCATCATCATCACCAACATGTAGTACATGTGAAGTGAAATGCTTTTGCACTATTATCGGTCGCTCGGTCGGTCGATATTTAAGTACATATACCAATACCGATCCCCATACCCATCCCCATCCCCATCCACATCCTCATACTCATTTTCATGTACCTTGTACATTTGAAGGTTTTTCTTGTTATTGACTTTTTTGTTTGGCTTTCTCCTTGCCTTCTTCTAAAACTTAAGTTGTTGAGCTGTTGCTTCACCTCCACTCTTGGTTGTTGGTTTGCAGTTGATATGGAATTTTATTTGTTGTTCTTTTTCTATTTCCATTGTTGTTGCTACTGTTAGCCAGCCAAACTGTTGATTCACCCTAGAAACCAAAATAACAAAACTACATCAACAATTCGATTGCTTCCTTTTTCTGTTCTTTTTCTATTCTTTTTCGCTTGTTTGTTCAATGAAATATTCAAATAGGCAAACGAGCTGGAGAAGGAGAAGGAGCAGGAGTTCGAACAAGAAGAATAGCAGGAACAACAATAACAAATAAACTGAAAAGGACAAAAGCGATTTGCTATTTATGGCTGCAAAGTTACAAGCAACACACACAAAAAAAAAAAGAAAGCATCATCGTAACGAAATGCCAAAGTAAAAGAAGCAATAAAAGAACAAACAACAAAAATGAAGAAAAAGTGAATGAAAAAATGGTAAAGGCAGGAAAAAAGTTTCTCTTGCAAAAGTTTAAATTTAATAAATGAAAAAATCTCCGCAACAACAACAAAGCACTTAATTATATTGAACATAACAGCAAAGTAGACCTGGCTGACTGTCTGAGATCTTTTCCATGGAAAGGCAGAAACCAGAAGCAGTCACTCAAAAGACCAAACATAGGCTCTACCAAACCTTCAATAAAGAAATTCCTTCTTTGCTTAAAGCTTTTACTAAGGGAGTAGAGGGATAAAGGAAAAGTATCTTCCTAGATGAGAGACAAGTGATGCGGGATGTTGTTGATGTTGTTCCTGGCATCTGACATAAAATAAATGTGCTGTTAATTTACGATAATGTTTATTACCAACACATGACTGACGACTCATGACTGACACTGAGCAAAAGAGACTCACATAGATACTAAATGAGATAGATAGAGATGCTCTGAGAAGAGCAGGTGAGAGCAAAAAATGATGAAAATGATGAGCTACAACAGGCAATGCAAAGGTAAAGGTAAAGTAAGGTATGCATATATGAGTATCTTTGACTTTACTTAAACGATTTTTGACTTTAAATAGGAAAAAAAAAAAAAAATAGCAGGAAAACAAACAACGATATACTTTTGATGCCTTACCTCCTGGCCCCAAAACGTCATCCTCACTCAGTTAAGTCTGTCAGATATGACTTAAGTTCATTCTTCCCTTCATTCCAAAACTTTTCCCTTCCTTCTTTATGCATTTGCTTATGTTGGTTGCCTGTGAGTGACACGACAACGTTTAGGTTTTTAACCATATTTTTTCTGAAAGCTTTAAACGTAATTTTCGTTTCTTAACAAAATAAGATGTCTACATATCGCAAGCCCAAGTCAAGTCAACTCAACTCAATTCAATTCAAGTAAAATAGAGTCAAGTTAAGTTAAAGTCAAGTCAAGCCGTCAGTCAGTCAGTCAGTCAGTTAGTCCTTCAGTCATTCAATTAGTCAGTCACCTAGTCAAGTTAAATCAAAAAAGGTAAACGTTTCTGTCGGCAGCATGTCCTAACGAGCTCTCACTGTTTTTTTTTTTTTTTTTGTGTTTGTATGACGCCATTTTGCATTTGCCAAATAACAACAAATATGACGATGAAAATATACACAAAATAAAACCAATGCAAATGATGGAAAAACAAAACAAAAAATATGCCGACATTTTCCACTTGAGCTCAATGGTGAAAAACATGGTTAAAGCCACAAAGTAAAGTAGGTGGTTGTAGTCAGTACTTGGTATAACGTAACACACTTGTTGGCATGTTTCATATAAAAAACAAATAAGTAAACTCAAAGGTGGGTAGGTAGATGAGATGACTCTGATAATGGGAGGGTGGAAAGCAGAACACCACCATCACAAACAAACTAATCAAAGTAGAGCAATCTATGAATTAAGACAATCAAATTTGAGTGCAAGCGAATGGTAAAAAGGTTAAAGGTGAAGCAAAATGCAAAACTGGAAACAAAATGAACGTGGAACGTGTCGTTTATTCGGTGAGTGGGTGAGAAAGTCAATTTGATATTGGAATCTAATTTTATTTCAAAGCAACCTTAATATTTAAGGTTTCTTATTTGAAAGGAATCATGATAAGTCTGTTGAATTACAATATTCATGTCAGTGAGTCTCTTGTTTGTTTAAGAAGTCTAATTCTATAATAAAAATACTGTTCATACTGATTTCAACTTCTAAACTGGAATTGGAAGACATATAGGATATGAGTGAGAAATTATGAAAATTGAATTTATTAAAAACTTTAATAAGAGGACAAGAAAATTTTAACACAGCTGATGAAAAGTATAATACGCTCAAGACTTTTTTTTTTGTAAATTGAACTTGAAATCGGGACTGACCCTTGACAGGCATCTCACACACTCATCTTCACATCAAAAACAAAAGAAAGTAGAAGAAGAATAGAGCCAACTTATTCTAACCCAAAAAAATAAAAAAAAAATTGAATCTATGTGATAATTTGTTATTTTATAAGACCATTCTGAAACCAGTATACTCGTAGATCTACGGGGCACTGCTGCCAACTCAAAACTAGAAATTATTTAGAGGTTTTAATCCAAACAACTGCAGAAACTCGGTTAGTCTCTGAGACTTGCATCCATGAGAGAGGAGACTCAGGCTTAGCAATAGACACAGCTCACAATGAAAGGACCATGATAATCAATCTGCTGGACGCAGCACCCTCTTGATCTACTGATCCGCTTCCTGGACGATTGATCTAACGATAAATTAATTTAATATTATGTGACGTTTTACTTATTCAAATTAGCCTACTGTCACCTTTGACAGACAAGAAATTTCACATCTTCCAATCTTGTATATTGGTAGTAATCCTTAGCGAATTTTACTCTTATTCACAAAGTATTTTTCCTCAACAAATTTATTTTTATGGTGATGAATTCTGGAAGATTGACGATCTGTAGGAGGGTTTAAAACATTTATTTCGTAATGATTTGATTGAACCAAATTTTGATAGAATTACAATGTGATGGTCCTTAATTAGTTTTTCGTTTTATACATTTTTCACTAAATGAACTGACCGATTCAACATTTTGGGAAACAGATTTTCCATTTTATCTTTGCCAAAAAATTAGCTCCACTTCTCTATGAAGAGGAATTAAACTTTAGCACTTCAAGAAATTCCATATATTCTGTTTGTATCCATTATTTTGATCAAGTAAAGTTCCACCTTCATTAAAAAATGATGTGGTTTCTGAATTTTGGGGAATCACAATATTTATTTTGGTACGTAAAGTAATTACCATATTGCATTCTTTGAGACAACACCAAACGTTTTTCTATAATAAAAAATGACAAAAGTTAAACAAAAACTATTCCCATGTTTTTTTCTTTTAAAATTATTTATTTTAATCTTAATATTGTTAATAATAAATTTCAATAAGAAAGAGTTCCTCCCCGGCTTCCATATAAAGAAATCGTTGAGATCATTAAAAATAAGCCCGTTTTGATTTTAAAACAATAATAAATTAATATAAACAAATATCAATGATAACTGAAAATGTACAAATTCCAGACTAATTAAATATAAGAAACTTTTTTAATTTTTCTCTTTTCTAAAGCTGCAATTTTTTGCATGAAGGAACAATTTTCTTTAATATGTTAAACCCTTTTGCAATGCAACATGTGTGATTAATTTGTTTCATTTTCCATCTGTTTGCCCATGAGAACTTATTTTTAGATTAAAGTGTGTATTTCCCCTTTAACTCATCTCCAATTTCAGACTCTTCGAAACTATTGTACTCGTAGACAAACTTTCCCTAATCGAAACAAAAAACTTTAATTTTCGATCTCACTTACTTATGTAAGCAAAAGTCAAATTAACATTGCATTTTATTGGTTACACTTACACTTACTCATGACATTATGCGTCGTCGCTAGCACACCCCATATAGCATAGCATATAGTATTCCTTTAACAAACCAGAGAATATTTGTTCATTCTTTACTCTGTCTGAGTGGTCATTTATATGCGTATCCGTATGTCTATGACTTTTCCAAATTTTTTATGCCCTTTATGTACAATTTCTAGTATGTGTAACCAATTCTATAGACAAATCACACTAAATTCAACCAAGCCGAACCAAATCGAACCAAACTGAACTAAACTGAACTGAACTGAACTGAACTGAATCCAATTCAACTGATGTGTGCTGAGTTCATTTGAACTGAGTGAGGAGGCAACCCATTCTAGTTCAGTTCAATTCAAGTCGCGTAGTCATTGTCGCCAAAACCATTGAAACAAATGAAATGATTGTATCGATTACTAGCAACTATTAGTACCAACTTCATTTATTCCATTACCTCCTTTTGTTTCGTTTCACATTAGCTAGTGATGGGCGTCTATGATGAGTGGGTGGCATACATTACAATACAAAAAAAAAAAATACGCAAGTGAATGAATTAGAAAATAGGCTGCGTTCAGTTTGGTTGAGTTCTACATGTATAGAAATTTACTTGCTTTTTTAGTAGCATTTTGAACCAAAAAATAATGAAAAATAAAAGAAAATCAAAGGAAAATATATAAATAAAAAGTAAATAAATAAATAAAAGAAAACTGATGACGACGAGCCAAAGCAAAGAGAACTTTATGCTTGAGCATGCTATCGTTTGGGGATTAGCGCCCAAAAAACAGAACACAGAACCAAATGACATTGATACATAAGGAGAATATGAAAAGAAGTGGGGGGAGCAAAGGAAAGGTGTGGGTTCTTTAGGAAGCAATGCTGAGGTTGATTGTTCTTGCTAAGGAGGGAATGAAGTAGTAGTCATGTAGTCAATTGTTGCCTTCATTTATTCATTCATTGAAACATTCGTTCAACGTTTTTTGTTCAAATCGGAAGTTATCGATCTTGAATTAAATACGCAAAGGAATTGCGCCAAATCAAACACAGACACTAAGTTATGCACATACACTCACACAATATACAACTCGTATGTATAAAGGACAAACTTATAATACAAAGGAATCTCAGACAGAAGGGACATGGAAGCAACAAAAACTCAATGAGAAATTACAAATGAATACCGACGCATATTTGGCGCCTTTTGTTGACTTTATTGTTGCTTCTGATACTCTACATTCTCATTGAAGGCAGAAGGCGTGAAATGAATCGAACAAACGAACGAGCGAACGAACTCAAGAACAAGTCCCTGCTACCGCTACGTCTAAGAGTACTTGTGTACTAGTGCATTGTGTTGTTGTTTTTCTTATAACTAATCATATATATATATTGTAGAACGAATTTCTTCCTTTCCTTCCATATAGTATCATAAAGAGAAACATTCATTCATTTCATGACGACGACGGCGACGGCGATGACGGCGATGACGACGATATTTCCGCTGACGATTGACTTTAGTTATTCTTCTTTGAGTTGAGTTGAGTTGAGTTGAGTTTAAGCCATGCTGAGCCTGGCATAACTTGGTGATGGCGCTGATGATTCCTCGAGCCTTTTTGCATATACAAGTAGTCAGCAAGGAAGCAAAGCGACAAGTAAAAGTAGCATGCAAAAAGCTTTATACGAGTGAGTGAGTCAATAAGGAATACGAAGGACAAAACCAGAAGTTGTCTACCATATGTAGGAGTAGGTATATAGTGCACTCGTATGTTATAGCGTTATGTTTATATTAGAGAAATCAATGAATAATGGATTTCATATCATTAGCAATGAGTATGAGTTACTGAGAAGGTCTTAGCCCTGAGTATCGAGCTTAAGTGTACTCAAGTGACAGAGTGTGGAGGAGTGAAGGAGATTCGTTGAGGATGCATGAATGGCAAAACTTTCAATTACATCAGAAAAATTTCACAACTTTATACAAATACAATTACCCAAAGACAAACAGACATAGAGAAACATATAGGAAACATCACATCATCATCATCATCATCATCATCATAGCAAAGTATCGCTTCAGATTGCATTGCATTTCATTGGATTGAGTACGTGAATGTAAACTAAATGAATTTACATATGAAGAACTAGTAGTAGTTGGTAAAACTCATCATCATTATCATCATGATGACGAAGATGAAGATGAAACGGTATGAGCAAGAATAAGGGGCTGTTAGTTTTCGATAGTGGCATGCGACATGCTGTGATTGCCTTTTTTACAGTCACTCACTCAGCCCATTGTCGTCCCTTTATGTCTCTTGTAGTAAGAGTATGTTCTATCTAGTATCTTCTCTATTCTTTCCTACCCTTCCCCTTTTGTCAGTCAGTCAGATCAGCATTCGTTTGCTTGTGTCTCAAACGGGAATTATGCAATAAATTTGTAAAATATACACGAGACTCGCATAATAAAAAAGCAAAGCTGAGCAAAGCAAGGCATTAGAAGAGAAGAAGCCAATAACGGAAACAAATGGAAATGAAAATGTACAAAAAGAAAGAATGAAGGAACGAACGAACGAATGTATGGATGGGCAAGCAAACAAGTTATAATCCTTCAGCTGTTGCTGCAAGTCAAATAGTAACATACACAAGGAAGAAGGGGTGAAACAAGGGATGAGTATCGGTTTCTGTGTATGTGCAGAAGTACTTTGAGCGACTTCAATCAGTTGTGTTAAAATAATAATTTCATTTTTGTCTTCCATTTGTTTTCTACATTTATATATATATATATTTTTTTTTTTGTTTTTTGCTTTTGTTTTATTATAAAACAATCATTCATCCACCAGACTCCCTAACCTTCTGCTCTGAATGTCCTTATGTGATTCACACTCACACTTAAAAATTGCATAAATTTGCTTCGCATGTCAAATAAATTGAAATAGTTGAGTTCAGTTCACTCACTCATTCAGTTTAGTCAGTTGCAGATAGAATTAGAGTGGAATGGATTGGAGTGAGTTTTGGATAGAAATCCTCTACAGAATTCACTTTTTAGATTGCGCTTATGATGATGCACTGTTGTTGTCGTTGTCGTTGTTGTTGTTGTTGCTTGGCAGGCCAAAAAATCGTAGACAAATATGAAATGATGATAAAAACTCAAGCTGGCAAAATGCAGCTGAGCCGACACGAGAGCAAAGCGAAGCCAAGCAAAGCCATGCCAGGTCGAGTCACAATCGCAAATGTATGCAATTTACATTTTGATCCTTGGTCTAGTGTAGTCCTCATACAGATACTCATTGTAGAATAGAAAAGACTTGAGCTTGAGCGGCATAAAAATTGAATTTTACAAGTGTGTGTATTCAATCCCATTGTTGCTGTTGCATTTGTTGTTATCCTTAAATTAATTGAATGTGTTGGAAATGTGTTTCTGAGGCCTCTTCTCTTCATCACATGAACAGAGACAATGAGAATTTCCCTTGATTTTGTTATTTATTTTTTTTTTTTGTTATTCTTTTGGTCATTTTGTAGTCCTTAACCATTTTACCATAATGGAAATAGTTTTGACTATTGGATTTTGATTTCAAATTATTGTAGTTTCAAAGTTTTTTAATAGAAGTCAATTCATCATGAATCATATATCAAGAAATGATGAGAGAGAGAGAGAAAGAGAGAGAGAGAGAGAGAGAGAGAGAGATAAGTTGATGCCAGGATAACAAATTGACAGCTGACAAACAATTGAAAAATGATTTAATATATGAAATTGCTTTGAAGTGCAAGAAAAATATTTCATATTATTGAAAAAAGTAAAAGAAAAAAAATGGCAAAGAAACGACCAACAAAATTTTGTCCAACTCAATTGAAGTCTAAAATAGACTCAAACTCAACTCAAAGCGAATTATTGCGACTTTAGTGGCATTTATTAAATATTTGTTGGTCCACAATGTCTGCGGCAACTCATTTTCGGTATAATTTTCAAATATTGATTTTGTAATCCCGGCTGGCTTAATTGAGCTTTGGCGCACCACATCAAAATCCCACCTCCATCAATAACGAAATCAACAACACGGACAAAGACAGGAAAAGGAAACAGGGACTAGTGGCCAGGGGCAAGGGACAAGGATGAGCAAGAGTAAGAGGATATTGAAAGCCAACAGCTCAATGTCGTCACGTATTAATTAATTTTAAAATTTAATTTACAAAATCTCCCTACAAATGAATCAACCAATGAAGGAAAGAACGAAGGAACTAAGAATTGAAGAAGATGTTGAATTGAACAAAACAACAAAAAAAAAATAATAATAGAAAAGACGATAAATTTGAAAGGATGGGTTCAGCGCAATTTTAATAGATACAAAATTGAGAAAAGAGAGTGATGGTTGTGAGATGAAAGTATGGAAGGATGGGATAGAAAAGAGTACGGAAGTTGGCTTATAGGCTCTAGTAGAACCAGAAAAAAGAAGCCAGTCGGAAGGTGTCGCCTGGCATTGAATACATTTTGAGAATGAAGACTATGACAATAACAACAGCAACGAGGATAATGAAAACAGTTTGAAATGTGTTTTTTATAACTTGGCATTTTTACTTACATTTTACATACTTACTTGTATTTGTTTCGTCTTCTATTTTATTTGTTGTTGTTGCTTGTAAAAGGGAAAATATGCGCACGATTTACTTTTGCGAAAATAAACGGCAAAATAACCAAAACCAAAAAGAAATATAAGGAGAAATGACAAGAAAAAATATTTATTTACCATATTTTTATTCTTAGTTCGCCATGATAAGTAAAAGTAGCACAACAAAGTAGCATGTGCAAGAACGAAAAAAAAAAAAAAAAAAAAATACTAGTAAAAATGTAACGGAAAAAATAACTGAGGCAGGATGAAAATTGTCTTCTTCTGAAGAAGAAGGATATTACTTTTTTTTCACTTTTCTCTCTTGATATTTTTTGATTTAGCATTTGAATGGCGCCAAATGTATTTTCCATACTTTTGCTTTCTGGCAACATTTTGTAAGGCGGGCAGCAATGACAACATTGATGATGATGATGATGATGATGAAGGAAGAACAAAAGGCTCAAAAGCAAGAGAAAATACTTGTACACGCCCAGCATTGACAAACCGCAAAGCTTACCAAGGTAATAGAGGAGAAAGGGGGCTGGGAGCTTCTGAAGATCATAGAGCAGCGGCGTCTTTTGAGACAAGTTACCGTTTTGGCGCTAGTTGTACGCGCCATTGGGGCGTATGAGTAATATTTTCATAACAACAACAACAAGAACACCAATACCAACAATTGCAACAGAAGAAAAATTTCTTAAGAAAAAAATAAAAAACAAATTTTCATCTTTACACAAAATTAAATCAAACGTGAACTGTGAAAAAAAAGAAATATTAAGAAAAAATGGAAAAAAAATAGAAACAAATTTCAACTTATTTCTTGGTTATGAGTTGAGAGTCCTTACTTGTTGTTGTTGTTACAATTTTTATTCTTATTGTAAATGTTGTTGTTATTGTTTTGTTAAATATAATATATGTTGTTGTTATTGTTGTCGCTATAAATTAAGTCGCTCACGCTTACTTATAATATTTTCTTCATTTTCATTTCTTGTTTTCTACTTTCTTCCGCACAACTTATTTTGTTGACATCTTAAACAACAACAACAAGAACATCAAGAATAACTGGGAGAATAACAACAAAAATAAGTATGGAAATATTTTATGGAAAACCTAAAAATTTTCCCTCGACTTTGCTGAAAACTTACGCACTCTACTGTATGTCTTAGGTGAACAACTGATGTTCCCCAGGATTGAGTGAAGTCCATAATTTTAATGAAAATAAAAAATATAAAAAATAAGAAAGAAAAATACAAAAAATTCTTTACATTTTTGCATGTGGTGCAAAAGATGATGATGGAGAAAATGGAAAAAATTTATAAAAATATGAAAAATATGTGGGATTTCGCCTTGGACTTGAAAAGCAGTTCATGGAACCATGAGTTCCCAGTTGTGATAGTAGATAGATAGATAGATAGATAGCAGTGAATGGTGTTCAAGTAGACCAAGAAGGCCAAACGAATGAATTTATTTATGTATTGTATGTTACTTTGGTAAGTAAATATTGTAAGTCTTGTAAGCTGTCACGTTGAAATTGAGCAAAAATATTTAGGCAAGAACAACAACAACAGCAGAAATAACAATAAAAACCACAAGTCAACCCAAAAGTAACAACAACAAAATAAGACGAAAAAAAAAATTAACAGAAAAGGCAAATAACAAGGGTCAAATTGAGTCCAAAGTCTACATAGAATGAAAAACACCCAAAATTATATTAAATAAAGTCATATTTAACTAAGTAACCAAGACAAAGCTGAATTGAAGAAGGATATTTTTTCATACATGCCAGAAGAAAAACTGAATTCTTAGAAAATTGCTACACAAACAAAAAATACCTACAGAGATGAAATTCAACCAAAATTTAAAAAAGAGATTTGGTTTATTTGGTTTTGGTTACCATTTTTCTTCTTCTACTAAACTCAGGTAGAACTCAATTGACCAATGATGACGACAAGGCTAACAATGTGGTTTAGTTCTCAAGTCTAACTGACTTAAGTTCGCCTTGGGTCATTGAAGTCAATCGACGAAAACCAGGACGAATACACCAAGACTAGTCAACCAGTCAAGTCAAACAAGCCAGCCAAGGCTACCTAAGTTCAGCTTAGTTCAGTTCAGTTTGTGTAGTACAATATAAGAAGTGCAACTAGTAAGAGGAGACTTACTAAGGCTAATTTAGGCCAAGCGAATATTTTAAGGATTTGATTCCTATTCTTTCTTTTTTTTTTTTTTCTTGTGCCTTAAAGGAAATGCCAATAGTTTTTGTAGGGGAGAATTGCGTTGATTTGAGTTTGAGGGAATGTCATGTGTTCAACAACGTACATATTTATATATTTAAAATTTTGTCTCTAAAACCACCTTAAATTCATGCAACATCTTCCTTCTCCCAGATATTAATAGGATACAATTGGGGCGCAGCCTGTTGACAACGCTTTCTGTTGTTGATGACGATGACAACGTAGCTTGATGATGTTAACGACATTTCTATATGTCTATGTTCATGTGTAGATGTGAGTGAGTGTGTGTGTGTGTGTGTCTTTCTGATTGTATTTGTTGGAAAATTGTTGATGTGTCTCGTTGACATGTTTTCCTTTTTAAGTAAAAATCAAAACATAAACTCACTTAAACAATTTTCCCTTGCCTATCTCTGCTTGAGCTCTTTCAGATCCATTGCCTGACTGTCTGCCTGACTACCAAGTCCCATCCTTGGTTGGTTTAGTTGGTTGGTTGGTTGGTCGGTCCCTTTTAACATGCCCAATAGAATTTATTTATTTATTTTTTTTTTGGGATTTCCCTTTGAACAAAGGACTCCCGCATACACTAACTCACTTTCTTGTAAATAAAGCTGTGATTTTTTCACTTTTGATTTTTTACTTTGCCTTCTTTGCTTTTCCCATCTATTTTATCAGCATCTTTCCTATTTTGACTTCTCTTTCTACTTTTCTTTTTTTTTTTTGTTTTTGCTCGCAGCTCCAATACTAAATTCCCAGCCGACATGGCTGTGAGTATCTTCGTATTACAGTCAGTCATTTGTTTCACCCCAACCAATCTCATCTCTATCAATGGACTTACCGATTGATTCTGCTGCATGCGTTTACTTGCAAATCCGATATTTTTTTAAACTCACTTTTTATTTTGCGGCGCGAAACTGAGATGCTTTCAAGGACCTGTCTGTCATTCACTCACTCACTTGCTCACTTTCTCACTAGTCATTTAAAGTGGGGCCATGAGGCTGTGAAAATGTGAAGATTTCATATATGGAATTGTACATTGTTATATCTCGTGTCTCGAATTTCATTTCTGTTGTTGTTTTTGTTATTGTCTGTTGAACCAACATGACGCCGCTGATGATTGGCATGAATGGTGGAGTGAAATGTTAAGCAAATAAGATGAGAATGAAAGACAAGTAGGAAGGAAGGAAGAGTGTGATTTAAGTGAGTTAAGTAAGTAGGATGAGGATGGAGTGACTTAAAAGTATGCGTTAAGTTGACGAAAGTAGCAAATATATTTGTATATCGCATGTTGAACAATCAAATTTAAAAGAATGTCAGACAATTGTCTTCTCAATCTCACTCTGACTCCTCCCTCTGTTTAAGTTCCTGCTTCGCGTGTGTAGCACGCAAACGATTGATTTATAGTTAAAGACAAGGATATAAGTTCAGCGACAATCACATCAGGTAGAGCTTCAAATTATTGTCAGAAAGACTCAATTTGTTTTTGTTTTGCTTTTCGATTCCCCAAGACTTCCACATACCTACATACACTTGTTGAGTCTGACATTAAACTGAATGGAAAGAACTTTTTGAGGGATTTTCTTCTTTAAGCAAATCCACTTTTAAAGCCTTCTTGAGTACAAACATATAATATACTTGTATAGAATGGAGTTTAGAATTGAGTAAAGATATCCAAATCAATTTATTGTGATACACCACTTGAGTATTTTTCCATGCTGAAATTCTTATTATTCAATCAGCCGAAATCATAACGCTTTGCTCCATCCAATGATGTTTTCGTCAGTCTTTAGTTTTAAATCCCATTTCAAATCATCTTCATCTACTCAATACCATGGTCGACCTTCAAAAGCATTTAAGCTGCTTTACCACCTTCATTCCCATTGGCCAACCTCATCACTACCCGTCAGCTAACCAAAAGACTCACGCACTCATTCACTCACTCTCAATCTTCTTTCCTCTTTTTCTCACTGAATCCTAGAATGGGCCCCTGTGCCTTTGGCTATCAAAGGAAGAAAGAAGTACAATTCCCAGGATACAATTTCAAACGCAACAAATAGCTACAGCAACAAAGCAAATGGAAGATAAAGTGTAGAAAAAGAAAAAATTGAAAAGGATAAAAAACCATAAAGGCATAACGACCGATTAAACTTTTGATATTGTTTTCGTACTTTATATTTTATTTTCTCCCCATTCATTCATTTTTTTCACTCGCTCAATTTCTCTTAAACAATTTTTATTTTTCTTTATTTTATTATTATAACTTTGTCTTGTTGTTGCTGTTGTTGTTGCCTTTGAAATGCGGCTCGCATGCAATAAAAAAGAACAACACCAAAAAAATCGCATGAAAGAAATTCTCATTCTTTGTCTGAAAACTTGTTCAGGGCGACCGGCAAAGGCTACGAAGACACGCCGCCATATAAAGTAGACTATCTGTCCTTTTTACTCATTTATAAGTATGTTTATATCTGTGTATATGTGTGTATTTATGTGCGTGTATCAGGTGCCTTCTTTGAATGCTCCTCTGGGGACATTTGACGTTTTGCAAGTTTTGCTCAACCAAACAAACAAAAACAGCAACCAAAGATTCCAAAAAGAAAAGCGCAACAAATCGAAGAAATTGAAAGAAAGAAAACAAAAAAGTGAATAAAAGAAAAAGTTCACACAAACATTTCACAGTTTAAAATTAACGATTTGCTATAAAAAATAATCAATCTCTGTGCAGACGCATACAATGAAGGTTGCCCAGTTGGGATTAGAATAGGAATAGGAATTGGACTTGGAGTCTTTTATTGAGAGTGAGTAAATGAGATGAAATGAGGAAATTTTGTGGCATCAAATGGTGCAGGTGTGGCATGGAATTCTTTTTATTTGCTGTGATTTTTTTCTTTGCCATTTTCCATTGGTTTGAGAAAAACTTTTCGATGACTTTGGCAAAAGAAATTCATGAAGAAAATTAAAAGAAAAACTCCCAAGCCTCCCTTCTTAGGGAGGATTATTATACATATTGGTCTGTGGTGGCGGTATTCAGTGCAAGTTCAACCAGGGCTTACTGACAAACTCACTCATTGACTTTCGTATCGCATTAATGCACAATTTACGATGACGACGACGACGGATATGAATGTGAATGTGGATGGATCCAGATTTTCAGCAGATTCGTTTTCATTATTTATTCTTTTGTCCAATATTTCCAACTTAGCTTAAATAATTAAAGCCATACGCTCTCGCTTCTCGCTAATCGCATTGAAAATTCAATCAATATGACTTTGCAGGTCAAGATGAATATGATTCATTGCTGTGAGTCGTTGGAGCTAAGGATATGCTTCGCAGAATAGCTGAATTGGCAAGACTGCTGACTTCGATCTCTATCTTTCTTCCTATCCATTCTTCATTTGCAGTCAGCGTATGTGAGTTTATGTGGGTATTTAAGGAAGTGAGTTATAAAAGGTTGATTCTATTGTAGTTTGGTTGGGTTTTGATTTTCTTTACTTTGTATTGTATTGATGGTACTAGGAGTAGGAGGAAACTGACATCTTTGTTTTGGCCGCCAATTTCTGGTTGGTTGATTCAAACACGAATCGAAACCAAGGATAGAAACTTATCAAATCCTGTGTCCAATGTCCTGTGTGTGTGTGTGTATGTTCGTGATTGCAAAATAATGATTTATGATGAAAACTACTAGGAAAACACACAGTAGTAAAAAGTAGTTAGAGACACATGAACTCTGTGAACTCTCTCCTACGCTGGGCCTTTCTACAATTCTTGCTCACTCATTATACAATAACAAATATACTATCAAATAGTAGAAGATATTGTAGTAGATAGTACAAGGAACAACAACTATTAGCTATATGATGTTCCCACTTACTACTATTCTCATGTTGGTTTATACATCTTTTTCTCATCAGAAGTTGGCAAATGAAACAAAGATTTATGGCAATCAGGGCATGTTACTGACAGACAGACAGACGGACAGATGAACGCATGGACGAAATCAAGAAAGAATTGTAAACACGAACGAAGGAACATAAAGTCACTAGGCATCCTGTCTTTCTGTCTGTCTTTTTGTTTTTTCAACATTCATTTCTTGGTTAGTGTAAGGCAGTAAGGCAGTAGAACATGGTAACTGTCGCCGCCTTGGCGTTGACTTCAAAATATTGTAGAGCCAGCCTTCCTCATGAAATTTGTGAATCGATGAGTTTGTGTGTTGATGATGTTGCGATGAAGGGCAAATGGTCAGTGGCATCAGTAGCTAAGACGAACTACTATGGTCATTGGCTCTACTTAATCTAGTTGCCATGACTTCCCCTTTTCTTATTCCAAATTTCCTACTCTTCTTGCCTATAATCATTTCAAGTTGATTATACAAAAGCCTGCAGGAGATAGAAAAAGGAGAGTTGAAAAACTACAAAGTCATCTTATGTCTGTTTGAAAAGCAGGAGCAGAAGCATCAGAACTTTACTGACGCCATTAGTAAAGCATTTAACTGTTCATTAATTGACAGTTTTACGCATCGCAGTTGAGTGAAAAAAGTTAAGCATACTTTGCGGCTTAACCATTCACATTCTCATCGTCACCATCATCATCACCAATACCGCACTTGCTTTAATGAGATTTAAGTGGTAAAAGCAAGCAGATTATGGTCAACTATTAAAGTATCTAAACACACAAAAAAAAAAATAAAATAAAATAGAATTTTTTCCTTGCAATTGATTCGCTTTAGAATAAAAAAAACTCTGCTATCCACTCCACTCTTTTGTACCTTGGTACTCTTGTGATTCAATTACTTGACAACACTTAAAGCAGAATGGAAAATACTGTAGAATCGGAATGATTTGGAAGAATGGTAGGGGAAGGTTGAACACACATGTGTCCCGGAAAAGCGCAACTCGCAAACACACAAATCGAATTGAAAATTCAATTGGAAAATGTAGCAAGTAGAAGAAGTAGAAAAAAGTGCAATACAAATTGTTCAAATAGAATCAAATTAGAATTGATTGAAAATTAAAAATTAAAAATGTTTTAAATGATGGGAATGAGAACAGAAAACCGACTGAAGAACGAAAAAGAATGTGTGTATGTGTGTGTTTATATAAGGTAACATGTATAGCTGCCATCGTCATTCTCATCACCACCCAATCATCCAACCAAGCAACCTAACCACTCATTCATTCATTCATCGACATTCCATTAACCACGCAAGTTCAAAAAGGTTTTAATGTCGTTTGATGCGTCTGTGTTATATAGCTTTCCATTCTATCTATCTGACTGTCTTTCTGTCTTTCCTTATGTCTGTCTGTCTTTATGTCTATCATCGAATTCAATACCATGACGGAGCATGTGTTTATATTGTTATTGTATTCCTACCGCTGGTTAACAACCATTGAACAAACAGCCTTTGAATTCTTAAATAGCAACAACAATCAAAACACCAGCACACAATAATCACCAGTTTCACTGCCACCATCAGTACCAGTAGCATGCCAAGACCACCTACACAAATCCGAAAATCACAACTCCACATCCTGAAACGCCGCACCTTGTTCTATCAATATTCAATACTTGAAATGCGATTGTGATTTGTTGAAATCCGAGAGAAAACACAATTTTAAAATTTCATTTAACACGCCGTCATTACAAACAGTCCTTTGAACAATGTACACACACATACACGCAACACACACACACACACACACACTCACACACTTGTCAATTCTATTGTTGTAATGGATTGTATGTTTTTCCTTTTTCTTTTTCCATTTTTTTTTTTTTATGCAATTACAAGTTGCAAGAATAGAAAATAGTTTCATAAAATTGCTTTGTAATTGGTTTTCCAATATTTTCTATTCATTACATTGCACTTTGTTGTTGTTGATAATGATGATAATAATAATGATGTTATTAATGATGATAATATAGGCGATGTCATTGAAACTTATTCTTGATTTCAACTTATGCATAAATCAAAAACTGAAATAAAGAACCTATTTTAACAAACTGGAACAAAGTAGGACAAATTGTTGATGGAAAGAAATTTTAATAAGAATTATTTGTTTGTAAATAGAGAATTCTGAAGATTTTTAAAATTTGTACTGAAAGTATTCTCCTTTCACTCATAATTGTTAAAGGAACATAACAAAAAAAAAAAAAAAAAAAATTGAAGCACAATATGAAAGTGAAACTTGTTTAGCGAAGAGAGGTAAATCCACAAATTAGAAAATGAAATGTGACGAAAATCAAAATGCACTGATTCTTCAGAGACGTAGTGGGGAGACGCACAGAACAACGCCCATTGTCTTTTGAGGGCTCGTCTGCAGAGTGTAGAATGAATGCTTATGCGTGAGTAAGAGAGAGATAAAAAATGCTTTACTGATTGTGTTTACTTTACGAAAGAACGTACGAATAAGTGGCCGAATGACCGAAAAATAAAATAACTGTTGTGTTTTGAAACAATATAACACTAGAATATTCTGTATTATTGCTTGGCCATCTACTTCGAAGTTTCACTTCAATATTCAATATAATAATAACATCGTGAAATTTTGATTTTCGTCACATTTCATTTTCATATTTTTTGGATTTACCCCCTTTCGCTCAAGAAGTTTCACTTAAAAGAGAAAAAAATAAAACGCTTTAACTTTAGAGCTTAGTCAAGTGGGTACTTTGGATGATTTAACACAAACACACAAACTTTGTTTCGCTTATTTAGCAATGTATGACTTGACAAACTCCAGCAATTGGGATTGCGATATTCTGGCCAAAGGCGACAAATAAATAAATATGACATCATTGGTATCAAAATTTTAATATTTTTTTTTAAATAAGATTAATGGTTCGTGAAGCACAATTTAAAAAGATCTGCGATTGCGTATTTCTTATCGTATTTCACTTCAATATTATTACTATAGTTTCTGGTTAAGTTTCCTTTCAATTTAAAATTAATTGAAGGAACCAAATTCTTATGCTAACTAATTCTTAACATTGTGAAGTATGAATGTATTCCTCATATTTTGCATTTAACGTTATGATTAGGTTGGGTTATACAAGCCGCTCAACGCAAAGGCCAGTTTACCCAGAAGCCTTAAGGCTCATTGTTATGTGTTAGGTTAGGGTATTCTTAGTTGATCTCTTAGGCAAATTGGCCAAACTACAAAAATCTTCGAAGAAAGGTTTCTTGAAAAGACTGATCTGTGTTTCAAGAAGAGGTGTGCGATACTTTTGCATTTATTCTCACTTCTATAGCTGCAATAGAAGTCTTGATGGGGAGAATGCATTCTTTGAGTCATGATGCTGCAATAGAAGTCTTGATGGGGAGAATGTATTCTTTGAGTCATGACGCAGTGCCCTGTTAAGATTCCTGTTTTCATACAAACCGTGGTTTTTAGTTAAAGTGTAGGAGCTTGGTGGTCCAGTTCGGTTAGTAATAATGCCAGATTATATGAGCTATAATGGCGCACTTACCCAACATGTGCCTGCTAGTCTAATAGTTTTCCACTCTAAACCTGAAAGGATTGCATTTTAGATATTTTAGTAACTATTAACTCTGAAATAAGATCATATCTGATTCATTGGCAAAATAAGTTTAAAAATAAACTATAGACAACTTCACATGCTAAATCATCTCAATCGACACATTACAGTTTGATCATTTTTGAATCAAATTCAAATGTTTCTTACAGGTTTCATTATCTTTTTCTCAATATCAAATGCAGAGATTGCAAGCAATACATCCCATTAACATTCAAGGCTGAAATGCATTGAAAATTTGAAATGGTAATTATGCCGTTTATGTAATTTATGTATTTTCCATTCTGTACTTTCTCAGAATGCCTCTTTGTAAATGAATCATTCACAACACAAAATGAATACAATCAAACCACAGCAAAGTAAAATATTTTTAATTCGTCGTGGAACGTTTCCTCCTTTCCTTCTTGTGCTGTTTGTTGCCCTTTTTACTTACTACACAAAAAAATATCCTTACCATCATTTTCCTGCATGCTTCAATGCCGAGGCAACTGATGTTGAAGTTGATGTTGAGGTTGAGGTTGAGGTTTTCCACTTAAGTTGTTCCCTTCGTTTGCAATTAAAAATTAAATAAAAATATAAAATTTAAAAAATGCAAAAAAAAAACAGAACATATTTCCTCTGTTTGGTTTAATATTATATTTTTGTTCATTTTATTTGTTTTTCGTTTCTTTATATATATTTTTTCTGTTTTCTGTTTGCTTGTTACTACTACGCTATGTTTCATTACAACTTCATTTTGTTTGTCCATTACTTCATCGTCATCTTCATCATCGTTTTCTTCAACTTCTTATTCAGCTGCTTTTTATCATATTTTTATGATTTGCCTTTTCCTTTTATTGTGTGTACTTTTTTCATAATTATTTGTGTTTAAGTTTTTTATTTCGTTTTTTTTGTTTTTTATAATTTTTGCGCATATTATTTTCATTGGAATTTTTTCTCGCATGCGATAAATTTTTCTTTTTGGTAATTTATTTCATTTTTATTATTATTTTTTCTGTTATTATGTATTATTATTATGAAAATATAATATACAAAACTTTTTTCGTATTTCATTTGCTTTATTTCTTCTTGACTTTTCATTTCTCCTCCCTTCATTTTTTCTTTCATTCATTATTTTTTTTTTGGTAATTTGATTTTCATTTATTAATTTTTACAATGCATTTTTCTGGTTACATTTAAATCAAATAAATATAATTATATTATTCATCTATTGTGTATCAGTGTGTGTGTGTGTGTGTGTGTGTGTGTGTGTGTGTGTGTGTGTGTGTGTGTGTGTGTTTGTATGTGTGTGTGTAATTGTTACTTTATATTTTGACAGCATATTTAAATTCAAAATGGTGGTAAATTGATGCAATGAATGAAAATGTTAAGATCAAACAAACAAATATGAATCCATTCTTTTTTATTTTGTATCTTTAAAATCAAATTGAAATGCTTTTGTGTCTGTGTGTGTGTGTGTGTGTGTATCTGTGTTGTAGATGTTTTTTTTTGATTATTGAGGGGTTTTCTAAAGAAAAAGGAAACAGGTTTAAATCTGCCTTGACTGTTTCTTTATATCCTTCTTACATAAATTGCAAACTAAATAATCATATCATATTGAGAATATACAGAGAAAGAGATCCCTTTTTCTTTTAAATCAACAGATGAGCTGATTTTAAGATATAACATTTCTAAGAACCCATAGATATAAGATATAAGAAGTTATTTTTATTGATCAATTCTACTTGTATTTGTCTTCAAACTATATCAAAATATTGTAGATTAATTAGACCTCACGACTGTAGACTATATGTGTTTTAATTGGATTTCACAATATAATCTATATAGAGGGCTTTAAAAAGGAAGATTTTGTATCATAAGTTCAAAACTATCAGACTTACGGCTGAAACAGAATGGTGAAGCTGAGTCTGAATCTGAAGCTGAAGCCCGAAAAAAAGGGAACAGAACCATGGCAAACAAAGAAACTTTGATTAATGAACTCAAAATGGACATAATTACAATGATTTTCTTTATTCGTTGGAGAGAAACATATAATTTGAAGCCGATTGAGTTCACACCACTTTGACTTCTCTGCTTCAGCTTCAGAGTATTCGTTCATTTGATTTTTTAACTGGCTTCAGACTTAGCTTCAACTGTTATGAAATTGTGTTAATTAAGAGGCCTTTAATAGAGAAATTAGAATTTAGATTAGAAAGGATGGGATCCCATAAGTGATTCTATTGTGACTTGTCAGTTTTGTATTTATTGAGATTTAACCAAAATTATGAATTATAAAACTCTATTTTTCTTGTAAATGGTTCCAGGTTTCTTTCAAATCAATGCTTTAATTGTATGTGAAGGGTATTAAATATAATCGATGAAACCGATACACAAATATTAATGTTTTTTTTTTTTTGTTTCTTTTTTTCTCTGTTTTAAAAGTAAAACAATCAAAGTTCAGACAAATTGACTCAAATTGACTCAAATTGACTCAAATTGACTTTAATTTTATTTTTCCAAATAATTTTTCTTTTATTTTTTAATTTTTGTTTATATTTTAATTTTAATTTTATTCATTGTTTTTTTTTTATAGGGTGTTTCTTTTTTGGTTTTTTAAGGTTTATAGATAATATATATAGAGTTTTGTTGTTTAGTAATAATAATAATAATAATATTTCCTTTTTTTTTGTTTTTGTTTTGGTTGTTTAATAATTTCAATAAATAATTTTACAATAATCATATTAATAATAATAATAATACATAATAATACAATACAATTAATACATAATAATATACTTAGTATTAATTAAGTAATTAGTTCTAGGTACAGAATTAATTGATGGATTTCATGTTTATTTGTTTAAGATTGGTTTTTTTTTTGCAAAATAAATATTTTGTTAATAATTTCTGGAATTTTTTTTACCATATTTTTTTTCAATAATGTTTTCTTATTTGCTTGTTGTTCAACACTACGAAGTACTTGACTACTTTTTAAGTTTGTTCATTTTGCTACATTGTCTAACACTAGTTTTTCGCTTTATGCAACAATGAATCATTTTTAATTTTATTTTTATTCTTTCTTCATGCTTTTTTGTATTATTATTATTCATATAATTTAATAATAAATTGGTTTTTTTGTATAAATATAGTTTTAATTTGCTCATGTTTTCGTTTTGTTTTTTTTTTTTTTTTGTCTCAGTGTAACACTAATTTTAGTAGCATCATTTTATGCATCAAAAAAGTTAAGGTTATTTGGTCGTTAGGCAGCCGATAAAATGAATATACTTACTTATGGTAACACAAACTTTAACTGAAACGAACTACAAACCTAAGAAAATGTAATCAATTGTAATTAATTTGAAATAATTGTGGCATCTAAAGCAATTCATTGCTAAATGGCAAACAATTTTAATTATTACTGCCAATTATTCTCAATTAGTTTTACTTGTTCCTAAATATAAAATACAATAAATAATTGTTATTAATAATGATGATTAATCATAATAATTACAATAATATCATCATCAACATCATTTTGAGGGATTTTCGCTGCATATAATCTTCACTTCTTTTCTACTACATTTCTCTGTTGTTATTTTGCATAGTTGCTTTTAATATTTTTTTTTTTTTTTTGTTTCTATAATAACTCAATTAATTTATGAATTAATTAAATAATTCATTGAATAATGAATAGTTTATAATATAAATTTAACAATATACAAGACTTGTTTGCTTTTTTTAAATTTATTTCTCAAATTTTCCTTTCATAGTTTTTGCTTCAATTTTTATTGCTTCTCTTAATTGCTTTTTAATTTCTTTTTATTTTTATTATCTTTATTGCACATTTTCTTTAAGTTTTCTTTAGTTTCATTTTAATTTTTCAATATTTTTCTTAAATATTTGTTTTTTTTTTTATTAAATTTTGTTGTAGTTTCAAGTCTTCTCATGATTTTTCATTGCTTTTAAATATTGCTTCTTTGTTTTCGTTTCATTTTAATATTATTTATACTTTTATTATGGTAATAGTATTTTATTTTTCAATAAAGGAAGGAGAAATTATAAAAATCAATAAACATAAATATTCTTTTATACCCTACACAATCAGCACACAGTCGAACAATCTCTGTTTGCCTTGTAGATTCCTTAAATATTTATAAATATTTTCATTCAATCATAAGAGTAGCCAATTGAATCATGTTAACTGGCAAAGTTTTGAAGGATAGTGAATGTAAAATGTAGGATTAGTAGTCGGACTCTTCTACATATAATGAACTTTCTGATAGTGAAGACCCCCTCCCCTATGCTTATTGACTGATCCAAACAACTTTATTATATTTAGTAACTGCAAGAATCATGTTCTACTTATATAATTGCATTCTATTCTATCGTATACGATCACCTCTCTGAATTATCAAATACATACTTTTTCGTATCTTTTTCTTATGTTTTCCCAGTGCAACTGCTGGTGTGATTGTAAAGGGCATTGAAGCTTCGATGTAACCGCAGCTTATGCTTATAATACAAAATAAAATTATCATTAAATAATATCAAAATTATATGAACTGCTTAATTTTGTAATTTTTCCCTTTTTTTTTTTTTGGTATATTTTCAAATGTTTTTATTCATTTTATTATTCATTTTTAAATATTTTATTATGTCATATGGTTTTTTTTTTTATTATTTATATTATTATTTTTATGCTTCATTTCATTGATAATTTTTTCATGTTTATTAATAACTTAGTTTCATTGCTCAATTTACATTTTCCTTTAAATTTTTTCATATTTGCTTTCCACAATTTTAATTTTAATTTTTTGCAAGCATGAAAAGTTACGATTTCATTTCAACATAATTTTTTTATTACTTCATAGTTATAAAATTATGATTATATGAATTTATTAATATTCTATTATATTTTAAAAGACACACAGAACCATTTTAGCGACAACTAACTGCCAACAATCAGCAACAAACTGAATAAGGGAAATTATCAATTTTTATTTAATATATTCGTTTTTTATTAAAATTTCTCTAAATAAGAAAAAACTCAAAAAACATCCGAACAGAACAGAACATAAAACAATGAGATCCAAGTAAATATAATATCATAAATTGTGTGTGTTATTGCATGTAGAATTATATACCATAAGTGTAATCATGTTTCATGGTTGTTGATGGCGTATGTGTGATTTTTTTGTTTGTGATGTATGTTTTTCTGATGATTTATGCAAATATTAAAAACATTTTGTAACATGATTTCATTATATATATATGTTAATAATAATTGATGATGGTGATAATGATAATGATGATAATGACATTTTATTCTAAGTCTATAAAAACTTGCATTAAAATTGCTTCAACGTTCATTATAATATTTAATTTACAAATTTGAATATTTTTTGCACGATTTCTTTCGTTTCAGTGCTATTTACATGAATTTTCATTGATTAATAAATATTTATTTAATAATTTATTATTATTTTGATATTAATGGTAATAAAATTTGCTTATTCTGAGCTTAAAAATTACGTTTTATTGCTTGTTGATACGCGGCGTTTTGTTCAATCAATCGCTGGAACACTTTTCCCTTCACCCAAATTTTTCGTGCATTTCTTTCTTCATTTCACTCTTTCTATCATTCATTAATTTCTTTTTGCTTTTATGACCTTTGACGTTGAGCAACATTAATGACTTTTATTCGTTTTTGGTTTAGGTTGGGATCACAATTTATTTATTTTAAATTTAATTTATTCATTTAACAACTAAAAAAGGCAAAAGGCCAATAAGAGGTTAATCATAATAATTTGTTTTAATTGTTAATTTCGTTGTTATTTTTTAATATTGCTTAATGATTTTAATTTTAGGATTTAATTTATGAGGTTTAAATATCACAATTTATTTATTTATTATTTTCATCGTTATTATTTGTAAGGATACTGTATTGCTTCTTTGTTTGTAATTAATTGGGGTCTCTTGGGGGCACCATTCATCCATAATCCATTGGCATCATCATCTTTCTACTCATCGTGCATACGAAGTCGCAGAAGAAAAACACTGTACGAGAAATATTTGTGCCAAGAAAAGACTCCAGTTTCATGTTACGTTCTGCCGATGAACGCTTAATTGTTTAATTTGTTTTCTGCTTAAAAACTATGAGTATTATTTCTAATAAGGAAATCCTTTATATATCCTTTAAATATTAAATACTAATGCGTTGTTTGTGATTCGTTGTATTTGTTGTGTGAATATTGCTTTAATTTACGAATTTTATATACAAAAACTAATAAGCGTTGCCTACTTGTAGGCTTTAGTTTATACATATGTGTGTACTGTGAATAAAATGCGCATGCGCAAACATTTTAAATTGTACTGAAACTTAAATTTTAAACTCTTTGATATAATCACAAATGATGGAAGAAATAACAACAATAAACCTTCAATGGTTTGTAAGGAGAAAGTTGATTTTATTATAGCAATTAAAGATCATCCTTTTAAACAAATTCAGAAGCTTGACTGACTTCCTTTGATATCATAAACATTGATGGTAGAAAGAAATTCTTATCCTTAAAACTTTCTACTTTGCAGAATGAAATTTTCAAAACCAAAGATATTTTTACTATGGCAAATTTGAAAAGCATCTCTTGATGCGATTGGGCACACATTTCAAATCTATACAAATGAAATGAAATTCATAGCCTAAGCGATATGATATTACAAATCATGACGCAAAAAAGTACTCTTTCTTTTGATTTTAAAATAGATTTTCACTTGCAGTATATGAAGTTAATCAATGATATACCAATAATTATATCATATCATTTGAGAGTAAACTTCAATAAGTAAGAACCTTCTCCTGAACAGGAATAAATCTTATAGTTTTCCTTTCTCAATTAAGAATCTTCATTCACTGAATTCAAATGTGTCGTCAAGTGTAAGTTCTTTCTATATTCATTGTCAAACCTCAAAAGTGGCAAAGTCAAGTAAAGTTTTGTCAATGCCCATTGTCCATTCAGTCAATAATTTCTGTTATTTTCTTCTGAAGAATTGAATTGAATTAAAAAATTTTGAGTTGATGAAATAAATAAAACAAATAAAAGCAGCATTTTTTGTTTTGTGTATCATAAAGAAGTTTTTGTTTTTTTGTATATTTGTGTATTTTCTTTTGTTTTGCTATTCCACAATTTTATAATTAATTAATGTGTATTAAACATAATCATAATAATAATATTTCTTTATTTTTGTTTGTTTGGTATATTTTTTGTTTTCTTGATTTTTCGTTCATTTTTAATGAATAATAAATAATAAATGTAAGTGTAATAATAATAATTTAATAATGTTGTTTGTTTAAAATATTAATAATTATATATGCATTTTAATACTAATATTTTTTTTCTTTTTACACTATTTCAATTTATTTGTTTGCCTTTTGTGTTTTTTTTTTTCTTTTGCTTTGCGGTCTTGACCATTTTACTAATTTTTTTTTATGAAGATTATTTAGCTTAATTTATGTTTATTTAAATTTTAAGTTAAATATAAATGTAAATATTTTGCTTATTCTTTTTCACTTATTTTATTTATTTTAATTAAATTTAATTATTTTTCTTTAATCTTAATAAATTTTTTTTATTGCTTTACAAAATATTTTCCAATTTTTTTTTATATATAAATAAATAAAGGAAAATTGGAAAAAAAAATTGAGTACATTTTTGTTTTCTTTTATTATGTGTATTTTGAGTATTGCTTTGGTACTTTAGCCGATTATTGAAAACATTTGCATTATCCTTAATCTTCTCCATCATCACTTATTCCTCAATATGCAAAATTTTTTACAAAAAATATATAATGAAATTGAAATTTATCAAAGACTATCTTTTTTCTTTGATTTTTTTGTTATTATTGCTTTTATTACATTTTTTTTTACTTAAATATTTATTTAATTTTAATTTGTATATATAAATATATATGTACATATATAAATTTATATATGTATATTGTATTAATTTAATATTCTTATTTATATAGAATCTTTTGCAAACAGCAATAACACAATTCTAATCATATTTGGTTAAAATGCTGTATGTCTTTTCTTATTATTATTGTATTTATCTTTTATACATACGAGTACTCGTAATTTACTTCGAGCGAGATCTATAACTGAAGCTGATTTTTATGTATGTGTACTGCATAAAATTCTTTTATATCATTTCCAATTGGATTTCCGGGTATCCACACTATTTTCCTTTTCTTTTCTATATGTACATTTGTTTTGAAAAGTTAACTGAAAAACTGCTCCATTGCATTGACTTCTGTTTGGGACAAGAAAACTCTGTTAACTAACAGTTCTTGGACAGACTGTATTTGATATAAGCAACTGTTAAATACAAAATGATCCTTGGATTCAGAGGGATTAAAACTAACATTGTTTGACTAGAGTACACTCGACTTTGCTGTTGGAATGTTTTGTTGTTTAGACTGGGTCTGGGACTGGGACTGGGTTTTGGGGAAAAGGTGAGTTGAGTCTGAGATTGAAAGATGAATAACCATAGTGATAGTTAGTAATAGATTGGGGGCGGGAGCAGTGCCTAAAGTGAGAATGTGTGTAGTGTATATATAAGTTTATAAATCTGTGAACTAAACTGAATACTGTGTTTAAGTAAAAATGCCCTACAATTTAGGATAATGCAAATTTGTATTTTTGCCCTTCCCGCCTTAAATTCTATTTCATACATAAAGGAATAAATATGTTAATAAATACTAAGTTAGTTAAAGTTATTTAGTGTAGTTAAGGTCTAAGTAAGTAGTATAATAATCCTTTATGTTCATTAAATAATTGACATAATTTTGTACACAAACAGAAATCTGAGGGAGAATTCGAATGATGACTAAGAATAGATTGGACAAATTACAAGATAAAAAGTAGTAAGTAGATTAATAGATTTGATAGTTGGTAGTTCAAGAAAGAAAGAGTTAACACTTGGAGACTGTGTAGTAAAACGTTATCGCTTTTCTAAGGACTTTTGTTAATTTTTTTTTTTTTTTGTATAGATTAGATAGAATAGTTAATTTACAGTTAAGTAAAGTTTATGTACAGTTTAGTTTGTTTTTACTGCATAATTGTCTAAGTTTTAGTAAAGTAGAGGCATAGAGGCTCAAATTGTATTTACATTTCCTTAGTTTTGCTATTTGATAAATTTTAATTTTGCCAAAAAATTACTTTTCTTTTAAAATTGCTTTTCGTTTAAAATTGCTTTTCTTTTCATTTTATTTATTGTAAATTTTATAAATATTTTAATATTTAATTTAATTAATTATTTAATTGTATGTTTCACAAAATTTCGAACGAAATGTTTTGTATATATCTTTTTCTTTTTATTTTTCGTATATAATTTTACTAATTTTTATTGCACCCTATTCCCACTGTTTTGTTGTAGCCATAAATACAGTTGACAGTCAACGATGTTAGTTAACAGCGCTTTTATTTAACATGAAAGGATGGTGTTAGATAGAAAGAAGTTATAGATTATAGTGGAAAAGATAGATACATAGATAAATAGCTAGTTGAGTAGAAAATGGAACTGTCCTTTGTATTTATGAGCTACAATTTTGAAAAAATGTTTTGAAATAAAAATAGTTTTACATAAATGAAAGTTTGACACACACATAGAGTAGAGTAGAGTAGAGTTGAGTAGAAAGAAAGAGTAGAGTAGATAAGAATAGAGAAAAAGTTTATAGAGTCTAGAAGCTGAGAAAAAGATAAATTAAGAAAACTTAGTTTTGATTTAAGGAATTGAATTTTTAGATCAGAATGTAAATATCGTTAGAATTAAGATTCAAACAGAAGAGTAGATAGAATAGATGATGAAATAGTATAGAATAGATAGAAAATTAGTAAAATTAGAAATTTAAAAGAAATATTCATTATTAGTAAACAGAATTATAGAAAAAGATGAATAGGAAAGTATGAAAATAGATTGAGATAAGGAAAGAGAAAGATTTAGAAAGAAAGTTAATAGAGTAGAGTAGAGATAGTGAAAGAGGCTTCATTCGTTCTTATACACACGCTCATACATACGAGTACAGATATCCTTAAAAGTATCTTCTAAGTAGTATAATTTGCTTGATTTAAAGCATTTCTAATCAAAGAGACTACAATATATAACTACAAAAATTATAAACTAAGATCTAATAATCCTATTATACAATAAATTTTCGTATAATAAATTGCTTATAGAAATATTTACTAATAATTTCTATATGCTTCAACTGGGGAATGTTTGTCTCTGAAGTATGAATCCTTTACTATTTAATATTATTGTAAATTTATAAAGATTTTTTAGTTTAATTCTATAATTGTTGCGTCATATTCTTTAGCTTTCTTCTTCTCATACTAATATTCATCTCTTTTTTGTTTGCTTGTAAGAAATGAAGTATTAACAGTTTTTTTTTTTGATTTTTTGTTTTTGTTATATAAAAATTGACATAGAGGGCGCTGCTAGATCTAAGTAAAATTTAATTTTTAATTTTATTTTAATTTTTTTTTAGATTCTTTTAATGTTACGTTTGTTAAGTTTATTCCTTTTACTTCATGTTAATTGTAAGCTGTTACACAGCGACTAGAAATTTATGCTAACCGGGTGTGGGGGAAGGGGTAAAAGAATGAACTAGATAGTTGTGACTTGTTAAAAATGATTAATTATTATTTCACTGGCAATTTATTTTCTTCAAAAATCAACCAATAAACCTACATAATTGACTAGACAGAGATATATTTTGTGGTACGCAAACAAATACAAAACAAACATCAAAGATGCATCAACAAATGCACATTATGTATACGCCACATTGACAACATAATATTACATACAATTACAATTGGATAGAATAGAATATAATAAAATAGAATAGAATAGAATAGAGTAAAAGAAGAAAGACAGATAATTTATTTAGTTAGGGGAATTGGTATAGAAAACAACACCAAATACTTAATATGCTTTTCTTTTTAATTAGCAATGAAATTTATATGCGTGTAGTTAGTTAGCTTTGCCACCAGACACCTCCTTCTTGCCCATGAAACACACACCCACCCTCTGATGAGTTTATGAGTCTGTCCTCCTTAACTTGAATAACAGCACCAAAATATAGCAACAAAAACGTGCTTGAAATGCAAATTAGGCAACATTTTGCCAATTAAGCAAATCTGTTTCGCTTCTTTTTCATTTTTTCCACCATTTTTTTATTTTTTTATTTATGCTTTGCTTTTAGGGGTGCGTATTCTGCGTGGGTGGAAAGTGTCAGAGTGTTTGGGGACAGAAGGTTTGAATGTGAACGCATATTGCATAATTTTCATGTGCCTCATCGACTTGGTGCGAGTACTCGTAATTCACAATAGGGTGAGTGTCTGTGTGGTTGATGGAGGAAGGGGATAAAAGAAAAGTATATTGAGAAGGAAGCGTGAAAAGAGCAACTAAATCAGTCATTTAATGATGATTTAAATGCGTCTATTAATGCCACACTTAACCGTTTATTATTGTTGTTAGTGTTACTGTTATAGTTAATGTTACGGTATAACCACACGCAGACTTTCCATTATCCATTTGCGAGTGCCACTGAGTACTGAAGACTCACAGACTCACAGACTCACATGTATTTAATGGGCTTTTATTAAAAATGAAAATATCATAATACAATACATAAAAGCATAAAGCAAACATAAAGAATTTATATTCTTATTTGTTGAAAGAAAAGAAATAAACCTATAAACCTATAAGATAGAAGCATAGATAGATAGATATGTTGATCATAGTGGTGAGTTTGGAAGATTTAGAAATGGTAGGTAAGGGAAAAAGAATCAGACAGATAAACAGACAATAAATTGCAGGTTAAAAGAGAATTAATTTATGATATAACATCTAAAATCAAAAGAGGAGTTAGGAAACTGAAGTATCGTGTTATAGCAGAAATGAGTTATAATGAATTTAGGATTCCAAAGAAAAGTTTTTTTTTGTTTTGTTTTAGTAAAGAATAACTTTGCTTAGCAACAACGTATTCAATTTGAATTTTGAGATTCATATGATTGACTTTATTTTCTCTTAAGGGGAACAACGAACACATGTTCTCATATACTTTTGACTGCAGGCGTAGGCATGTAAAATATAACAATTCTTTCTTGATAATTGGGGATCTTAATTTCCTATTTTATCTAGTTGATTATTAAATGGTTTTGGATTTAAAAATATATGTATTTATATATGAATTTTTCTTTTCCTTATACTATCATCTTCTTCATTCATTTATTGCTTACGTAGTATTACTAATTGCTTTAATTTACTTGCTTTTGCTTTTTCGTTGCACTTATAATTATTTTTCAAAATACTCGTAAAAATTGCTATAATAAATAACAATAGTATAGTATGTGTATGTTGTGTGTGTATATAACTTTGTTTTTTTTTTTTTTTTATATTTGGTTTTTTTTTTTGTTTTGTTTTTGTTCCTTATGGCCTAATTCGTTGTTTGAGAAACGTTGCGTTTTCATTGCTTTTATATATTCGTTGCAATTGTTTGTTTTTGAATCACTTTTTCTTTGACTTAATTTTTCTTTTCTTTTTGGTTTTTTCTTTTGGTTTTTAGTTTCTTTTATGTTCGTTAAAAATTGCAAAGTTGAAAAGTGAGTTGAAGAGAGATCAAAGTGAAAAAGTGAATGCTTTTGAGTATTAAGTTAAGTATCTCTAAAATCTTAGTTCCTATCAATATGGTAAGTAATACAATCAATATAAGAGCAGATGATGATTATGGTGAGTGAGATCGTATATGATCAGTGAGGTGAATATTATACATACAAGTGAGTTGAGTTTAATTGAGTTGAGTTGTTGTTAATCGCCTATGAATTTCATGTTGTTTCATGTGATGAGTGTGGAGAAGTAACAAAAATAGTTAAGAGAAATGAAAGTAAAGAAGTAAGAGTGGAAAGTGGAGAGTGAAAGATGAAAAGAGAAGAGTAAAGAGGATG
Organism: Amiota minor; assembly: GCA_037043295.1. Taxonomy (NCBI): domain Eukaryota; kingdom Metazoa; phylum Arthropoda; class Insecta; order Diptera; family Drosophilidae; genus Amiota; species Amiota minor. Next base: position 153,069 of record JBAMAW010002040.1, on the reverse strand, counting down.
AATATTCGTTGTATTCGTTGTACTTATTTTGCATTGCTTTTGGTTCATTATGATGATGAGTAAATAATCAAATGATGTTTGTTTATGTTTATCATGTTGATGTTGATGTTGTATGTAGTATGTTTTGTGCGTATTTATAAAAAAATTATGAATGAGAGATGAATGTAATTTGAGGGAAGGGGAAACTGATTTAAAAATGAAAAACCTAAACCTAAGACTAGAAAGCACACACTGGACTGCATTTCCATTGATGCTTATAAATATTTTACTGAATTGAGTTTGGACGTATTATGATGTCGAAGTGTTCAATGTTTGTTATACAACTTAATCAGAATAATCATAATTATTTAATTATAATACTCATAATAATATAAAATTAAAATTAAATTATTATAAGTTTTTGGTTTTTGTTTTTTTTTTTTTTTTTTTGTTTTGATAAAATTTAAAGTATTGTCGCTTTGTGGCTGTGTATCTTCTCCTATGTTCTTATAATTTGTTTATCATATGAAATCGTAACGTTTATGCTTAAAATTTCTTAGTTTTTATAAAACACACTTACTTTAACCCGCATAAGATGCTGCAGCAGTTCCCTCCTCCAGTTTGACGCGTGCTGCAGTTGCATAGCGTTGCTGATAATCAGCTTCGGATATGCTGGCACCGCTTTCACTGTTGCTGTCACTGCTGCCGCATTGCATCATCATGAGATCCTCCTCGTCCTTGAGACATGCCGACTCGAGATGCTTGTTGAGGTACGATTTGAGCGCGAACGATTTGTGGCAACGTTTGCACTCGAAGTTCTTGTCCACCGAATGCGTCTGCATGTGAGCGCGCAGGTTAGAACGATCCGCAAAGGCCTTTCCACAATGAGCACAACCGTAGGGCTTTTCGCCAGTATGTGAACGCAAATGACCCTGCAGTAGCCATGGGCGCGAGAAGAGCTTGCCGCAGACTCCACAGCTGTGCGATAGTTTGTGCGTGAGCACATGCATAGCGAGTGCCGGCATGGAGACGTAGGCTTTGCCGCAAGTATGACATTTCTTCGCCGACTGCGAGTCAAGGGAACGATGAGTTTGCTTGTGACGCGACAGATTACTAGAGGTTGCATACTGTTTGCCACACTCGCTGCATGTGTACTTAGTCTTTTGTTGATCCTGGACAACAATGGCAGCTGGATCGGCAACATGTTTACGCTTAGAGCGACCGTCGCTAACAAAGAATGCCTCGTAGGTATAAGCCACAGTCTTGGCAGGAGTACCATTTGCAGAGGACTGTGTGCCATCGCTGCTGTTGCCAGAATTACTTGCGGTGCCACTAGCCGGAGAGGATGCAGAGGAATTCTTAAGTTGGTTTGTCGTATTATTGTTCTCATTTTGGACGCTTAGCGGTGAACTGGGCTGTCGCTCGCTTAAGCTGTCAGCGCTGAGGACACTTGAAGCATTGCTCTGTGGTCGCTCGATGCTGGCGGCCGTTGCAGCAGCCGCCAACTCAGCAATAGTAGAAGTGCGTTGTACGTGGGCCTCTTGAAGTTGTATGGCATGGGTGATGTGATGAAGCGGATGTTGGGCATGATGTTGATGATGCAATGCCTGAAGGGATGTGCAGCAGCTGGCTGCTGCTGTTGCTGGTGCAACTGATGTGGCTGTGTTGGTGGATGGAAGGCGGTAGAAGCACTCAAATCGAGTATAGCATGTGCGGCATGTAGATCCTCTTCAGCTGGGACACGCTGTCGAAAGCCGAGCTCAACCGATGATGAAGACGAAGGTGCTGGAGGTTGCTGTTGGAGGTGGTGGTGTTGATGATGATGCTGGAGTGGATGAGCTGGCTGTTGTTGTGACGGTCTGTCATCCAATGAGTATGGCCGGTAGATGTCTTTCTTCTTGGGCGGCAATGAGAGAGTGGCGCCGGTGCTGCTGAAGCATTTTCGTTCGCTTGTTGTGTGTTGCGTAGGCGAAATGGCGGCAGAGTCTGTTGCATAGGATTCCGTTTTGATGCGTATCATGGGCGGACTGAGACGATCGCTGCCACGGCTTGTGGGCGAGCATGAAGGCGATGAAGTTGTCGATGGTGGCGGCGTTTGGTATGAAGTGAAATGCGGCGTGGGTGGCGGCACCTGCTGCTGTTGTTGATGTTGTGTTTGCTCTTGTTGTTGCTGTTGTTGTTGGCTACCAGCAGCGGCGGCAGCGGCAGCAGCAGCAGCAGCAGCTCGTATCACGGTAATTTCGTGTTCCATACGGGGCAGGTACGCGGTGAAGTGCAACGGCGACATTCATGTACCTAAAAGTATATAGAGAGCAAAAGAGATGATTGTGAGCTGGAGTGCATCATAAAGCAGGGCGTTGGTAGCTTTCATAGAGAAACATGTTGCTCGATGTGTGTGTGTGTGTGTGTGTGTGTATGTATATAATTTTGTTACAATTCATTTTTATTTTATTTCCTCTTTTACTTTAGCTTGGCTTCGACAGTCATGGCTGGCAATCGATTGTTTGCTGGCAATTAGCCAAGTCAAAAAGGATACATGACTGCGCCTATTTACAGGACTCAGCATGTACATACTACACGGAATACATTATATACTCGTATATGTATAAGTATAACCAACTTGACATGCAAGCTGAACTGCTTCCCATCATAGAGACGCTTAGAGTTGCTCGTTTCCGTTTTTTTTCCTCTTCTTTTTTTCTCCTCAGGCAGTCATTCGTAAATATCTGATAAACACACACACACATATATATATATATATATATTTATATATATAGACACATGCAGAGCATGGACTCATCCTTATGACTACACATACAGACACACAAGTTCATTCATAGACACACAGACATTTCCCGTAGGAAGCAACAGCGCCATTCAAAGTCGAGCATGTCTAGGCTACAATGATGGATATGGCTTTTGGAACAACAGAAACCGAACGAAACTCTGATGAGATGTGAGAGAAGATGGAAGTGTGAGCGGGTGAGTGGGTGAATCGAGACAACAAAAACAGGAAACTGTAAGCCTACATGGTTTTCTCTACTATGTCAGTAAGTATGTGTTGCGTCTGCAGATAGTTTTCGCGTTGAAAGTTCATATATAATTCCACATTCTCATTCCATCCCATCTCATCGGTACCCATTCCTTTTATCCCCATTCGCATCATAGTCAGTCAGTCATTCTTGTTTTTCTTGTACTTGTACACTAGGAGAGTAGTCATTCCAGCATGTAGTTTTTTTTTGTATTTTTTTGGGTTGTTTTTGCCATTTTTATGTTGCTTCCGTTTGCCATCTGCACATCCTCCTAATCCCACCCGACTATCAATACCACGCCTGCTATTTATTTGCGCTTGGCATAGTTTAAGATGTGATGATGAAGAAGAACAAGAAATGATGATGAAGATGCGTTGACGAAGAAGATGGAGGCAAACAAAGGCAACATTTCGGGAAACATGTTGCATGAGCGAGCAACAACTGGCAAAGCAACAGTGTCTAAGTCTTTCAGTGGCTTCCCCTTCATGTCCCATCCTTCGTTTGTCCTTTTGTTGCTCCACTTAAATAACGAGTGAAATGGCAAAAGCAAGTAAGGAGAAGAATGAGGATATGGACAAGAATGTATGTGCTTTGATAGAAGGACGAACAAACGAATGAACCAACGAACCAAAGAGCCAACGAACGGGAGAACGAATGAACGCGAAACGTGCCTTGTTTGCCAAAATGGCGCAAGGGAAAATAGCAAAAAAGCGCATACGCGAGCACAAGCAATGACAGTCAAGAGTATGAAGAAGGAAGCTTTGAATAGAAAGAAGAATAGTTTGAGCAAATGTTGCTAGATTTTGACAAAATGCTACAGGTTTTACATTTGGCAAGCGAACTTATGTGGTGTGCAAGTGAAGGAAGAGACGGACGTATCAGAGGAGATTTGGGCTTGAGTAGTTTTAGGTGCGAGTGGTGAAAATAAGAACAAATGTAACTAGAAACTGTGAGAAAGATATGAGAGAACGAAATAAACTAAAAGATAGTGTAGTGTGTGGAATTGTTGAACACACTCAGATAAATGGTTAAAACGACATTCTGTCCGACAGTCATTCAGCCAGTCAGTCTATTAGACGGACAGTGAGACAAGCGTCATTTTGTCGGTTGAGAAATGAGTATGTAATAGTTACTTGAATGAATGTGAAGGCAAAGACAAATGCAAACAGAAAGGGTGAAGAAAACAGTGTGTGATGCTGCCATACACAGTTGTGTATCTTTTGACTGTTGCATGCGCCATTTGGAATGTTGAAGACGAAAGGATGTTAAAAAAAAAGAAACGATACGCGCGCAACATTCATTTTAGAAGGCAATTTTTTTTCCTTTCACAACTTCTTGTCATCCTTTCTTGCGTTGACATTTTACGCTATCAAGGAAAAAAAGGAGCAATGTGAGTATGTGTATATGAGTGTGCGTGAAAAGATAAGTTATAAATGAAAGATGTCCCGAAATATATAGAAAATCATATAGAAAAAAAAAAAGAAGAAAATGTCGCAATGCAGTTGTGCGAGCAATGAAGACGAAGACAAACCATGAAGATACGAGATAAGCCAGAGGACCAAGGACCAAATGGTGACACACCCGAAAAACAGGTAAGTAGAATAAGATTAACTTAAAAATACTGACGACAATTTTAAAGTAGCATTCATAGAGAGCAACACGCTTCAAAGAGGCTGAGTAAACCCATTATGGGAGAAGTACTTAATGTTATTTTAAAATATGTAAAGAAAGAGTGTAAGTAGAGAGAGAAGAGATGTGGGCAACACCACATGTCATCTAGACAGACAGTCTGGCGTTCAAGTTGCGGCAACATTTATGCTTCAGGCCTAAAAATGGCGGCGACTCTGACTATGTTGTCATTTATATATGCACTACATGTTGTTCTTGTTAATTCTGCTGCTGTTGCTGTTGTTTTTTCACTCGATTCCATGCCATAAAGCACCTGCTGCAACAGTTCACCGCAGCCTACTATCTACTACCACATACTGTATCAGTTCTCATGTAATACATTTTGGGCCTGAAAGTATGCAATATAAATTTTTTGCTCTTTCGTTCATTCGTTGAGTGCGCTTTCTAGACTTTAATTAAGCAACTGCAGGGTTGTTATGAAGATTTATGCATGTGACATGTGTCACATTCTGGGTCAACATGCGATGTTGCACACACAGACACACACACACACACACGCAGACACTCATTCACAGATACATAGACATCACCACCACCACCAAATGGCTCAGACAGCGCGGCAGCGACATAACTCAGAGGCGGCTTAAAATTAAACAAATTTTTTTTGTTTTGTTTCCTATTGTCAGTCGCTCAAATGCTTGCCAGCTTTTGGGCACGACGAGCATCGGCAATAATAATGGCAAACTTTTTGTACTCAGATTCTGTTTTGGTGTTGCTGTTCGTTCTTGTTATAAAAACAGAAGTGAAGCAAACGAAAACAGAAGCAGAACAGAACTGAAAAGAGGAGAAATGGAAAAAAAAAATGGAATTTAATTTTTTAGCAAAATATTCAAAATGTCAACAGAGATAAAAGTCGAGTCGACTTGTCCAACGAGGCGTATGATAAATGACAATTCGACCTCGGCTTCTTCTTCAGTATTCAGTATTCCTCATATACTAAATCACCCATTCACTTACTACTACATATCTCTGGGTCTGAGCCTATGAATAATGCAGTTGAGTAGGCCTAACTAAGGCGACAGGAGCAGAAGTCCGGAATGAGGGATGGGGTTATGAGTAAAAAAAAAAAAGACAACATTTTTACATGTTAAAATGTGGCACAGATAAATGGTGTAAAGGTAGACAGACTTGTCTCAATGGGGTGCCACTATCTATTGCCCATTCCTGTAAGCAGTCTGTATTCTCTTTCATGAACTCATTCACAACCTTTTTTTTTTTTTTTGGAGAACTTACAATATCAGCATGCACTTCATTATGCGGTTAAAATAGAAACAAAAGAAGAGACTAGCTCCAGAAGTAAAGATTTTGATTACATCAGAGACGCTTTTATTTCTTTCGTGCGACGTCATCGCACCATATCCTTTAAAACTGTTAAACTGTAAAACTTGACAAATTTCAATGACGTGAACTTTTGCAGATGTTTTTGTTTCACAAAAATTTCAAAGTCCCGCAAAACTCAACCAGAATTCACACTTTCATACATCTGTATAGACAATCCGGGGAGAAATTATTATTATTATAGAAAATAAAACTAAAGAGAAGGAAAAGAACCGACGAATCAAAACAAAAGCAGCACCTGAAAAACACTTAAAAACGAGGGAGCAAACAAAGAACGAATGAACAAACGAAAGAAGGCTCAGAAAGCCTCATAAGGAGAAGAGGGAACTGTGAAAAGAAGGTAGAGGCGCATTAACTGTAGGAAATCCACTTGTGTGAGTTGCCAAAGGGTGTGTGGTAACGCAAGAGGAAACGACAATAATGTTAAACGGATTTTCAAACCGAAACAGCCGCCTTCATAGCAACCTACCAACCCATCGACCGAAAGACCCGATGCCTTTTAAATTTTGACTTGGCAACGGCAGACAAATAACATTGGAATATGTTAAGTTAGCTAGACGCAACAAAACAACACAATCATAGGTTGAAGGTAAACGAAAAAAGAAAAAGAAAGGAAAAACAGAAATCTACTCATATGTGGGAAGAGTGGTAAGAAAAAGTTGGGAGAGACTGACGGACAAAGACGACACTTGAAAGTCGTCATCGTCATCAGCGTAAACGTCACCTGACTAACATCTACCGAAGTTACTCAAGTAACGATCGAGTTGGCAACCCTTTAATGACATTACGGCTACGTTGACGATGAAATCCACTTACCCATTCACCTTCTCTTCAATATCGTCGACGTATACGTCAGTGTCATACATACATTGTCGTTTATTTGATTTGTCAAAAGGGTAAAAATTTGTTCACCAAAATTGGGTGGATGGAGGCAACAACTGACTGTTGCTTCAATCGGCTTGGGTTTTCTCTTAAGTGGGTAAAATGGTGGATGAGACAAATACGATGGTGGCGACATCGACTAGGTTTAAAATGATTGTTTTTATTTTAACAGTTGATTTGGCAGCAGAACCAAGCGGCGACGACAACAAAAACAACAACATAATCATCAGACATCAGATGTTTGTACTGTTGTTGCTTTTGTTGGATTATTACGCTCAAATAGACAAATTACGTTTGGGAAAATTTCATCATCCTCCCCCAATGCGACCCATCCTACCCAATCCCAAACCATTAGACACGGTCGCGTCGCGACTCATTGTACTTTATTCAAGTGCGCGCCGGAAATTTCGACGGAAAATTCATCAAATGAGGAACATGTTTTTTCAATTTCACGTTTAAGGACAACGACAAAAAAAAACACACAAAAAAAGGGATGCTTGCTTTAGTTTAAATCATTCATAGAATGATGATGATAGAAGGAGGAGTAGTTGGGAAGTGACAGAGTGAATGAATGATGAAAGTGTGTGGAGTATCCAAAGTGATGTTTGAAAGCGATGCAGAAAAATATTTGTTAAAACGTTTGGAACAGTTTCGAGTATAAACTGATTTTCCAACGACAATAATAGCAAGGATTACAACAATGTTGGCAAATGAATAGGAAGCAATCTCATGTCGGAAGATGACATGTACCCATTTAGAAGGAAGTTTGAAAGGAGGCGATGAGGATGATGACGACAATATAAATTTAAAACAATTTTGCATTTCATATTGTATTTTTCGCGTCCTCATCATCATCAATATCAGCAGCAAGACTAGTAGAAACAGTAACATTTATGAAGAGAAGAGAAGTATGATAGAATGAAATTTGATGGGCGGCAACGGAAGTAAAGAAAAGTGCGAACTTCGTTAAAACGGAAACGGAAATGCGTGTTTTACTAAGAAGCAACAGCAACAGCAGCAGCAGCAGCAAGTAAAGAATGAAACACGACAATTTGCAGATGGAAATCAGCAACAACAACAGCAACAACATATCATTTCTATGAATCAACAAAAAATCAGAACAGAACAGTACAGAAAAGAATAAAATGAACGACAAATCAAGTTTCAAAGTCAGCAAAAAATTGTACCCTTCATAGTTGAAGATACTCGTACTAAAATAAAGGCACGCGGCATGGGAGAATGAAATAAAACAGCGTAAAATAGAAAAAAAAAAACAAAACAATTACAATTTGGTAAATGAAAATGCAAAAAATTAAACATGGAAAAAGAAAAATTGTACATTTGGCATTAGTGAAACTCTGAACTCTGTTTCTTGTTAAAGAAAATAGTATAATGAAATGAATGAAACTAAGTAAGAGAGTTCGTAGAAGGCAAACAAACAAATGGTGGATTGAAATCAAGTCAAGTCAAGTCAAGTCAACTCCTAAAACAAACGTTATACGCGAAAAAAAAAAACCTAAAAGCGAACTTTAAGCGGAAATGACATAAAAATTTGCTTCTTTTTGTTTTAATTTCCTTACTTTTTTCTTTTTGGGGCAAAACTTAAATGAAGTGAAATGAAGTACAAAGAACTTAGGGGCAAAAATCCAAAGTTGAGCCAAGCGGCGGCAACTCCGAGAACTGCACTAAACAGCTCAACGAAAGTATAATAAGAATAAAAATAAGAAACAGAAACAAAAACATATTTTTTGTTGGTTTTTTTTTTTGTGCTTGGTGTACTTGCTTGTACTTTTCAATGTTGCGCTATTTGCCCTTGACTCCATACTAGTTTTAATACTTAAGGGATGATAGGGGATCTTATGGATAAGGCAGCGGTGGCGGCAATGATGACGGCAGGTTTAACGTATTGTATTTGTGGTGGCGGGTAACCGGTCGCTGCTTGTGGCCAACCTCCCACTGGGGGATTCATAAGTCTTAAGCTTGAGCTTGAGCGCTGATTACAGTATGTGGCATGCGACATGCGGTAAAATGCCATCATTTTGCTTTATTTTACTTTTTTTTTGTTCTCTCTTTTCTTTTGTTGTTTGTATGAATTTTTGTTTGTTGAATGTTGTTTGTTGTTTGTGTTGCTTGCTTGTTGTTGCCTCTTAATGTATATAGACTTAGTTGTTCTTGTTGTTGTTGTTGTTGTTTTGGTGGCATAATAAATTTATGCGCTTGTTGACAAATGCGAAACAGGTGTTGTTGATTATCGTCTTTTGCTTTCTTTTTGCCTTTCTTTTTTGTTTTACAAGCTGCAAACTATTGATTTCAGCCTTAGCAACAGTTGTTGGCTTGACTAAGAGCTTCAAGGCAAAAACGACACAATTTAAATAAAGGAAACCAAAAGAGCAATTCAGAAAAAGGATAATGATAATGATGATGATGATGAACTGTAGTTTTTAGCAATTTTAAATTTATGAGCAGCATTAAATTTGAATTATTTTAGTAAATGACAAAAAAAAAAAAAAATCAAACTAAGTCCTTAGTTTGAATGATCGTTGACATTAAATAAAGGAAACTTTCAGTAAAAAAAAAAATCAGAAGAACTCACACAAGGCACGATGATTGGCTGAAAGTCGTAATCAATGGTATAGAAAGAGATAAAGAGAGAATCAAATTGAAAGAGCAAGGAAGGACACATTTCACTCTCTTAATACTCACAAAAAAAGCATTCGGCTCAAGCGCATGAGATTTATGTTAAAACAAGTTTTGAAGCACAAATGATCGCTGTACCTTTGCATTTGTCTCGTTCGGATTCATAACCGAAAGAGCATGTGAGTGAAAGAGTTGACACTATTTTCTTATGAAATGAAAAAAGCTTTTACTGGCCAATCAAAGTGTAGCATAATTTTTTGTATATCACTTTCATTGGCTGAAATGAAATTGAAAAGCTTAGCTTGCATTTTTTTTTTGTCTATCTTCCTTCTTAAATAAAAAACCAATTAAGAAAAATCTAAAAATCCCGATCTCTTTCAAAACTGAATTTGTCCTTTTTTGACTTTGAAATTGAAATTTTCTTTATAGCGACTAGACTCAATTTCTTCCATTTCTCTTATCACAAACATCCATTTATTTTATGCTTACCTTCCTTACTTCTTTTATTTACTGTTTCTATTCACTGTTGCTCAATCGTGACGTTAATTTAAGTTGAAAGCCATTTTCAGTCAAAAGCAACAAACAAAATGATTCTAGTACAATAAGAACAAATTGAAGAAGGAATAAAAAACAAAAAAAAAAAAAATATAAAAATTGGAGAAGGAAAAGAAGAAGCGAATTGTCTTAAGTATCGACGTCACCCTAAGTCTTTGCTATAGTCTTCGTTGTCTTCATTCATTGCTTCACTTATTCCTTCATTATTACAGTCAAGTTTATACTCCTTTTTTGTCATTTTTTTCTACTGTTGCTTCATGGTGACGTGTTTTTTTTTTTCTTGCCACTACTATTCTCATTGAGTCCTTTGTTTCAATGTCTGTCCATTTGTCTCCTGCTCATTGACATTAGCAATTGGTATCGATTGCGTTATCGGAAGCGCTTAATATGGACAGCCATTAAGCATTAGTAACGGTGAGCCTTTCGTCCTTTCGAGTGATTGTGAGTGTGAGTGTGAGTCCTTTTCCTTTCATTCAGTCGATTCATTTGTTCATTCATTGATTTTGTTATTTGCTATTACAAATGACAAAAGGTAAGACGAATAATCTTATAGAGACTGGGTGACAATTACGTTGACAGTGAAATTTGTTGAAATGTGTTTTGGTGTTTATTGCTTCATATTAAATTACAACTAAACAGAGTCGTCTTACAAGAGTCCCTCAACCCCTCATTCTTAATAAAAGGACTTGAGGCTAAGTATTAACAAAATTTTATATGCTTTCTTTTATGTATTTAGAATATAAATGATAGAAATATTAAAGATTGATTGGTCTTACCATTATAGAGATTTGTAGAGCCGCGTGTTGCCGCTTCTGGTGAATGCGGTGGCGGACTTGGCGCTGTGGCCCCTGCTGTTGGTGATGAAGGACCCCAACATGTTGCTGTTGTTGTGGCTGTCGCTGTTGTCGATGATGCTGTTCCTATTGTTGATGTTGATGTTGCTGATGCTGTGCTGGAAGCTATACTTGTCGTTGTTCCTGCTGCAGCTGCTGCGGCTGCTGCTGCTTGTGCGGCTGCTGCTGTTTTTGTGCATTGAATGACGGTAACTTTTGCATTATCACCAACAACATCAATTTCCTCATCATCATCCAATGTAGAACGACGTGATTTGATGACAGCAGCAGATGTTGCATGTCCTGCTGCTGTCCCTGCTACTGTGCCAATTGTAACTGTTGGTGTTGGTGAGCGTGGCTCACGTTTTTGCACCACTTCCATGCTTATTGCTGGTTCCGACATCTCCGATGATAGTGTAGTTGTATTTGGTGAGGCTACACCATTATCATCGGTACGATCGGGCCATGGATATGCCTTCCACTTCTTAGCCATCAAGCAGCGTGGCATTTTGTGTGTTTTATTTTGTTTTGTGTATTTTGGGGAGAGAGAGAGAGAGAGACGACGACGGATCGTTTAACAAATCATGAATGATGAAGTTCCGAGTTCTAAGTTTCTTGAAGTTGAAGAAGTTTTTCTATTTTATTGTTCTTGTTGTTGGCAATTGTGATGGCGTCTTGGCGTGAGCAGATTTGTGAGACTTAAACAAAAAATTGAGAAGTAGAGTAGAGTTGCTCGCTCACTTAGTTGAGTTGCGAAGTTTTAAATTCAAGTTTGGAATTTGCTTTCGAACGAGCAAAAAAGTTATGAAAGTCATTTATCCTTTTTTTGTTTTGTTTTTTTTTTTTTTTGTAGATTTGTAATTGTTGTTTGTTGTTGTTGTTGTAGTGCAAAGCGGAAATGGAAATGTTTTTCTATTTTTATTTTATATATAATAATTTTACTGTTGTTTGCTGGTTTGGTTTGGTTTGTAATAAAGAGTTTGCTCGTCGAAATTTTGATAGTTTTTTTTTTTTGTAGTTTAGTTGCTTATAAATTAACTAAATGGCATTTTTTGTTTGTTTTTGTTTTGTTGTGAATTTTTATTTCATGTTTTTTCTTGTCGTTTGTGTTGTTTGTTCTGCTTCTATGCTCACAGCCGCTTTAGACATTTCGTTACAAAATCTCCTTTCTAATTTAGCCATGCAAATCATCCTTCCTCTTTGATGATTCGCTTTCCCTTTCACTTTGCTGTGCTTTCCTTTGCCTTTGTTTTCCCCTCCTCGTTGAATTTTTCGATGTTCGTTGCACTTTTCTTAATATTTTCTCTGTGAGACACTTTTCTTCTATTTTTCGTTGTGTGTTTTTGTTTTTGTTTTGTTATAAATTTTTTATTGATTTTCTTGGAAATTATTTTGTTTGTTACACTTGTTGTTTTTTTCTATTATATAAATTTTATATTTTATTTAATTTAAACTTCGCGTGCTTTTGTTATTTGTTGCGCGTTTAATTTATTTTTTTTTTGTATTTTTTTTTTTTTTGTTTGTTTTGTTTCGTTTTAGTTAAACAAAGTTTCTGTTTATGTTGTTGTTGTTTTAAAAAATTTTGTTTAATTTTTTTTTTTTTTGTTTTGTTAAGTTTTGTGATTAAAAATAATAAATTAAACAAAGTCAAAGTTTAGTTCAGTGGAGTTGAGTTGAGTTGAGTTGAGGAAAACAAAGTCGATGCTTTTAAGTTGAGACGAGTTACAAAAAAAATTAGTGTTTGTAAGGAAAATACAACTTAAGGAGATCCGTACAAGAGAATATTATATAAGAGAGAAGATAAGAAATGGCGAACCGAATAACGGTTTAACGGTTTATGAAATACCAAATGATGGTCGGTCGCCTTTTATACCAAAATCTACAACAAATTGAATTCGCCCCAAGAAACATCAATTGTTCCAAGCATGCGAACTGCATGAGATATTTCGAAGCATGCAACATGTTCAATGTTGCTTGCAACATTCCCAAAGGAAGGAAATTTATGGCAATGGAACATTTAATTTCAACCCCCAAACAAATATATGAATGAACAAATGAAAATGATTCCACTCATTCACTGAAATCACTCAAGGCGAATTGTACAAAATTTCGCTTTGTTCGTCACCCTTTCGTGGCCTGATGAGCAACAATGAGTGAGTGTCCTTCCTCGGTTTTATTATACTTTTGACGAAACTCACTCATTGTTGCTTCGGCGCGTTCGTGTAAATGTCTTCGGCTTGCGTTATTTGACTGTTGCTGACACTTCGTTTGTGTCTTTTCTCGTGTTTTATTTTTCACTCATTCATGGACTCACTCATCATTCTCAGTATTTGCGTTTATTTCCGTTTATTTCCGTTTTTTTGCGGTTTGTTATTACACTCATTTCATTCATTCAACAATCAGGAAGTGTTTCTTTGCCAAAATATTCCTTATGGCATCTGTTTGTTGCTTCTTATTCAACAGCGTTTCTTTCCTTTTGAATTCATAGAGTGAGTGGTTTTGGTGGTAGATGATTGCAAGTTTCGATATTTGGGTGTTTGATAATGAAATTGTTGCATTCATTAGTCACCACATGGATGAAAGCAATCACTCATATTGAATTGTTTTATAAAAGCTTGTAAAATGATAAATTATTTATAGGAATTTTTTTAAAAATATCTTAAATCTCATTCATTTTAAATTTCTACATAGACTCAATGAAATATTCTTTTGTGGTATCAAAAGATCATTTAACTCTGCCAGAAATTCATCAAGTATCTTTTAAGTATTGTACTTTCCTCAGAACTCTCAAAATCAACTCAAAAACAAAGGCAAGTGCCTTCCCCTTCGCAACAAATTGACATTGAAACATCATAAGTCAACAACAAATGGGAACGAGACACTCAATCACGAACCGCAATCCCTTTCCTTCATCAATCAGCATTTTACCAACAGAATCTTCCTCTATCCTCCAAAACTAGAAATTCTGATGCTCAAAACCAAAATGCAACACTTGCGCCGCACAACCGCCAATTAAAAGTTGTGGCTATGACGTTCGAAGGAAACAACGGGCTTACGAAAGGTTGAGAATGAATAGGAAGGAGGATAAAAGAGGAGAAATATAGAGAATGTGAAAGACGTGGAAACATCAGTTTGTGTGAAGAAGAATAAAAGCCAAAAGTAAAAGAAGTAATAGCAACAGCAACAAACCGTTTTCAATAAAAGCCGGCAACAATGAAGGCGCCCTACTCCGAGAACATGGTGAGTCCAAGTCTGCAACTTAAAACCAAATCGCGAGAAACTGTTGCTTCGATAAGACACCCAAACATTGTGAAGTCCTGTTGCCCATTTTCTCTCTCCTCTGCTACACGTAGTTTTCTTTGTGCAATATTTTTTTTCGGGATTTCCACCCATCCACCATGGATTCGTTCTCTATATACGATTATATCCCTGCAAGTTTAGGTTTGCTTTTTCCAAAAGTTTTCTTGCTAAACACGATGCATCGCAAGTCAGTCACAAAAGTTCCAATACTCACGCTTCTCCTGCTATTACTACTGCTCCTGCTGAGATGCCGGAAAGGATACACAAAAGAATGTAAGGCGAAGACGATGACGACCGACGTCGACGACAATAACGTTGTCTAGTGTGAGAAAGAATAGCAACACGCAAGCAAGAAAGAAAACTTTCCATCAACAACAAAAGAAAACATTTTCACATCAATATCAGATTTTAAAGTTTATCTGCGCACGAAAGAAGCCAAAGAATATCCTTACTCCTTACCCCACATTCCACACCCATAGTGAAAGAAAGGAAGGAAGTTTCACCAGCATCAAGTTGAGTTAAGTTGCGTTTGCATTGCATTGAGTTAAGTTGAGTTGAGTGGAAGTAGAGTTGAAGTCCTCTTTGTTTGTTACTTCATAAAGTGAAGACAGTGAAGAATGGGAGACGAAAGGAAAATAACACACTCGCTAGTAAACCAGCTCAGACCAGGATATGCGGGCTGAGTCACTTGGCTGTTCAATGTCCTGCATTGTTTACTTTAACAACATACAAAATAAGCTGCGAAGGAGAAAATGCAACAAATGCATAATTTTCAATACAAAAGTTTGAAGTTCACCGAGCGTAAGCACTTCAAATGCTGCCACCACATTTCAATTCCTTGTCCTGTTAGACGTCTAAGTCTTCGTTGTCTGCCATTCACTAGGCTAAAGAATTGGTTGACTGGTAGATGGTTGTTTTGATTATGGCTGAAAGTCTGTGAGCCAAGGTGGAGGACCATGGTGGATTTTTTTTGTTATCTTATTCAGCACTGAGATCTGAGATAGATGGATTTTGAGTGGAACTTCTACTTTGATGGCTCCCATCATGGGATGGTTGTACGAGGAGTTGCTTCGCAATGCGCCAAAGTCAGCACGAAATGGATTTTTTAGTACCATTTCAAGTAGTTCTTTTTGTTGATGTTCTTGTTGTTGTTATTATTATTATAGTTGTAGTTACTTGAATGAACACGATGATGATGATGATAAAATATTGTAGTTGTAGTAGAAGAGTAGAAAGAAACTAAAGCTAAAAAGTATTACAAAATTGGGCATTTTGCCAAGAAAATTTATTCCCATGTTTCGAAATGAGCGAGCGACTTTTCTTCATTATTTTTATAGGTTTTTGCTAAAGAATTTTGTCGATACTCGTATCGCTGGGAAGGTATAGTACGAATATACATAGTATGATGATGATGATGATGATGTTGATGTTGTAGTATGATGAAGAAGCAGAGGCTGAGTTTAAAAAGGATCCATGATTTGTTCAACAAAACAATATTAACATCTGCAAGAAAATGAAGAGCGAAGCGCCTCTTCTTAGTATAAAATATTGTATATACAAGTAGATAAAAGTAAATGGTTCTATTTGTGAAATCGACATGATGCCACTGGTTTGTAGTACGAAACGAATGTAGGCTTTATAGATTTTTTGAAATGAGATTATTTTCATTAAAATAAATTTATTGCAGGAATTTTGTTCAAATTAAATAAATATTTGTCAAAGAAATATTGATTGTACTACTGAATAATGCAGTTCATTTTGAAAATGAAAGAAATTTTTTAAAATAGACAACATTGTTTTTTAGCTAAATCCCATCATAATTACATATCATTTTATCAATTCGGTAAGTCGTTTGTAACACATACAAAGTATTGTATATACAATACACATAAGTCATCACCGTGACATTGAAATATTCTATTCATATATCTACATACTTTATTAGGATGATGTCTTTTTAATCTACAACGAGGTGTGTTGTGAGTAAGAGATCTTGTCACATAATTTGGTTACTCTAGCAATATTTAGTTGAATCGGCATCTGAAGAATTTAATTTCTTCGATCACCATTGACGTCATAAAATTACGATGCAATATGGTGTTCCTAACAAGCCACGGTGCACCATCTATGCGGCGTAGGGCCTTATTTTGTATTGCTTGTAATTTCATGATGGTATAAGGAGCTGCGTTTCTACTTCCTTATAAATCATCAATTTTATTGCTAAGTGATAGTTTACTGTCCGTACATAGTAACCAGGTACTCCCCCTAGTGGTTTGATTTAACTGATTCCAACAAATGTACCGCTACTATATCAAAACCTTATAGTGTCTAAATTTCAGTTCGATAGAACAAAAAAAAAAAAAGTTTTTCTAATAAAAACCTGAATTTTAATGGGGTTTGTATGGAAGGTATCCTCCCAATTGGTTCGATCAAACTAAAATTTCGATGACATAAGTTTCTGATGTATAGCCACCAAACTTCCAAATTGCAAGATCGTGTAGCTGTCATACAAACCAAATGTTTTTTGTATGGGGACCCCTTCAAGTTTTTGAAACTATTTTAGTTTTAGTATTTGTTGCTGATGCACGGATAGAACTACATATTCTGTGAAAATTTCAACTCTCTATATGGTATGACGGGCGGACGGATAGTATCCTAAGTCCGTCTCCTGGTTCTAAGCTACCTCTCCACAAATTTTCAACCAATTCGACTCAGCCATTCTTGAGTTATAAATAGTGTAACTAACACGATTTTCTTTTATATATAAAGTTACTGTAACTAATATTGTGTATAACTTAGATCAGTAGCTGTCAAGGCCTTCGATTATATCACGTATATATTTGACACAAATCTTTTATTTTGCGATAGAATGATAAAGAGTTGATATAATGTCCTTCAGTTGTAGTTTCTTATATACTAAGAGAGATATTTTCCCTTATCAAAACTATTGTAAGAAAACCCTCAGTAAAGAATGTGTAATTTTGTATTGTACCTTAGTTTGTCATAACTCGAGTATTTCCATATTTCGTAAAACTAAATTAGCACATTCGCTGCATAAAGGGGAAGTCCCTGTGTATAAAATCTTTTCATTTATTCTTTACAACTTTAACATCTAAGATTGAATACTAATATCACGTCCACTTCTACTCTTGGGGATTATATTAATGTCGCCAAGATTTCTTTCAGATGGCGACATTATTGAAAATTATCGCTTAGAGCTAATCCAGCTTCAATAAAGAACCAAATTTATATGCCGGATTCTTTGACATTCCATATTAACCATTGGATAGTAATACATACAACTCATGTTCAATGTAAAGCATTATAGAAATAATTACACTCTAAAAATTACAGAATATTTAAAGAAACTGTAACTAGAAAACTTGATGTCAATTAAATGAAAATATGCCTACTTCAATAATTGTACCATATTTCTCTACGTTCCTTAGTCATAATGAATAAATCTATAGTTCAAACTCTCGGTAATACAAGTTGCTTAATTTGATTGTATTGAATTAAAAGAACCATAATACAATCAAGCCAAAAATTGAAATGGTCTATGCATATGCTACCAGTACCAAAACTGTTCAGAAATATTTCCCATTTGTCTTGATTTAATATAGCAAATACCATTAATGATGATCAGACCAATTCTTGATAAATCCGAAACTACCATATGCATAGTATACTTTTTCATAAAGGTTAAAATTTTCCTATGATCAAGTTCCTTTTGGTAGACTGTGAAGGGTATGCAAATTTCGATGAAATCAAATTTATTATTCTATGCAGTTTTCTCATTTGTTTTGTTTGTTATCCTTTTGTTTTTGCCCGATTTAATACAAATTTGGGTTTTTTTTTTTGAATAATTTACATACTTTTAGTTTGTTGTGAACAAAATTGAGAGAAAGCAATAAAATTTAGTTGAGTTTCGCTTAGAAAAATAGAAAATGAATCTAGAATCAGAATAAGAATGAGAAACTGAACCAGGTGCAACAATCAACTGTTAAAACAAAAACAAAAACAAAAACAAGAAACAAAGAAAAAAAAAATCAAATGGATGCAAAACAAACTCAACCAATTTGTTCGATCTTCATTTTTATGGCCATTTATTTTTTGTTCTAACTTTTTGTTTTGCTTGTTCTACATGAATTTTGTTGTTCTTATTTCATCAAAAGCGAAAAAATGACAAAAAGTGGCAAAACAGTGTGTATATGATAACGATGGAAGAATATAGGGAGGGTAGAGAGGTAGGGAAGGAAAGAAGGAGGAATGAGATGTGTGGAGAAGTAGAAAAGGTAAAATGCGCACACAAATTGCAATGAAAAATCAACAAAATTGCAACAGTTCGTTGCAATTTAACAAAAAGAAAAAAGCAAAAAAAAAAAAAAATATATATATATAGTACTAAAGAAGAGTCATGAAAACCAAAAACCAATGAACAAGGAAAAGGATGAACGCGATGCGAGGTGGCACGACAAGGCACGGCACTGCACGGCATCAGCTTCATGCACATCAAAGCAAATTGACAGCGCCATAGGGCGTTTGATTCAGTTAGTTATCGGTGGAGAATGGGTGGGGTGGGTTGTGTATGAATTGGGTGGCAAAGAAAAAAAAGGAGTGCAAGGCAAACTCACGATATATTGAAGGACATCAATGAAGGTGGTGGAGGAGGATGAAGCATAGATTCCATTCCAATGGCAGAGATTTGGATAAGGTGAGGTAGAGAAGAGGTGTGTGTGTGTGTGCATACTGTTGAGATTGAGTAAGGTGCATTGTTGCTTGTGGCAATCAAATATTGTTAATGGGTGGGTGCAATCATGTGATGAAGTCGACAGTTTGAGACTGAGTTCCAAACTCTGCACACAAATTGTTCATGTTGCAACAACGACAGCAGTGACGATGATGAAGATTATGATGATGATGAGGACTAGGACTAGGACTATGATGATGATGACGACTAAAATGTTGATGGCTTTTGTTCGTTTATTATTATATTTAGTCGCTGCTGTTGTTGTTCATTCATCCAATTGTTTGTTGTTAGTCATTCTAAGGTCGCTAAATGCGCCGCCAAATGCAGTTAACTTCATTTAAATGCTTTGCTACGTGAATCATTTCAAATTCTGCTTTTTTGTTTTGTTTTGTTTTCTTTGCCACGCTCGTTTTTTGTTGCAATTAGTTTTGCTTTTGCCTTTGTTGCTTTTCTTGTTGTTGCATGTTGTTTACTATGGTAAATTCAAATTGCTAACGTTCCATGTCATGTAGTGTAGATTGTTTGCTTCTTTTGCTGCTGCTGCTGCTGCGATTGGGTGATTTGAAGTGAATATTTTATGGATTTATTTCCTCTTCTAAAGTAATTTATTTAATTAATTATTTTAAATGGAAAACTTTAAATTGAAAACAGAGGATCGTTAGAAGAAGCCATCGTAAAACTTCTTTCGATGTTTTTCCTACCTATTTCAATGTCCATCAAACCAAAATTTAATATTGACTATGGCTTCTTACGTATGCATTCGATCCTCGCTCACTTAAAGATAATACTACCTACATAATACATACTTAAGTCACCCCTCCCTGTAGCATTTATAACGTTTTTACCATCTGTAGGACGATCGTATTCCTGAAGCTAATTACCAGTAGAAGCCTTACTTGTCTATTTATAATAAAGTTCAGAGAATTTTCCTTCCAAAAGTGAATGTAAATGAAACCACACAAAATACGTTAAAAATTATATAAAATGGTGAGTGTCCTTCTTCACTCACTCCTCACTGGCTCGCTGTGAGTGAATGACATGCAGCAGACTCATCATTATCAAGAAAAGTGTAGACTATGATGAGGAAAACTTCTACATTAAACATGAAATGAGCTTGTAATACACGTTCAGCGAACCTTACCGATCGTCAGAGAGGACTTTACTTCATTCAAAAAATGCAGCTGTCCCATAAAGTCATAGTATGTATGCTTTAGTGTGTTGTGTATAAAAAAAAACAGTTTGCTTTGCCTTAAAAAAAGGATACGTCACACTAAAGAAATAGAAATGCACCTATGTATGTACAATATTCCATGTTCATTGCCGCATTTGGTATGCTTCCTTGGCTTGAATTCGAATTGTTGCGCTTCGTTAGTGATCGTTGGACACGCGCGCAAGCGCAAAACATTCTTTCGATCGAGTGAGTGAAGCGCAACTGGATGCAGATACTTTTGTACTACAATACACTAGTAGTAAGTAGTAATAGGTGCGCCCTTGGTAATGGAGGGCGTCGTTCCATATGGTTTTATAGTGCCACGCGTCACTCAAACGCACATTCAACGTTCAAATTATGCATGGTGGGCCACAATCGTTCGACTGGAACAACTCGCGTTCTACATCATCAAAAACAACAAAAAATGAATTTCAGTTTAGTTTGGTCTTCCTTGCACCCTCGACAAAAGTTGAGGTATTCTAAAAAAAAACAACAAAAATATTAATTTCTTTGTTTCTTGCTTTGTAGACGTGCGCAACATGCTCTAATGACCACTCGAAGGATACGACTCAGTTTGTCTGCTCTCAGTCCTTGCTTTGATGCAATCGCTAGCATTGAAAATTATGCTCCAGTCGAGTGATTCAGAGCCACTGGGGTATGTTTATTTATTTATTTTTTTTTTTTGTGACTATTGTCGACCATGGCAATCGCAGGATATGCGGCGCGTTTTATTTAAACAGGATTTCTTTCTTTACTTTTTCATTTTTTTTTTTTTTCTTTCTTTCATTTTCTCGTTTCTCCATTTTTGACACTTTTCTTGCCTTTCGTTTCGTTTGTTTTCCATTCATTCACTTCAAACCGGAAATGCTGCAAAAGCATTGGACTTGGTTGTTTGGACGCAGACTGTGGCCACCAAAGCGATATATTGTACTTGAATTATTAATAACATAAACAGAATAACGAGAATGGGCTGGGAGTTTGGGTTAAGGCTAGTAAGGACCTCATGAACGTTGTAGTCGCGCGTGACAATTCCAAAGTCATTAGAGTGGTACACCGTTTGGCATTGGGGGTGAAAGGAGAGGAGGTTTTTGTTATACAGGCACGTGTTTCATTCCACCAGCTACCACATCTACTTAAGAATGTTTCAGAGCATTACTTGCAACTTGCAACTATTTTGCGTTGATAAAGCCACAAGATCATTATAGAAATAAATAGAATGAATGAATGAATGGAATGGATTCCATTCGTTTGGAACTAATTTATGCAGAGAAACGTGCGTCGCCGCTACCATATCGCTTAAGAGAGGGAAGGGACAGAGGTGATACAAAAGCATGGCAAAGATAAAGAAGCATTAAAGGTGAACTTGTGCAACTGGTTTTCGTATTCATATTTTTCTAAAAAAAAAAAAAAAATAAATAAAAATGGAAAAAAAACTATTCGAATTGGATTCACAGGATTATGTGTTCGTTTGTGTGCGTCGCACAGCATGTGGCTTGTGCCACTTGGAGCACTCACAAGGAACAACTGTTACCTGTGAGTAGAGTAGAATAGAGTGGAGCAATGAATGAGCAGACAACAGATGTGACCAACATACAACAAGAACTCAATCAACGGAATTTAAAAGGAGCAGCAGTTCGGTAGCGAACAATGTCCTTTATTTTTATTTTTTGGGAAACAAAGCGCGGAAATAAATAATAATAATAAATAAAAAGAATTTTAAACGAACAATTTATCAAAATTTAAGTAAATAAGGACGCAGTCCTAGGCTAAGGATAAAATGGCAAACAAGGGCAACAATAATATGAGTTGAGTGAATCTTGATTAAAGCCGAAAAACCGAACCAAACCAAATGAATGAAGGATCTAAAAACGGAAGCGGATGCTGTCTGGCGCGACTAAGATTGAATTGGTTTATTTTCATCGAGCTTAGAAGGATAGAAGGAGAGGTAATTCAGTATTATGGTAGATAGGAAGTGTCTGTGATAATTTGCACGCGTTCGAAATTAGCTACTGGTACTTTTACTTTGGTTAAATGGATGCATGATGATGGTTGGCTTGGTTGCTTGTAAGCCGCTGACGACGTCAGCTTTTAGCTTCATGACTCATTCATATATAAATCGCATGTAATCTTAATAGCTTGATCTGTTAGTTATAGACCGTGGCACACTTCAATGACACACCCTTATTGCCCACACACACACATACACACACACACACACCCATCATGACAACAACGACAACAACAATGACAACAGTCAACCCAATCCAATAGATAAGCACTCAGCTTGTTTTAGGCCAGGACACACCACACATACATACACATACACATCAATGTTATCATAATCAGTATCTGTGATATTGCATTAACTAAAGCGCATCCTTCCCTGGATACTTTTAGTTGCTGCTTAGCGTTTTGCAAAAGTTTTGTTGCACAAAGCATGCGTTACAACGCATTTTTCATTGAAACGACAACAGTCAATGACCATCCATCCTAGTAGGAAAGGGAGACTGAAGACGAGTAATGCGAGTGCGAGTGCGAGTGCAATTCTTCCGGGTGGTTACATAAGTCAATAACATTCACTACCTCCTACTTTCATGCCACCCCATTGTTGAGTCTGTTGCTGGATTTATATTGTCACCTTTTGTGGTTGATGAGATTTATAAATATAAAATATTCTGCAAATTATTGTACTAGAAATAGGTATGTACAATAGTTCCCAGCATCTGAGTTTTTTCATTTCATCTCTTTAGTTATTTAACTTTTAATGGAATATTAACAGGATTAGGCAGGATTTATTCACAACGCACAAATTGTTTATTGTGTATTATTTTCGCTTTTATAAACAAAGACTGCAGTTGCATTTGCAGCTGTCCATTAGCTCCACTGGTCCTCGTCCTCATTCAAGGCAATGATATTGTATTTTAATAGATACTATATAGTTTCTTCTTCTAATCATTTTGATATGCCATTAGAAAATTATGCAACAAATGGTTGCATCAAGCAGCTGCACACAAATATCACCTAATGAGACAAGGCAGCAATCTTGAACTGAAGAAATAAAGGTAAATGAATGATAGAAAATGGGAGAATAGAAAGAAAAAGGTTTGTTGAACTTGGTCCCTAACATAGCGTTGTTATCATACACATATGCATAAGAAAGAAGACCATGCCATAAGAATCGTAGTTCGTAGCACGAGCAAGGGCGCTAATGTAATCTTTAGACTCACTCACATCTGGCCGAGTAGTTGTTGTTGTTGCTGCTGCACCCTTCGCTGGCTTATAGAACAGATCCTAGAATTATGTGCTTAATGTGCATACACCTATCACTACCTCTATGGTGCTGGGCCTTTTCGATCGCATGCTGCCTCTTAAAATTGTTCCCCAATAATGCAAGGAAGGACTGACTCACTTACCCTGGGCTGGCATGCGTGCCACTCAAATGTTTATGTTAGTCTCGCTTTTGATCCACGTTACTATTTCTCGCTTTTTGTCAGTCAGTCAGTCAGTCAGTCAGTCTCTTTGTTAATTTCACCTGGTTCCGGCCTCACTTTGGTGTAGTAATCATTATAATCGCCATCACCCTTTCCTCATTCGTTCGTTCGCTTGTCCTACCCTGCCGAGCTAATAGCCCTTTGCCGAATTACTCGCCACCAATCAACTAAATCCCGATTTCAACCTTCACTGTAGCAAACCAAAAATTATATTGATGCGAGTTCTTTCTTTTACCTCTCCTCTTATTGTTGTTGATGGCATTTTTAATAATTCACCCTGCCGTGACTCCTTCTTCCCTTTTTCTTTTTTTATTTATTTCATATTTTCGGTTTAATTTATTGTTGTTGTGTTATCCTTTAGAGCGTCGTCACCGCCTCGCTTTTGCTTTAATGTATACAAGGATTGATATCCGTATCGTGAAATACTCGGGCGTTATCCTTTCGTTTCGTGTGTTTAACTTCTTTGACTGGTCTCAGGGTTGTCACCTAAAAAGAAGCCAATAGAGGAACTAAGCAGTTTGGTAAATGAGTTAAAAATATGTTATTACAAAGAATAAAAAGAATAAAAACAAAAAAAAAAGGCATTAAGAAAACTCACGTCAATGTCCTGGTTTCCTTTCTTGTTTTTATTTTATTATAACTTTGTCGTTGTTTTTTTGAATTATCGAATTGTAATGAACTTCACCGCCACTGACAACCGCTCTAGATTCATGTTTATCTCTCTCCTTTGGCTGATTCTTCTTTCACTCACACACCAACTCCGTCAACTTACTCCCATAAAAGACAATTCAAGCAACAAAAAAAGGACACACTCGACACGCACAAATGTGCGCCAAACATGCGGCTATTATCCTTTTGTGTTATTCACTTTGTTTTAAGTAGTCAGGTAGAATCAGTGGCGTCTTTACATTAAATCAGAAGAACATTTAGTTTTGGGGTCCAAGACATCAGGCGACGCCACTGCTTAGTACTGTCTGTTGTTCCATTGGTGGCTGTTGCCAGCAAAGGTGTCCTTTGTAAGCTGCTTCTTGCATGTCATTTTAATTAAAAGGGAACTTTAATTTTTTATTTTTTTTTTCTTTCTTTTTGGTTTGGTTTAATTTTTTTTTTTTTTTTTTTTTTGTGTGTTGTGACTTTGTCCTGTTTCTTTTTCTTTGTATTTTAGTTTTGTTGTTGTTGTTGTTGTTTTGTGATGTGTGAAAATTTATGTTTTTGATTTTATGGCTTTCATCCTCCTGCTGGCAATACCAATGCCAATGCCACCTACGTCTTTCCACCTTTTCTTACTTTATTAATTTGTATCGATAACCAGTATGTCCTTTATGCTCCTTATTGCTGTGCTCCTTAATGGTGGTGGTGGTGGTGGTGGTGGTGGTGATGATGGTTGTGGACTCATTGTGGCACGCTTTTAATTAATATGCTTTTCCTTTTACTTTTGCTTCGTTTTACTACCTAGCCGATATCGATTACAGCCACAAGCAAACAGTCGCACTATCATACATAAGGATATTTTTTTTAAAGTATTTTATACACAGAAAAGGAAACGCAAGTATCTTAAGCACTTCCTTTCCTGCGGTTCTGCAGCTCAGCACAGGAAATTCATCCTCAAGATGTAACTCTCTCCTTTTTTTTAGAATTTTATGTAGTACGTGCTATCATCTTTGTCCTGAGCCCAACTGTTCACTTTTTGCAAGGCTTCATTCATTCAGTGTCATTTTTTGTTCCTTATATCTCTTCATTCTCTGTATAAAGCATAAACTGTTGCGCCTGCGCTTGTGTGGACTACATTTGGTAAAGATATTTCATTCATTCATTCATTCAATCAATTGCCTTGCTCATTTTTTCGTGAATGCATTGTTTGCTGGTCAGCATCTTTGCCATGCCACATCCAGCAGCAGAAGGACTATTGATGGCATTGAACTTCTTATTACTCTTCTTTGTTCTCATTTTATGCCTCTTTCTTCTTGTTTTTAATTCTCTTTTCGCTTTCTACCTACTACACCCGCTTCTTAGTAACCAAATGTTTACGATTGGCACGAGTTCTTCATTGTTCAGTTCATCATCATCGTCAGCAACATCATCATCGTCCGTTTATTGCTTTCATATTTTCTGTTTTATTTCCCCTTTTCCCCCCTTTTTTTTTTAAATTCCTGTTCTTTTGCTGTCTATGCCTCGTTAAGGTCAATGAAGCCAGAAAAATTGAGAAAGAGTCCATGGGTTATGATGGCGAGTTCAATGAGCATCTGTTCGTTTGATATTTTTGTTCTTGTTTGATTGTTTGCTTACTTGTTGATTGTACATAGCAGCAGCAGCAGCCGTCATCCACCACCGACGCTTCTAAGTGTGGCTTGAACATCTACAGATGCCTCAGACATATTGAAGTATTTATACTATACTCTTTCTTTCTATCACTCTCTTCACTGACAAATCATCATTCATAATTGACCATAGAATTTGGCATCAATGCATGCAAGATTAAATCCAAAGCAGCTTCAGCAATTCCTTGCTGGCCACAAGAGCTTTAAGCCTAATGAACTCATTACTCTCGCTTGCCGCTACTCTCTTACACTTGATTTCACACTGCCTCACTCCTATGGCTATGTCTACTATGTTCATTTGCCATACTAGGCCTAAAATAATTTTGTGGCATGTACCATGTAGTGCCTTCAGTTGCACATACCAAAACCATACGATAGATAAATGCCACAATCAATCAAATACTGCTGAACTATGCAGAATATCAACAATAACAGCAGTAGCAGCGGCAGCATCAGCAACAACAACAACAACAACAACAGCAAGCAATTGATGTTGCAACTTGAAGCATTGAGATAAGAGCAAAATGACGACGAAGTGCCTTAACCGCAGATCGGTGGTTGCAGCAACAAAATCAGCAATAGAAGCGGCATTAAATTGTTGCAAGTTATTTTGAGTTGTTGCTTGATGATAACCTTGTTGCTGTTGTTGTTGTTTCTGTTGTGGTGACAGCTTTCTCGTCATCATCATCAGAATCATCGCTGAAGTCGTCGTCATCATCATCGGTTGCAATTGCTGCAACATCATCAACGGATGTCTTTAGTAACAGCGACGTTGCCAATTTGTAACGAACGTGCAATGCAAACTAATTCATTCATGCCACTAACTTTGGCATTCAATAACTCAAATGATTTCCCCTTTTTCCTTCATTATCTCTGTATTCTCTATCTTTCTATTTCCCAAATCTATCTTTCAGTTCTCTTTACATGTGTCTTTCTGTCTAACTGTCTGTCTGTCAGTCGTTTGGTCTCATGTTTGTATTGTTTAGATTAAATCGTTGCGAATTTCTATTGTTTAGTTGTTGTAACATCAGCAACCGCGACAGTCGTGGTAGCGGGACCAGCAACGTGCAGAATTCACTTGAACGAAGCAAGTGTTGAGCAAATGAAGAGCAGGAGAGGCAACCGAATATAGAGAGCCTTGACTTGTGACTTTTGGCAGACACTACTACACTAGGGATGGCTGGCTGCCTGATTGGGTGTTGGAACATGGGGCTAGGGCTGGGGCTGGGGCTGTGGCTGTGACAAGTTTTAAAATGCGCGTGTTGTAATTATATAAAATGTCACGTCGTCTGTGAATGTTGCTGAAATATCTTCATTTTATGTTACTTGCAACGCGAGCCTAATCCACTGACATTTTTGTTGAAATTTCTTCAATTGGTGAAACATGTGTGCCGCGCACAATCATATTCGCGTATGCATATGTAGCAAGGAAGCAATGCTTTGCATAATGCACTGCACACGTGCAACATACACACCACACACACACACTTAAATAGGTGCAACTTTTTAGTATTTTCTACTGATTGCAGTTCGAGAAAGTCGTGATTGTCGCAAAAGGATAACGACTAAGACAGAAATTTTGTAAGTAATGTTAAAAGTAAAAATGAACTTAAAAAGAAAAAAAAAATCTACAAAAAGAACTTCCTTCAAGCGATTAGCACTGACTTCTTGTAATTTTTCTACTTTGTTGTATGTTGTAAAGAATGGAACACCTACTAAAATAGCAAACAAGAAAAAGGACATACATTTAAATCCTTTTGTTGTTTTTCGGTTTTTGTGCATGCAACCCTTCTGACTTATGGTTCTTCTTTTGCCATTTCTCCTTATTTCCAATTGAGCTCAACTTTTGTTGCCGTCTGATTATTTGTCTTACATGAAAATCAAATCAAATAAGCAGCAATCGAAACACAAACAAATGACACCAACAAAAACAATAACAACAAAATCACAGATACTCACACTCACACACACACACTCCTAGAAAAAGCAAAGGAAAGAGATATGCTACATAGGAAAGATATCTGATGCTTCTGTTGCTACTCAATGCAATGTTTGGCATGCAACATTGCTAAGCTTATGAATTGAATGAAGAACGAACGTAGAAGGACGCTTGATGATGTTGATGATGATGAGGATGTGGATGTGGATGATGATAATGATGATGGGTTAGGTTAGGTTAGTGGGTGTGGACGCGATACACAGACATCACAGAAGTTGATAGTAAAACACTATTTTTCAAATCCCAAAGGATAACATGCAATACACATTTACTGTAAGGATCAACAGACAAGAGTTTTCAATGCTTTCAATCCTTGCATCCTTCCCTCAGCACACGCCACCCAGCCGCACACACACACACACACACACACGCTAATACATAAATGTTGATATGTTGTTTCTGAACGTGTGTGTGTGTGACTTTGGTTTGCAATCACTTGTGGGTGTGTATTATTATTCTATTAAATGTATGTCTAACTCATTCATTCAATTCCAAACTCACTCTTATGTTATTCCCCTCTCTCTCCCATGTAGCATATTTCTTTCTATATTATAGAAGTAGATCAGTCTATATCTGTTTGTCCGATTGTCGGTTTGTTTATTTGTTTGTTTATGTATATTGTCTATTTACTTAGTTGTCATGTCTTTTGAGTGACGTCAAAAAATTTGTTGTTGTCATTGTTTTTATTGTTGTTAAAACTTGTCATTTCAGTCTTTCTACTTATTGTTGTTGTTGTTGTTATTGTGTCTATTATTATTTGTTGCTATTACAATTCCTGTATTTATTTAAATTTTTTTTTTTTTTTAAATCTCTACACCCTTTACATTAAACATAAGAAATGGTAACCTCATTTTGGGTTTACCGAAATTTAAAGAAAGTTTGCATTCAAAAACAAAATGCACAAATGCATTCATCATATTCATCTGACATCACATCGTTACAAAATTTATTCATAAGAAAAGTTAAGAGAGATTCCTTTCGATCATAGGATCCAAAATTGGTCTATAAAACAAGAAATAGAAATAGAAGTCTCTTAGCAAATAATTGAGCGTTCAGGCAATCAAAAGGATGCAATGGCAGACAAATTCTAACTTCGAATTCAGGGCAATCCAACACGCGGCCCTCTGCGGGACGGTAAACTAAAACTTTGACATTTTTCTCTGTTTTTTTATTCGCCAACTTTAGCCGATGAAATAAAATTAAAACTTTGGAATTTTTTTGAAGGCACTAGAATTTTTTTTAGCTCCCAATGGGCGGTATTCGAAATAAATTTGGGAACCTATGCTGTTAAACAAATTTGAAATTTTTTATATGTTTGTGAGTCCTTTATGCAAAATACTGAGTACAACTGAAGATTATTGCTCCTTCACTTTTCATATTTCAATTTTTTTGTGTTAAAATTCAAGTGGACAGTTAAGTATCCTGTGAGGATAGGGAGCGAATATCATATTTTCTTAGTATGAGAAGCCTTTGGAAAGGCAGTTTTGCCTTACACTTTGGACTTTGATTTACCCATTTTCTCAGTCATTTTTGCTTGTATTCGCCACTTAGATAGTCCGCACAATAGTCCAGGGGGCAATAGCATCCATTTTTGGCTTCTTAATTGCTGTTGCCATGGGGATTTGGCAAAAAAAATTGCATCTAAGTACAAATGAAATTTTCTTAATTCCAAATTTATAAATTTTGTATTTAATTAAAGGGTATTAAATGTTTAGTTAAACTTATATTTATATGTTTTTCTATTGTTGTGCTTTGTATTTGTTTTGTGGTTTTTATTGCTTAGTTGTTGTTGTTGTTGTTGTTGTATGCCAAATATCGCTTACATAATCTTAATTCTCATTTTACAACATTTTTTTTATTGTTGTTCTTACAATTGTTGTTATTCATGTTATTATTTTTGTTGTATATCCTGCAGAATTTTTAATGAAGTATGCAATTTAACATGTGTTCTTTTGTTGTTGTTATTATTGTTGCAGATAAGACAAAAGAAAAACAAAAAATAAAAACAAAAAATAACAAAACATAAAACTAAACCCCAGAAAAATGTCAAAAATATCAATCTGAAATTAAAAAAATTTAAAATATGAAAATAAAATGAAATCAAGATTAAATTTATAATTAAAGACCTGCATTTTATTTTGTATATGAGAATAGTTTTAAGGACTTGAATCACAATTATGATTAGGATTGTTGAGTGTTTAAGGGAATCGTACAATTGTTTGAGGAAGCTTTAATTACAATATGTTTTTTGAAATTTTAATTAGAGATACATAATTAGATATTCATTAAAGAATGAGTATTGAAAAGTGTATAAAGTTTTGAAAATTCTGTTAAAATTATTTCATCTTCTAAATGTATTTTCACTCTACAACATCATCTAGCAAAATCAACCTACTTTTATGTCGGTCGAATTGCAACAAAAATAGAATAGTGTAAAATGGAATAGAATTGCCACAAATTATTGTTGCAACATGCAATAATTGACAGATCAGTAACTAACTAATTCTTTATTCATTTGCTTATCTTTCATGCCACACACACACAGATACACTCACTCGCTCACACAAACACACACACACGAGTATTTACAATACTTGTTCTTGTTTTATTGCAATTTTCCAAGCAACTAACAATATGTGATTTTTTACAATTTTCTCATTGCTTGTGTTGTCCTGTTCTTCTTCTTTATTTTGCTCTTTTCAACTGATGTTTTTTTTTTAAATTTCATTCTTCCTTTTAACGCTTTTCATTTCGTTTGGTTTCGTTTTGTATTTAAGTTTCAGTTTGAGTTCGTTCGTTCATTCGTTCGTTCATTTGATTGACATTTGAATTGATTGAAAATTTGTTTGACATTTTGAATATTGCAAAAGAGTGAAAATTAATGAAAATAAAATAAAATGAAAGCAAGAAGAGTAGAACAATAAAAAGAAAAAAAGAGAAATATTTTGTTGTTGCTTCTTCTATTTGTTTTTGTGTGCAAGATATTGAACATAGAATTAGAAAATAGAAAGCGAGGGCGATTGAGTAGATTTTTATCAAATCCGCGCTTGCTGTCTGTCTATCATGACCATGTGCCGGAAGGCGGATTTGGCAGGGGTAAAGGGTGCTGTAGCAGTGTAAATTTTAAATGAAGTGGAAACAAAAATAGAGGAAATTAAAAATTGCAAATACAATAAACAGAAAACAGAGAAACTGAAATAAAGAATGGAATGTAGGGAGGGAGTATAAGATACAAAAGCACTAATAATGCCTTGTGACACGCGCTTGTCACTTCTCCCTGCTGCATTATCCTTACCGGCGTTCATTACAAATCCTGCGCTTGAACGCGTTTTCGCAAATGAAGGGGTTCACAACATAAATTTATGTAGATCTCTCTCTCTCTCTCTCTATCTCTATCTCTGTGCCATAACAATTGGGATTCTTTAGGATTTTTTTCTTTTTTTTTTTTTGTTAAACTTCTATAGTATTTTGTAGCGCAGCGTGGTTTACCTGTTCAGCTGCGGCTGCGCAAAGTGCGCAAATCATGCGTTGATTGAGGGTTGAAGGCAACAGGATTAAAAAGCCTAACACTTACTCACAGGATAATAATAATGAACGCATTCAACTGTTGTTGCCAAATCGCAGACGAATTCGTTGCGCGTGCTCTCAATGCGAAATGAGTTCATATCCTTTCCGTAGGCACATTTTTATGAGCCCTGGGCGAGCGACAACTTCTATCAGCTGCTGCTGCTGCTGCTGCCACGCGATCGTCACACTTTGTTTGCGCTGACTCATGTTATAGATCGTTGATGAGTCCTTGCCATAGTCGTTACTACATTTGTTGAGCTGAATATTAAAGCATTTTTTGAAATCACATTTGATAAAAAAAAAACCCCTAAAAAAATTGTCAAACTAAAAAATGACTAAGGGTTGTTCGTTCACATTGAATCTTGCTTTTTGGTTATCAGCATCAGCAACGTCACCGAAGCCTAGATCCTTTTTTGTTAATTTCTTCGTTTGCATGCTGTATTTTGGTATTTACAATAAAAATCCGAATAGTTTTCTACTTCCTCTCATTTCCATTATTTTTATCGTTTCTTCTCTGTTCTAATTGAACAAAGAAAACATCTGTTCATATTGAAGAACAGAAATAGTAAAGAGAAGTTGGGAAATTCATTTCAAATGTAGTAATTGGCTTTTCCACCTTTGACAGCTTTTCATAACTTGAATTTCATTTTGTTTTGTTTTTTTGTTTGTCTCTACTATTTCAAATCACGCACAAAAGAAAAAATCAACTCAATTCTTCGACAACAAACAAGTTTTGATATTTTCATTAAATTGTGTCATCAGAACTTGTTATCAGACGATACCCATCGCTCGACAACTTCCGGTTCAACATTTTGATTCTGATTTTCCCATTTTCTATTTATTTAATATGTTTTAAAGCCACTAAGGAATTTATGTAAATTTCTTCTTTTGTTATTTAATAGAATCCTTTCTTTTATAGAATTAATTTATGCGGTTTTGTCACAATTTTCTTCAAAGCTACGTCACATTTTTTTTATTTTTTTTTTGATATTTGAATGGGAAAAATTGAAGAATTGAATAAAAGTGAATGGGCAACTTTTTTTTTGACAACTGATTGATTGAATTTCAAAGAAAATACAATGGAGAATATTTCTTGCATAAGAAAAGAAACTCAATTTCGTCTTATCAAAACTTGCATGCATTTTTCTTAAGATTGAAAATAATTTTAATTATACTTTGATCACGCTATGCAAAGGGTGAATGGCGTTGGGAGAAGAGGAGCAACAGTAAAGGGGCAGAGAAAAGAAGACATTTACTCAATTAAACTAAAATGGAAATGTAACAATAACTTTATCACTGACATCATGCAATCTTGTCTATATTAAAACCTGCAGGTATATAGTTGTTAACATCATCTACAATAATAACACATTTCTACCCGAAAAGTTCTTCCAAACAAAAGAAAAAAAATATTTATGTAGTTTGCCTCACCCTCATAAGCACAATACGGAAGTGAAACTTCATTAGCAAAGGTAGGTAAATCCAAAAATTAGAAAATGAAATGTGACGCAAATCAAAATGCGATGATGCTTCAGAGACTTAGTGGGGAGACGTACAAATTATTGCGCTTTGTCTAGTGCCGGCTCGTCTGCAGCGTAGAGATTGAATAATTTTGCATGAGTAAGAGAGAGATAAGAAAAAATGCTTTACTGATTGTGTTTACTTTACGAAAGAACGTACAAGAACAATAAAAGTACTCTTTAGTATTGAAACAATATAACACTACAATATTCTGTATTATTGCTTGACCACATACTTTAGAAGTTTCACTTCCATATTGTATTTGCCCAAATAGCTCCAATATAATAATAACATCGTAAAATTTTGATTTTCGTCACATTTCATTTTCATATTTTTTGCATTTACTCCCCTTCGCTAAAGAAGTTTCATTTCAAAAAATAGACTGGCTCGTTGGCCCAGAGATTAGTGCGCTGGCTGACATCCCAAGAGTCGCGGGTTCGATTTCCGCTCAAGGCAAGTCTGGTCCTGCACTTTTCTAATTTTCTCCTTTCGCTCTTAACTTTCCCCTGCGCTGAAGGCCTCTGTCGCTATTGCTCATATTAAAATACTAGGTTATAATTTTTAATTATATCTAGTTCTAATAAAAAAAAAATAAATTTCAAAAATAATGAACCATCTTCATACCGCTAGGAATTGGGTATAGCGTCCACATCACACACATATGCTTAAGAGGCAATGCGCCCTTCCTGCGGAAAATGTGTCAATAATACATATTTTGGGCAGTTGTACACAATTTCAAAGTACCAGAATTGTCACTTCTCCTATCTCCAAATCGTCAAATTCCATTTCACAAAATCAAATATTGAAAAGATATTTCTCTTCCTAGAAACTTGTCACATATCAGATTTAATATAACAATTTTTTTAGAAGAGTCCAGCAGTTTTTGTTCTAAGTTATATATTAGTTATCTGGGTTAGTTAAATACTGAGACGTTTATTTTGATCATTTTACGTACTTATCAAATTTTAAAAAACAAAAAAGCTTAATGAATCTTGTTCTCTCCCAAACTGCTTAACAACAGACTGCAAATAATAATGCATTAATCATTGTTAAGTTCTATTATTACGTACGTCACTCCCATATCGTACAACCTTCTCTCCTTCTTCACCAAAGTTGAAAGCAGAGTTTTACTGTCTTGTACTTCAATCTATAGATATTACAGTAGCTACTCAGCAAGTATCCCAAAAATTGATAATCTCATCTTAGATCTCATCAAAAACCATTTTACACGCAGCCCAGCTAATGATAATAATATTTCGATGCGACCTACTTTTTATGAGAGTAAGTAATACTTCATAAGCTCACTTGCAAAAGGGTTTTTTCACCGAATTCTTCCTATATTTAGGCAATAACAATAATTTACAGCAAACAGAATTATGAATAATAAATTATTTATTGCAATTTCTGCAATTATTTCAATAAATTTACTTTTTTCACTTTTTTTCTTTTTTTTTTCATTTTCAGTGGTTTGACTGGCAGTTGGGAATGCGAACACTGCTGATTCAGACAAAATAGAGAAATTCACGAAATTGAGTGTCAAATACACAATGTTATTCTCCACTCAGTAGTGTGAAAACCCTTAATATTTTTATATTATTTTATTTTCAAAGTATTCAATGTTTTTATATTTTGTTTCTATTCCTTTGCTCATATTTATATATTGTATCAATGTAAATTATAGCTCTTTAGTTCCCAAAAAGGAATATATTTTTTGATAATAGTCGACTAGTTCTTTTTTTTTTTTTTTGTTCTCTGTTAAAACTTTAATTATACTGTTATTAAACTTAAACAACTTAAATTAAACTAAATACAAAACAATAACAAAACAACTTATATTAACAAGTGGGAAGGAACAAAACATTTAATATGATCTAGTAGGGAGGTCGACAGGATGCGATCTTCTCAGCCCTTTCTGCGTCGCCTTAAAAGAGAGAGAGACTAGAGACTTTGAATGACTATAAACTTATTTAATGTATTGTTTATTGTAATACGTAAGCTCTTAAATTCATCTAAATAAACAAAATAAAAAAAAAAACATATTACAACTGATTCACTATTCATGATTCACTGTCTATGGCCATTCGAATGATTCCCATTTCATTCAATTGGAACCAAACTTGATTCATTCGCACGAAACTCATATCATTTCATTACATTTAGTCGACCAAGTACTTGGAACTTGCTACGTTCATAATGAGACTTGTTGGCCTTGTTTGCCGTTGCCGTCGCATAGCTACACATTCGAACTTGATTGTACCGAAGCCGAGCATGCGATGTTTATCAAAGCCAATACATACATTTTGATATTTTGCTTTACTAAAGTGATAAGCATGTAAAATTTAATTCTTCTTTACATTGAATGGTCGTTATCTTCATTACACATTATGTTTCAAATTGTTAAATGGTTACCTTTATTCTACACTTAATATTGTGCATAGTCTCTATGATTCCTTCGCCCGTAATCGAAACGATTGATGTCTGTAATTTGTCAACAATTTTCAACAATTTACTTAGACTTGAAGTCCATACAAATAAATCTTAGTAAACCGACTACATTGTTATTTGCTCATTAAAACTGTAAGAATCTAAGTACAATATTATTATCATTATCATAATATTTTGACATGTTAAGTAAATATGCTTGTAGAGATGACAAATCAAAGATCTTACTTTATATATGCACATATATCCTCTGAATATCCTTTTTAATACCTTTTCATACAATCCTTGCCTTATGTTATTCCCACACTTATATGAATGAGTAAAGGATAAACAAAGGAAATGTCATTGCCAAAAGGCAAAGATGCTCTATATGACTGCATACTCGTACTACTTCTTAGTGCACTCAATGAGATTGATTTCTAATGACAACACAAAGAACAGAAGCAGTCAACGTAAACTGTCACACTCCTTCATTCACTCAAACTACTCAAACGAATTCAATTCATACACTCTCACTCAATATCAATTACTATTGTACATTCTGCTACTCATCAACTTAACTCAACTCGGAGAAAAGAAAAAAAGGGCAACAAGGCCAACAGCATCAAAGGATATGACAAACGGTAGTCGTGGCATCAGCGCACTCTACAAAAAGGACTAATTAGCGAATCGTTTTACGCCGCTACTAAGCGTTCGCGAGCATTACATTGCAACATTCCACTAAACCATCTGCCCATCATCAACAGCAACACTTTATTCACCCTTCACCCAATGTGTAGGTATACGACTATCTCGTCCACCCATCACTCCAAGTGATGATCAGACAAAGCAGAGCAATCAGAAAACTGAATTCATTTTGGCCGAAAGCAATTTCGATTGATGTGATATCCTTTCCCTTCACCATTTTCTTTGGTTCGTTCTACTCTTTTCTATTTTTTCAGCTTTTATCGTGAATTTCTTTCGTTTTATTCATTCTACAACTGATTTTGCTCCAGCTTCTTCTGCTGATGCTACTATTCTATGATGTTGAAGTGTTTTTCCGGCGTCCGTGTTCACGATGGCAACTGAAAAACATTGAATAATTCGTTGCTTTCATTTTTTTTTTTCTGTTTTTTAAGTATTTTTCAATGGTTTTTAATTTAGTGTTCAGCAGCGCTCTTGGTTAACTGGGTTATCACAAGAAGGATACTGTGGACAAATCGAAATCAATTCAAACTGATAAATTCATACTCTCATCTACAAAATATATAGAGAAATTTTTGTTTGTTATCCATTGTCCATTTTATGTAATAAAATGAATCAAGGCAAAAAAATAAAAATCTTCAATCTCTTTTAATGAAAATAAACGATGGCGAAAGGCGGTCTTTACTGTGTTCTAAACAAAGGATATTTGCTAAGGACACACTTAATGAATTTTTTTGTCGCGGTTTCCCTACCCTCTCACACTTTCATCTATTTCATTTCATTTAATAAAAATATTCTAGAGATGTGCGGGCTGAGGACCGCGACTTAATAACATCGCCATTCGTTGTGATAATATTTATTTTGTTAAAGGATAATGAGCTACTACTACTATTTCTATTTTGAGTATTTGTTGTTATTAAAATCATGCTTGAGTGGAAATTTCTCTACTTTCTATGCTAAGCTGAGCTCAAACAAAATAGTAATGCTATGCTTAAAGTCGCCTAAGGGCATCATCAACAGCACACTCAAAAATTCATATGTTTGAATGTAATATGATATTTTTGCCTATTAAATTCGAAGAAAGCATACGACAGTGAGAGAGTGAGAATCCACACAGATGCAGTTGATTCGAATGCAATTTGAACAGTTGTTCTCAACAGAGTTCCTTACCTGGTTTACGATCAACTAGCTGCGGGACAGGCCAATCCGCAAGGGACTATCCCAAAACTGGAGACAGAGAGAAAGAGAGAGAGAGGGAAAGTTCAAAGACCTTTGCATAGTTGCAAAACTGGTCTTCGAGTTCCAGTTGTGTGAAGCTGATCTAGGACAAGGCAATATTCAGATAGCCCAAGAAACGACTGTTGCATGCCTTATACTCTTTGGTCCTGTGTTGTACCTAGTGTCGCTGCTATTGTGGCTGTTGTTGTTGTTGTTGTTGTTGTTGTTGTTGTTGTTGTTGTTGCACAATGAGTGATTGAACTTTATTATTATAGTGCGTTCTTTCTATCTTCTTCAGCCTAATTCTTGCGTTCTTTCGCGCGCGTCATTTTCACTCATTTATTGCCTTTGACTGCATTTCGGGACAGATGTGCATACCCCGGTCCTCCTATTCCTATTCCTATACCTTTTGTTCTTCTGTGATTGTGTGTTTCTGTGTGCTTGTTTATGTTTTTACATTTTTTGTTTGTATTTTTACGCTTGCTTGGATGTTGCTACTCTTGTTGTTGGCTAGGTTGATCCTTTTTCCGTGATGTGACGCTTAATCTGTCCAATTTTGGTTTTTGGAAAATGAATTTTGGAAAATTTCGCGGTTACAAGTCAATGACGAATCATAATAAATAATAATCTTTTTTGCGCCTCAGTGCACTTTTGACATGGTCCTACATTTCATTCCATTCTATTGTATTTGTTAAAAAGGACTTTTTAGTTTATCGGACAGATTCTGCAGAAATTTGTTTAATGTATTTAATTAATGTCAGTCCTCGAATTGATGATGGCATAATCTTTTATAATAATATTCTCCTTAAGGATAACAAAGAATTTTGTTTTCGGTTTTGTTATTTAAATCGATAAATTTATTTCATTTTGTTATCAAAATCAATGAACCACAGAAGCATTTACCAAAAGGAAAAAGGACTCACTGTACATTAGAGAAATGAGCCAAGTAACAAAATACCAAAAATAACAAATAAACAAACAAAAATCCATAAAAATGAACTGCAGCTGCTTTTTGAGTAGAAAAACAAAATCGATTGCAATAATTTTCAAAAAATGACACGCCTTGCTTCTAAAAGATGCCTCAAAGGTTTGCCCCATAGACTTGTCTCAAATCCTTGCGGCAACAGCAACAAAACCAAATGAAGCGCGTCTGTAAATACAAAAAATAAAAAAAAAAAATGTATCAAAAATTTGCAACAAGCAAACAACAAAAGAGAATAATAAAGACTCGAAACTAATTTATGCGATTCGCCTTAAGTACTTTCTATTATTTATATGCAGAATATAAAAAGGACGACAGACACTAAAAGGATGAGTGAATGTTTAAGCAAAAAGCAACAGAATATAAAAGAAATGATTTCACATAAAATGAACGAAAGTAAGAAAGAAAGGACACTTAAGCCAAAAACCGCTTTGATTGAAATTGTACGCAATGCAGCAAATGTCGAATCAAGCAAAGTGTGGAACAGGACATGAAGCCAGGCAAGGTGAGAAGCGAAGAGGCTAGTGAAAAGAAACGCATTCAATTGAAAAAAATATGCACACATCCTTACTCGAGGTACCTTCTTCCTTCAAATGATGATGATGATGATGATGCTAGAGATGATGACGACGAGCGGGTGGTAGAGAGTAGAAACAGCGATCGAACCTTTGATGAAGAAATATAGAGAAACGAAAGAGGCGACAGTCACTCACATCAATAAAAATTTAAATTTATCTGCAAGGACACATCAAGCAAACCAACAAACGATTGAATGAAACAAAAGTAAAGAGAATAAAGCAGAAGGATACAAGCAACCCATGGCAGCCGCATAGGCTCAGGGCGCACCTGGTGCTGCAGCCAACATTCTGTGTGCTAGATGCCTACTGCCATCTATCTATCCATTTGCTGTAAACTATTGTAAGTACGAGTACTACGAATGAAGCGCGTTGCCAACAAAATATTCTAACATATCTTATTGCTTTTGTTGCAAATCATTGAAAGAAGGAAGGAAAGAAGGAAGAAACGAAGGAGAGATGTGGAGATGTGTTCTGCTGCTGCTGCTGCAGTCGCATATTGAGTCCTTTGACTGTGCACGAGTATGTGATATGCAGATACATAAATACATAGCCCAGCTAAGCACAGCCTGTTGCCCGTAGATACATTTGAAATCAAACTATTATACTTGCTGTGTATGTGTATGTGTGTGTGTGTGTGTATATTCCTCTACTCTTACTGTCTTCTGGTTTCGCAACAGCTTTCACATTTGTTACTGCTTCTGCTCTTGTTGTTGTTGTTGTTGATATTGGCCTATTACAAAAAGAAGCAACCCGCAATATTTTCCATTTTCATTTCGTGTTTTTCATTCTTTGCTAGTCCTTTGCTTTGCTAAAGATGCACATCAGCTGGCCTACAAGAGCGTGTAGCTCGTATTAGTATCCTGACACTCTGTCTTTTCGAGTCCTTGCTGCTGCGGGATGCATCTCCCAAACTTTGTTTTGTTTTGCTTTATTTTTCCCCTATATTTGTTTGTTGTTGCCAGAATTCTTCGATTTTTCATTCAATAAATCGTATGCTTGGAGTTTCTTTTCTATTTCATCAGATTCAACATCAGTTTTAGTTTCAGATGATCCTTCCTCCTGCCTTTGTATCTTTGTAACTCATTTGGGTATCTGAGTTGGTTTTATTGATAAATTTTTCTTTTCACATGAGACGTGTATCTTTTTGCAATTCGATGCGTGTGCCACATGTTGCCATTTGAATGAAATGAAATGCCTCTTCTTTCATCATCTCATCTCATCTCATTTTTTTGTGTTTCGACAATTTTTGCGAACTTGAACTAATTGCAGCTGTTGTTATTCTAAGTGTCCTTGTTTTTGTAATTGCTGAAACTGTTGTTGTTGTTGTTCTTGTTGTTGTTTTTGTTCTTATTGTTGTTGACTGGCAACAGTTTGTTGGTGCAAATTGATTTCGACACTTCATCTTTCGTTCACCCCTACTCTCTATATGCACGTATTTAACTTAGATACATACGTAGAAATATCCCCGTCAGGAAAATACTAAATCTATTTGGATTTTTTTTTTTTTTTTGTGTGTAATGCAATTGAGGCATAAACTCATCTCTGATGTAGCCTTAATGTTCTTTGGAATACAGGAAACTTGTGCCTTGCAATTATCATTAACATTAGATGGAAAGCAGGAGGTGAAGAGAGAGAGAGAGAGAGAGAGACAATCATTATTTGTTATCTTAATTACACAAACGCGCACAAATTCGCATCCCATCGAAAACTCTATCTACAATGTGTACTGTATGTTTGCGAGTATGAGTATATGCTGCAATATTGTCAACAATAATAACAAGAATCAGCAGACGATGGCAACAGCTTTTCCCAGGATGCATTTTCCTGTCATTAGTGAGCGTCGTTCCTACTATTCATTGAAGCAGCTGTCTGTCGTGTCGCTTAGTATAACTTCGTTGTCGCTTTACTTTCACAATTCACCATTCAGCACTCCCCAACCCTCAACTTATGCTGATGTTGCTGTTGCTATTGCTGTTGCCACAATCCTGTACAGCAATTCCTGGCAACACAAAGTACACTAAACAAATTCGTTGCGGCCACCTTTTCACAACAACAATAATAACAACAATACCAACAAAAACAGAAACAAAAACGGGAAATTGAATAAGTTTATTGTAGTTTGGGTTTGGTTGAGTTGTGCATGGTAGGGTAGGATCGCGTAAAGTTGTGTGGTGAGGGGTTGTTTAACTTTAGGTAAAACTCAAAGGTAACATGTGAGATATGGAACAAGCAGGAACAAGAACAATAAGGCGCAACATGTCATTAAAAACGTTGCCCTGTTCATTAACAGAAATGAATAACGAACATCAAGCAAATGGCACAACAACATCATCATCATCATTATCATAGTCATGATGATCTTAAGGAACAAACATAGTGAATGCGGCGAATTGTGGCCTTAAGAGACCGAACAACAATGAATGAGGAAATACTATAAGGAATTTATTTATTTGAAAGGACAAAAACGTAAAAGTTCAAGTTCAAGTGAAGCCTTAAATTAAAGTGAAAGCTTCATGTTAACTTCACATGAGCGAGGATTGCAAAGACTGATGATTGACACAAACAGAGAATCAGTGAAAGTGAGATTTGTAGTTGTAGTGGGAGAAATGAATATAATAAAATATAAAGCTTTGCAGAGTCACAAATCTCATCAAATTTATTTAAATTAATCCCAAACCAACTCAACACAATTCGTGTGTATTGTTGTGCCTCAACATCAACATCAACATCTCTTTCTGGCCTCCTTGTCTGTTGTCTTTTATTCCATTGTAGCTTAGCTTCATCATCATCATCATCATCATCATCATCATAATCATCATCATCATCATGAGAGACAGACATTGTCGTTGTCGTCGTCCAACAATCATTACTCATTGATTGATTTATTTTCAAAACTGACAAATTACTTTTTTTCGGACTTTTGTGTATCGATGATATTTGGTTTTTTCATCGTTGTGTTGTCCTTAGTTGTCCCGGTTGTTTTCGTCATCCATCCATTCATAGCCCTAAGCGGCGCCGTCATCAATGTTGCAAATGTTGTTGTTTTTGTTGGCACTTTGGCTTTTACATTTGTAGTAAACTGTAAAAGAAAAAAAAAAAAGAAATGAAGCGAAAACAAAAAATGCAAATAAAAACAAAAAATGCAAATAAAAACAAAAACGGAAAGTCAACTTTGTGTTAGTTATTATGAAGAGAATGAAAAAATCTCGACCATGTTCATCATTAATTTCATTTTCGCGTTTTTTTTTTGTTTGCTGTTGTTGTTGTTATTGTTTTTATGCAGCGTTGACACTCTTACGTGGCTGTCAGAGTCACTCCCTTTCACCAATCACCCACTCAGTCAGTCAGTCACTCACTCACTTTCCCATTTACCCACTTGCTCACGCA
Organism: Amiota minor; assembly: GCA_037043295.1. Lineage (NCBI taxonomy): Eukaryota > Metazoa > Arthropoda > Insecta > Diptera > Drosophilidae > Amiota > Amiota minor. Next base: position 110,677 of record JBAMAW010002040.1, on the reverse strand, counting down.
TTTAACCGCAGCCCACCCGCGAAGCACAGTAACATGGCTCATCATCAGCAACACCAAATCCAACACCAACACCATCAGCATCTTCATCAACAGTGATGATGAGTGGCGATGGTGGGATCATCAACTCATCATTATTGTCCTCGGTAGCATCAGCTTCATTTTGCTTTACGTTGTCACATACTTTTAGGAGTAACTCACTCCTTCTTGTCCTTTTTTCCATACTCTCTTCTAAGTTCAATCACTCACTCATTTATTCATTTCCTTTCCTCACACACACACATACACTTTCACTTTGTTTACTCCGATTCACAGTGAGAATTTTCCAGAAGGACTCTTTTGCTCTATGTATGGTTCCTTCCATTTATTTTTTTCTGTTTTAGATTTTTTTCTACTCATTCACTTTTCTCGCGTTGAGATTTTTGTGTTTATTTTGTGATTAATGATGCCGCGAATATCTAAAGATGACGGTTGTGAAGGAAACTTTTAATTTACACTTTAATGGCTTTGCGTATTGTTTGTTTGTTGATTTAAGATCCTTTTCAGTGGAAAAAAATTTCTTTTTTTTTTATGATAAATATTTATGGTTTTCATTGAAAAAATTTCTCAAAAAAAAAAAAAACAGGGAAAAGGATTGCCTACTTATACTGAGTTTGAGCATAAAAGGATATGTTACGCCATTTTGTTATGTTTGTTTCATTCCATTTCCATTAACTAGTCACCATCACCATCATCACTATCATATGCCATAATTAATCAATATTACATGTCATGAAATTCGCCAGGATATGTTATTAGCATCATCGGAATATGCAAAGCTTGACCTTCATACTTATACATTACCACACTCTCCTTCATCATTTCTCTTTCATCAACAACCACTCATCGACATCCATCCCATCACCCATCACCAATCGTCATCATCATCATCATCATCATCATCATCATCATCGATTGCGCTTTTCAACAACTGAAATTCATGTACAAATTAAAAAAGTGTAAAGTTCAAAAAAAGTTATTAAAATTACAAATGTGTGTAAAAAGGACTAAAAAATGAAAGCGAAACGAAAAAAAAATTCAATCGGTTTATGTGTATGTTTAGTTAAAGGACTTCAACAGCATGAGTATCACACATGTATTTGTGGCCATTTATCAATGATATATAGACTTGTTTCTCTGCTCCACTAAGGACACTTAGTCATTTCATTTTGATTTTATTTTTCAGTGGGTTTTTATATTTGATTTTTCGTGAAAATGTCATCTGTATCTGTGCAACTAAATAAATAAAATAAATACAAATATAAAATATGTAAAATAAAAAATTGTATGCAAATACGAGGAAAATATAATAAAATCGACTTAGATCTGTCATAAAAATTCAACACGATGTACTTTATCCTTCTCCTTCTTCTCCCCTCGAAACTCATGAGCAAAGCTGCCATAACAGAAAAGACCATGAAAAATTAAATGAAACATAGATAGAGAAAGAGAGAGAGAGAGAGAGACAGAGAGAGAGAGAAAGAGAAAGTGGAAACTGATAGAGGAAAAGGGAAAAATAAAAAAATATAAAAATGAAAAATAGAGAAAGGCAAAGTGCGCAGGGAGAGAGATAAGTAATTCAGAACAATGTTGAAATGACAACTACTATCAACAACAATAACAAGAACAACAGATCAGATCAGAGCACCAGAGAACAGAAAGTAAGGATAGTAAAAAACTATAACAAATAATGGCAAAAATAACAACAACCAAATGCAGCTGAACATTGATGAAACTGATGACTGAGACAGCCGACGGTACTAAAAATTGCACAATGTCCTTGCGCCTGTCAGTCGTTATACTCGCCGATGTTATTGTTGTTGTTGTTATTGTTGTTGCATTTGCTATTGTCATTTTTTATGGAATTTTAGTTTAAGTTGTGCACACAATCTCACAAAGTCACGATGAGTTCAGTTCATTCAAACGACACGAATCCTTATTGCCATATTTTTTTTTTTTTTTGTTAGTTTCATTTCAGAATTTTGTTGCACATTTGAGCCTTGACATAGAATTTTTCGCTACACGCTGCGCTTGCTGACCCCAAGCACTGACCCCTGGCACTCATATTGGCGACGGCGAGTCAACAAAGCAGTATGTTTCACTCCTCACCCTCACCCTCACTCACACTCACACTCTTACTCATTTACCACTTACTTACACACTTACTTACTTACTTACTTATTTTAGTTATGTATGCAAGCCAGGGCAAGGACTCTGCAGGGATGGATAGGAAAGTCAAGCCAAGTCATACATTCATTCGGTTGTTTGGTCGCTTAACTCTCATTCTCAGTTCACAGTTCTGAGTTCTGTTTTGTTCGCATCGCGCCATTGTCAATAATTCATGCGCCAAATTAAATGAATAATGACACCCTAATGGCAACGAACGTTCACATTGGACAGGACAGCAGCAACAAAGTAGCAAGGAAGTAACATTAAAATCAGCAACAGCAATAGCATCAACTGTAAGGACAATCGCCCCGAGTCAACCATCTCTGAGCGAGAGTGTCCTTCTCAATTATGTTAATCAGCGCATGAGGCAATGGATTTTCATTTATTTATTTTTTTATTTTTTTTCCCCCCATTTTTTATTGTACAATGTACACTCACTTTATATCCTTTCTCGATTCGATGCCACGGATTCATTTTGTAGAACAAACTGCAGTTTTTCCAATATTTTGCTTATAAGCAAAGAGAAGTGTTCGGGTGGCAGCAACAAATCAAGGCAGCCTATCCTTCGATGTCTCTTTGAGTATTGTATATAAGTAAGTACTATAAGTGAGTATGGTTATCATCGATATAAATCGATGGCTGAATGAGTATCTGCAACTGAATCTACCATATCTATTATATAGCACACTTATTATACAGTCTGCAGTTGTAATTCAACTATTGAACTATCTTTATAAAATGTATTGTATGTGTGTGTTTTTTTTTTTTGTATCTGTAAGCGCATTTTTAAGTACTATATACATTTGCGTGTATGAAGTATCCTTAAAGGCGTTCAAGTGTCTGCTGTAGCTTGCTGCCACTTGCTATGTATAAGTTTAATAGGCTTAATGAAACTTTTTAATTAAACTAACGAATGAATTTCGTTAAATGTTGATTATTTTCACACAATAAATGGTTACTTTTACACAATTCCACCTTGCTACAACATTTGGTTAATGCGTTTCCCTCGAATTTCACTTTCACAGTTGACAAACTTCCAACATAAATTTAATTAAATTCCTTCATCAATTTGATAAAACTTTATCCATCTTTTTCTTTCTTGCTTTCTTCTTACTTACATTTTGAAGCCATTTTCTTTTTCTTTTTTCTTTTTTTTTTTGTTGTTTCTATTGCACATTGTACGCTCAAAGTGTTCAACTAGTGTGTTGGGTGCTTAACACGTACATATTTCTTCCACCTTCAATTTGCCTCACTGCCCACACCCAATCTGCCACATTCGCATCAATCCCTGCTCGTCGTCTGACAACATTTCAGACGCACTCTTTGTCGCTTTGGCAATTCAACACGTAACCATTTCCACCGGATGTACAACTCATGTTTACTATATGAATGTATCTATGAGTGAGTACAAGTATATGTGCGTCTCTAACAAGCATGTTGAACGCACCACCACACATAATATGTTCCTATTCCTGCTCCCGCTGTTGCTGGTAGTGATGTTGAGCTATCCGATGTTTGATGATGAAATAGCAACTTGCAACGCATTTGAAGTGCCACTAAAGCTGTCACCAGTCAGCAGTGTAGCATGAGAGCCTTACCAACATAACATAGCATATGTTGCATACTAAAGCAATAGCAACAGCAACAGCAACAGCATAAGGTATGCAACAACACGTCGAGTGTTGACAACGGTAGCAGAAACGGTATCATCATCATCATCGCCATCACTAACATCAACCATACCATCATCGTCATTGGGCACTTATCAGGCGGGAACGACAGCTTCTATTTTCTCCATTTTCACACGCCTTGTTACATTCCCATAGCTACTTCTTCTACTATACTATAACTCATTCAATCATTCACTCACTCACTCACTCACTCACTCACTCAGCCAGTCACTCCTGCATCTGCATCTTCTCCACTTTTTATTGCACATCATCGCCATATTCGCCACTTAGGCACGCTTTCGCTCCTGGCTGATTGAACTGAATGTGGCGCGGTGCTGTAATTGGCAACATACGCTACTCTACTCTACTTGCAACAACACGTTGCAAGCAATTTATGAATGAATGAAGCAAACGCGTGAATAAATGCATGAATGAATCAATCGCTCACACTTATTTTCTCACTCACTCAAGCTCATCTCATCATCATCATCACCATCATCATCATGAATGTGCCTTCATCAGTATTTCTAGTACTTAGATTTTGAGTTAATAATCTGTATGTGGTTTCGTCACTTTAAATTTGACTCATTCTAGCAATTCTGTTAACTTAAATCATCATTAAAATTAATGATCTTAATACATTTGTTTGACATAGACAGTTCAAGGATCTTTTAGTATACCAAAACTTGTTACTAATCTAATGTCCATCTCTCATCTTTGAATCCGTTGAACCGGTTTCAAACATTTTCAACTACATTAAGCAATTTTTCAGAGCCGTTAAACTTTTCCCAGGCTTTATTTCCCATTCATTGCTGCAACAGCAGGACACTCATACACAGTACATAGCATTGCATGATAAAGTGAGTAAAGCCCTACAGCAGCCGTCGGGTTTTTATATATTCATAGTTGTCAATCAAGTGAAAATATTTCATAAACTTATCCCACGCCGCTACTACCAAAAGCTGTCAAAATGAATACTAAAGTAACAAGCAGAAAGTGGGAGAGAACTCATGGTTCAAAGGACATCAACCAAAATGAATGTACAATAGTAGTAATAGTCTGGTAGTATGAAACTAAGTACATACACCATTGAACGCGTCCATCAAATATTGTAAAATAATTGTGATGTTTGGTTCAGAGTTTTATTTTATTGTTTGTTCGAATTTTTGTTCCCATAATGCACAAGCAGAGGACTAAGTTGTTTCTGTTCGTGTTGGTCCTGTTTTTGGTTATCTGTTTGCGTAGCTTATTAGGACCTTCTCCCTCCATTGCTCTAATGAACCGCACATTATTTGTATTATGTATTTGTTCAACTCGATATGCACTCAATTCAGTTTGAGTTGCTCCCAAAGGTATGTGCAATGCCATCTGGCGTCAATCATGTGTAAACCACTAATATTAGACTATTTCTCTCTGATACAACAACTAGTACGGCAATAATAACAGCACTCAATATGAGTATGAACAACGCGTGCAATATGAAATTAAGCTCAAGGTTGTCATGTATCAAACCAGGCCAAAGAAGTATTCATTCATTCATTTTGGTATTGCATTGTACTTTGCCAGGACACCTGCTACTATCAACAGCAACAGTATCTATAAGTAGAAGGAGTAAGAGAAAGAAGAATGCAGAATGCACCGCATTGCAGTATCAACTAATGGCATGGAGTCATGCTGTCTGCAAAGTTGTAATGCATGCAAAAAAACCAAACAAAAACCAGAAAGGAAAACAAAAAAAAAAAAAAAAAAACGGAACCAAAACCAACTGCACTCCAAAGAGAAACGTTGAAATTCCTTTAACATGTAATCGATATGTTTGGCGGATATATGAACCAATGAACGACGCTGCGGACTAGTGGACGAAAGACACTACTGACTACACTAACATAACATAACATAACATGGTGTGGCATGAACCTCAAGTACTTCACTTCATTAAATTCGGAAGCCACATTTTGAAGGCTCAAGTTTGTGTTTTTCCAACCAAACAACCGAACAACCGAACAGAGCTGAGCAGGCAACTGCCTACTTCCTTCCTTGAATGGGATTGCATATTGAAAGTCTCAAGAAGAAAGAAGAGGATGAGAATGACGACGACGACGATGACGATGACGCACTCCAACAGCAACCACTTTTGGCTTCAGTTACACACTTCACTTGTTTTGTGTCTTGTTCTTCACTCACTCACACACTTACTTACTTATTTTCTTACTTATTGTACTTTACTTGTTGGAACCAAGCATGAATCAAGGATACACGGTAAATAATCCGATTAGTGTTCCATATAAGTTTAATACTCGTAACATTCTTTAAGATGGTGAAATGCAAAAAACAAAGAAAAATACGTTCATATATCCAATATATATATAAAAGTTTTTAATGACTTTTAATTTAATATTGTTAGTATTCTACAAGTCTAAATATCATTAGAGTGGAAGTCCAACAAGATTGGTATACATTCACACGTCACGTTGCCTGGATGTTTCACATGCATGGAAGACTGCATAATGCGTACGCACAAGTATACAAACATGATCAGCGGGATAGAAAAAGCAATAGAAAAAACTTTCTTTAGTCTAAGGGTTTTAGCTATAGAATTTAGTACTGACACAGCTGTACTTCCTATCACAGTTCTGTGATTATTAGATTATTGTTGGTACATTCTAAGAACAAAATTGTATTTTGTCTTTCTAAACTTAAGAATTAGACTCTTAGAAAGCTGCCATATAAACCTTTGAGTTTTGTGTGTTTGTGTTTTCTCAAAATATTCAAATAAAATTTCATTATTTGTTAAACACAACATATGCAAAAAATGATGGGACATGCTTATTTGATGAACCGTTGAGGTCAACGACAACACTGAACATTTTCTTTTCTGTCATTCATTTTTGTTTAAGTAGCGAGTACTTTTATATGAGTATTTTATTTAAAGTTTCTTATCAACGAAATATGTTTTTTTTTTTTTTTTTTGTTGTTTTACTAAAATAAATATAATTATTATTTCTTTTATTAATAAACTAAATTTTTATAAATTTCTTGATTTTTCTTTATACTTGCATTATTTTAATATGTAAAAATTGCAAGAACTTTAAGAAGTCAGTGACTGTATAAATAATGCAAACAAATTCCATAATGAAAGAAGTTCCTGTATCTCAAAAACTAGAGTTGATACAAAAAATTGAGTGAGATTCCAAACCAGTGTCCTCGAGTTTGTGAGATCTTATGATAGATTCCCCAAAAATCTTCTTTGTTTGGAAAAGTTACCTTATCACACATTTACAGACAAAAAGTGGCCCCGACTTGGCTCTACGCTGTACACATTCGAAGCATCAATGCCACGCATAGCATAGAAGTTCAGAATTTGATAAGCATCACAAGAGCCCTAGACATTCAAAGATGCCTTCATCATGCATAGACATCCAAATGTACTAATGTTCTTGTAAAAATTCTAACCAAAATGCGACACAAGGCAGACAAAAGAGACCGAACCCAGAGGATCTTCTGCAAAAAAGTAGATAAATATAAATATTATGTAAATAACAGAAAATAATATTAAAATAAATTACTGATAAAAAAAAATAATAATTTAAATTAATCTTAGAATTAAAAAAAAAATTTTAAGTTATCTTTCTTATCCATACATTTATTTTCAGTGTATTTAAGCTCTTCAAGACCTTAATTATTCTTCTTTTTAATTTCAAGTTTTTCTGCAAATCAACCTGTGGTATTCTATAAGAAAATATTAAATTACAAAATGCACTTTAAAGCAGAGCGCATGCTTCTCCACCCTCTCTGTAAAACATATTTTGTAATCATCACCTGTCCAAGTAATTAAAGATAGATCAGACATCAGAGGTGAAGGAGTATGGATTATTCCCAAAAAATAGTTCGCAACAAAAACTCAAACACAAATTTTTAAATTATATTTTTTTTTTTTTCTTACTTCAAATTAACAAACAAATATTCTTTGTAATGTCAGCAATTATGAAAACGTTCGTTTCTTAACAGGATCACAGTTCGATTGTTAATGTTGTTGTTGGGTACTTGGCACGAATCAAAGTATCAAATTTCGATATCCGCTCTCAAAATACTCATATGTGTGTTTGTGACTTTTCTTTCCTGTTTCTGTTACTTTTAAGGGGATTTTAATATTGCAAAAAAAAAAAAAACACAGAGAACAGCGAACAGCAAAGAAAGTGTAAGGGACAAAGTATTAATGAAGAAGGGTAGGGAAGAAGGGGACAAATTAAGAATTGAAGAACATGATGAGAAGATACTTCTTCATTATTGCCACTGAAAAATCATTGTGTTCGATTTTTGCTTAACGGAAAATGTCACTTCACTCCCTGCAAGGTGTAAGGAAGTTTGGCAGCTTTTAAAGGATGTGCGTGCCTATCAGCTGAGAAACATTTTCACGTATCTGACGCTGATTTGAATACACTAAGAGAAGAAATGTTATTGTCGTGACATAATGCCAAGCCACGTAAAAGTGTGTTTGGATGACGAAGACTTCTTGCAGCCTTTCAGGAACGACAGGCATCTTTGTGTCATTTTCACTGCTGCCTGATGCAAATGAAACGCAACATTTACTTAACGTCCTCATCGTCATAGTAGTAGTATATTTTCGGCATTGAATTACAACCAGTAAAGAAGCACAATGCTTGACACTTTTCAGATACTACCTGGGGCTCGCATTCTTACTAACAAGGATAACAACAAAAACAACATGAACAACAACATGAGAATCGCGCGTTCATTTAGTAATAGAAAAGCAAAGAAAAAGCGAAGTATTGAAAATCGTTGTTGGTAGAATTGCCAATAAAAATGTCATTGAAGCCATTTCACACGTACAAGATAAATTCAGGATGTCATGTCATGCATATGTGTATATGTGTGTGTGTGTAATTTTGCTTGTTGATAACTTAAGGGACGGGGAGGAAAAAGGTTCTAAACACACACATCAATCGTATAAGGTAATCAACTGATTGCGTTGACTTCTTTTACTCGTATTTTTCTCTTGCTCCTTTCTTTTATCCTTATATAGATACAAACATGGGAATCTTAATTCGTGTAAACAAAAGTCACTGAACTTCACCACGATTTTCACTCATCATCAACAATTTCCTTTCATTTTGCCATAAACAACTCAACGCTGAACATAGATACACACTCATACGTGTATATGTAAGAGAGTCTTCGTCGGGGTTGTCTCCTTCTCCCTAGATTCTGTGTTGATGACTTATTGACAATTGCCGCGGTAGTGAACTCAGTTCAGCTCAAATTTCAAAATCGTAATAAAATATTTGATTTTCCAGTTCTTTTATTGAATACTGCTTTTCATGCTTAAAAATGCTTGAAAGGTTTCTTTTTATTTCCTTCGACGTCTTCGTCTTCATCTTCATCTTTTCATTTTATAACACAGGACACTCGCCCCAAATGGCTTTTCGCGCTCTTTGTGCTGTTCTAAGCAAACAAATTTTCATGTTTTTCTTGCTTAATTCCCTTTGTGTGTCAATGCGTGGCTATTAGGATACGAGTCCTTCAAAGAATAGCTATGACTTACTTACTTGTTTTCTTTTGTGTCTTCGTCTTCGTCTTCGCCTTCGTGGTTCAATAAACTTCAATGCTGAAGAAGACAACAATGACGATGATAATGATGATGGCGATGATGACGTGGGAAAGACGCAACTTGCATTGTCCTGTTGAATATTTTCACTCGGTGTATATGTGTGAGTGTGCGTATGTTTGTGTATTTGAATCCCAAAACTTACATACTCACAACGTAACCAAAGCCACTTACATGCGGCAAAGGTTAAATATACAAACAAATACTCGTATACTCGTACTACAGTAGAGGCTTTCTGAATGAAGCAAAGTAAACAATTCAATCCGATTCGATTCAATTCAATTTAATTCGATACGATCCTTCGAATTCAGGCTTCTTCTTTAGTCAATCGTAAACGCTTTCAGCAGTTGAACGTGGGAATTTTGCAATTGAACAATTCGCTTTGCTTCGCCTTCCTTCGGTTTCATTTCATTGCCTCCCTTCGTTGGTATTGAACTGAAGTTGCTACTTCCGATTAGCCCCAAAATGCAATAAGAACAGAAATAATAACAACAGCAGCAGCAACAATGAATGAATCCTGCCCTGTTCACAGGCATGTACTCTTTCACTAACCTTTGCCTGTCTGCCTCGCCTCCCTTTTAATTCCTTTTCCTGGCTTTTTCATTCTTTCTCTCTGTTAATCGCTCGGCAGCGGATATTGCGTTGGTTTATTTTCATTTGTTATTTTTATTTTTCCATTTGCTTTGGCTCCTGTTATGCTTTTGCCTTAACCATTGGCTGGCGCTTCATTCGCATCCTTCGCCCTTCGTTCTTTGACCAAGCATAACGAAAGGAATCATCGCAAGTGTTCTTTTAATGTTCCGTTTCGTCTGTTTGCATCGAATTCATCTCACACACTCACTTTGCCTTCAGTTCATTGTCCCGACCTCCTCTCACTTACTCCAAGAGTTCGGGTTCTGCTCCAATGCATTTTTATAGAACAGCAAAGTCCTGAAGGCGGAAGTTATCTGCGGAAGTTCTGTGTGTTCCATTGTTCTTCTATGGCAATACTATGGAATACGAGTATGACATGGTAGTGGACATGGTGGGTGCAATAAGGAAACACCTTGTGGCATTTAATTTGTCTGTTCTATGGTTCTTTTGCTTTATTGAATAGATTGTAGTACGAGTATGTTGCATGTGGCAATCATAAACTAAGTACTGACTATAATAATTCAGAATTTGTTGTTGCTGTTCCTGCTAATAATCATCATAAATTTTTAGTTCACATAGACACGTGCCTGTAATAAGCCAATTAAATCTGAAATACTACATGAATTACAGGATAAATAAACCAAAACAACAACAAAAAAACAACAAAAAAAAAAGATAAAAGAAAGAAGCAGCAAGGAAGAATGAACGAAATTTTTAAGTAATTTGAATAATTTGCATTGCTCTTAATTCATTTGAATTGCCATTAAGTAGAAAACAAAATTGTGTGTGGTTTGTTAAAAGCAACCAAAAGCAAGTGATGTGCATTTTGTTTTGATATCGATAAAATCACCAACAAAGGAGAAATTTTGAAATAAAAAATAATTTTATTATCTGACCAATTAGTATCGATTCTATAAAATCATTCACAGAGTCCTTGGTCTGCCTTACAAATCAAATAAGTGTAGTACTTAATTGGAAGTTGACTCTGATTAAATGCATTCACAACTACTATTTCTTAATAATTTTTGATTTAACTTTTGCCAATAAACATTAATTGGTAAAAATTATAGTTACTTTTAATTAACTTAGCAAAAGTTGCTTGGCTTTATAAAGTTCATTCCTTAATAGAATAGATATTAATTGCATCCAAGTAATGAGTCTAGTATTTTCCTTTCAAAATGTTACAAAATTCATTGGATTTGAACTTTCCAATAAGATTTTCTTTGTTTTGTTTCTACTGAAATATCTCCTTTTTAGGGTTCCGGACCCAAATGATACCAAAGGGAACCCTATTGCAGAGACTTCGGTGTCCGTCCGTCCGTCCTGGGGTTATATCTCATAAACGGCAATAGCTAGAGAGTTGAAATTTTCACAGAATATGTAGTTCTATCCGGGCATCAGCAACAAATACTAAAACTAAAACTAAACTATTTTCAAAACTTAAAGGGGTCCTCATACAAGAAACCTTTTAGTTTATATGGCAGCTATACGATCCAGTAATTCCACGAATTTTAAATTTGGATGTTTGATGGCATTATATCAGAAACTTATATTGTCGAAATTTTAGTTTGATCGGATTACTAGGGAAGGTACCTCCCATACAAACCCACCATTAAAATTCAGGTTCATATTAGAAAAACTTTTTTGTTTTTTGTTTTATCAAACTGAAGTTTAGATACTATAAGTTATTGACATAGGCGCTGCATATCTGTTGAAATCAGCCAAATCAATCGGCAATTAAGAGGGGTACCTTCCATATAAACCCACCATTACAATTCAGGCTCTTATTCGAAAACTATTGAACTGAAACTTGGACACTATAAGTTTCTGATAAAGGTGCGATATTTTAGATGGAATCAGTCAAATCGGACTACTAGGGCAGTACCTCCCATACAAACCCCAATCTGGTACGGAACCCTCCGTGTACGAGTTTGACTCGCACTTGGCCCATTTTTTTTTTTTTTTTTCGTTGGTTATATAGAGTGTTTAAAATTGAGGTATCTTTTTATTGTAAATTAACTGCTGTTTTTACAGATTAGATTATACCGCTGTTTTCCATGTATAAAGTAAAAAATTCAATTCAATTAATTAAAGTGGATCGCTTCGTGAGTAAATAAAACTTTATTAGTTTAATTATTAACTTTATTAATAAACTTGATATTATTTCTCGAAGAACAGACGTTAATTGGCCACCAAGGTGATGAGCATTGGACTCCTTCTTATGTGGTTTCTTGAAGTATAAAGTTTGTGCAGATAACCCTCAATCTTTTCAATATCTCATCGAGAAAATATCACTTATTATTATGCGAAAAAGTTATTCAAAATTTTTGTAAAATATTTACAGCCTGCCGAGCAACCATTCTTTTCCTAATTTCCAATAAAAAATATATAAAAATTTCATATAATTTATGTATTTTTATCTATAATTTTAATTAAATAATACAATTGATCAAGTTGTATATATTTTTCTGAAAAATATTCTAAATTATAACAATTAATGTCATCTAATTTAATTATAGATATTTTAGTATCTTATTATCTTTATCTGTATATAATTTTCCCCAATTCCACAATTTCTATGTGAGGTTGTTTCTCAAAACTTATCAAATATATTCCATCACTAAGTCTTACTTTAGCACAATAAGAATGACGCAATGTGAACACCTTCACTTAACAAGCTCAGCTCATCTTTATACGTTTCCATATAGCTTCCTTGTCATACATACCTACATCCTTTTCTATGCTATACCTACTACTTAAATAGAAAATCTAACTCACCCTACTCTTTGTTTGAATGTGTGTTTTATGCCTCTGGCGAAAGCGGCACCAGGTGTATGTTGTTGCCTTCATTTTTTGTTGGTTCTTGTTGTTCTCTTATTGTACTTAACGACAACAATAAAGGAACACCAAAAAAAAAAAAAAATAAAAAAAAAATATAGAAACATTGAAAAATGAAAGAAGAATAAATGCAACAGAACTCACGTTGCAATATTCTTGAAAATTGCGGTTTTTCGAAAAATATTTCTCGAGCTTCAACAACAAAAAATACAGTAACAAGAAATACGTAAAAATTTCGCATAGTTTTTTGCAACAAACGAAACGAAACGAAACGAAACTAAAGAATGGCATACAACATGTGGTGGTAAGTGAAGGTGACAATGGTTGAGGTACATGGGAGGGAGGGAGAGTCCTTTGGACAGACAGACAGGCAGAATGCAGCATTTGCATTTAATGGTTTGTATATGTTTGTGGCTTATGGTTAAAAAGACTACAACAATTGATGTTCATGACGAGGAGAAGGAGAATGGAAGAAAGATGTATGGGTATGAGTGGGAACTGAATTAGATATAACCGAATCAACGAAGCAAATTCAAAACCCAAACCCAGAGACCGACAAAACTTGTTACAAAACTGAACACTATAAGTACATCATATGTGAACGAGTGTGTGTGTGTGTGTGTTGGTGAATAGTTTGTATCAGTCGACGATGCAGTAAAATACTTGCAACATGGCTATCTTTTACCCCTACCCAATAACCTCAGTCATCATATTGTACAACAGCCCCTATGTTGGTCCTATGCAAGCCGAAAAATATGCAACAACTCGAGGAAGGACATTTGCACCGCAAGCAGACCATGGCAAGCAATGGTGGCAGGACACAGCCAGCAACAACAACACTTATAACGACAACATCACCTTCTGTTCAAAATTGCAACACGATGAGGAAACAAGTCTGGAAAATGTGGCTAAATAACACCAACAACAGCAACAACAACAGCAACAACAACAGCAACAACAACAACAATAGCAATTGCAAGAAGAAATAAAAACTAAATTTAATCTGTGTAAAAGGTGCAATTGGACTTTGGCTCGAGTTAAAGGACTCGCACGGTAAAAAGGATGTCGAAATATTTGTTGTATCAAGTTCGGGTCGAAGTTTTTCCTTTTTCAATTCCAATTTTTCTCTTTTTTTTTTTGTTTTTTTTTTTTTTTTGGTTTCCTGATAACGGAAATGCAACTGTTTGTTTGTTTGTTTGTGGGTTGTTACATACTTACATACTTAGGTATCCTTATTATTGTTAGTTGTCTTGTTGTCGATGGTGGGTTATGGTGATGGTGATGGTGATGGTGATGGTGATGGTGATGGTGATGGCAATAAGGCAAAGCTAGCCATGTGCAACATGCATTGTTTTGTTCTATGCTATTCTATTCTCTTCAGTACAGTTCAGTTCTGTTTAGTTCTGTTCCTTGTCAAGACTATAGTCGTTGTTTATATCGTTAGGCAGGTGTAAGTATCTGTATATTTGGAATCCTTGTTTTGTTTTGCTTTGTTTTGTTTGGCTTGTGTTGGCAGGTTGCTTTTGGTCGTTTAACTTTTCTAATTTGCTTTGAAAGTACGCAAATTGTCCATAGCAACACCAACAACCATCAACCAACAGCAACAATAAAAATACTATAACAAGAACAATATCTTCTGCAAAAGCAGAAGCACGAGTAGTAAGAGGCACAACAAACCAATTTGAATTATTACGCGTTGCCGCGTGGCAACGTAATTGCCATCAAACTTGTAAAACCCTTTTATTGTAAGGGACCATTTTGGTGGGGGATCGGGAGTTCGTCATATATGTAGAATGGGAAAAATTTTACTAAAATTGTTTAAAAAAGGATTCCTTGCCAACGAGAGGGATAAAATTTGATTTTACTTGGATTTTATTTTTTTTATGTTAATTAAAAGAGAATTTAAAACTTTTGATCTGAAACTCAATAATTGTAATAGATTTAATGGGAATAATTTAATAAATATTCAATAACAAAAATCTTTTAAATATTTTCTTTATATAATTTTTGCAAAATTTATTAAAGTGCAAATTGTTTAAATGCATGTAATCATTGCAACCAATAACATACAACTTTAATAGTATAGGTTGTCCTTCTAGGAAAGGAGGCATCCCTTTTTGATATCCTTGTATCTTGTACTAAGTGAATGTGTGGCCTTGGTATGCCGTGGTATATTTTTCGGCCACGTTCTCAACAGGCATAAATCTAAAGGACATTCCATACATAACTGGTTATGTATATTGTTGTGCTATTGCATGCAACAATGTTCTTTCGTTGCAAAATATTACTGCAACAACAACAACATCAGAAATAGCAACATTTACGCACTGCAACAATAATTACAGTAAGAGGAAGAAGAACAACAACAAGAACACATAATGTACATATTACTACTATCTTTCGTATAGCGAGGAGGCTTTGAGATGATATGAAACTGCTTTCATATTTCATGCAACATCGTCGACAGTCAGACAACAATACCAACACCAGCAACAGCAATAAGTTCAACAAATACGAGTATATGGCAACCCGTTGCATTGAGAATCAACCAAAATTCAAACAAATAACTGTAAATTTACAAAAGGAATACACAAAACGCTTGCAGCTTTTGGCTGGCAGGACGAACGAACGAGGTAACGAACGTTAAGCCTAATGGGTTAATATTTCAAATGCGCTATGATTCCACAACAACGATGCTGCTGATACTGATGATGATGATGATGATGATGGTAATACAAATGGGGGAGAGTCAATGAAGGGATTGAAATCAATAATGTAACGTTAAAAAGGCCAAACACCGCCATGTCGACACATTGCCGCTACCCATTGCTTGCGATTGTTGTAATCGTTGTTCTTGCTATAGGCACATGCAACACGGCAGCATAGCTTTAGCCCAGTATCTAAGGTGTCTAGGTATGTGCATTTGTAGGTATTTCTCTTGTTTTGTATGTGTGAGAAAATCGAAATGCCAACATCGTCATAATATGTCAAAAGGATAAACAATGTTTTCATGTGCTTGCGCTTGCAGTCAGCTCCATCACATTGAGTAAGAAATGCATATTGAATTGGGTAACTGCTTTAAATATTTAAATTTAATGCACAGGACACTGTGCCATATATTTTAGGTATACCTGCAAGATAAACAAAATGTGTCGCTCACTCACTGTAGAGTTGAAGTTATCCTGCAACAGACAATAGTCAGCCATATTGGTTTGGTTTGGTTTGGTTTGCCTTGGTTTAACTTGGCTTCGGCTCAGCTCTGTTTGGTTTGGTTTTTGTGGTAAGAGTAAAAGAGAAAAGTGTTTGAGTGTGTGCAAGAATGAAATTTTGAAATGTTAAATTTACACTTCTCACTTTTTGCAAAATATTAATTGCCTCCAGCACAAGTATGTTTAAGGATTAAACTGAGATCCTGACTGCAATGACTTCACTTTACTTTACTTTTTGCCTTTGCCTATATGATGACATTTAGCAACATTTTGTTTACTTGTGGTAGCTTAAAGCCTTCCAGCACCAACAAACAACAATAACATGTCCATACACTTCCCTCCCTCCTCACATCACGTTGTACGTATATTTTGCTGTTGTCTTTTGTCTGGTGCTCATCATGTATTTGTTCGCTTGTCTATTTGTCTGGTTCAATGTTTGCATTCCTATTTGGCTACTGCACCTGATTCACATCAACTCATTCCTGCATTGTCCTTTTTCAATCGAAATTCTGTTTTGCATAATAGAACAAAAATTTAATTAAACACCCCGAAAAGAATGCTTGAGAAAAGATTAAATTACAGAGATGAAAAAATTCCCTTGAAAGCTAAGATGTTTCAATATTGTGAATATGTTTGAGAAATTTGCTGCAGTTGAAAAGCATATTGGCTTTGACTTCTGTGTTGGCTTTATAATTTTTGGAAACATTCATAAATTAACCATAATTAATATTCAGATATTTGACAAATTTATTTTTGATATATGCAGCGAACTACTGCCAAGCAAACGAAGTGTATTTTTAACAAAATTCAGGTATATTTTTTAGCTTACAATTAAAGATCTAAGGTCATTTTCGGAGGAGGGAGAAATGAAAGAAGAAAACACCCCAAAGAACACATTTATTGGTTTGTTCTAAAAAAAAAGAAAGTACACCAACTCATTTATAGTAGTCTCAACTTAAAGTCCTTATAACTTCAATTATTGTTGTCCTCATTTTTAACTTATTTTTATCATTTTTGACTTACAAAATAACAAATCGAAAAAAAAAAAAAAAAAAATAAAAATGGAAAAAGAAAAACCTTAAAAAAAATTCACGAATTCGTAATTTATTAGAGTTTGAAACATTTTTGTGTATCATGTTTTGTTCTTCTACTCCTTGTACTCTACTCACTATCCTTCTATCATTCTCAGTTACTTCCTGCTACTGACTACTGAATCTTCTCTTCTTTTCTCTCCTGGTATCTCATTGAATCGCTTTGGAAAAATAAGTTTTTAGCTTAAGTTTTCTTCTTTTTTTTTTTTTTTTGCAATGAAACGAAATGAACAAGAACATGAAGAATGAGAATAAAAGCAACAAAATACCAATAAATCAAGGCCGCAATGCAGCAACAAACAAACAACAAAATCAACAAGAGTCAACAAGAAGTCAACAACAGTAGTAAGAACATCAACAATTGCAATACTAAAACATTAAATGAAAAACGATTTTAACTTAAGAAAAATAAGGAAAAAAATAGAGAGGATTTCGAGAAAAAGCAAAAAGTAATCGAATTCGTAATAATAAAATAAAAAAAAAAAATAAAAAAAAAAATAGAAAATACTAAACGACGAAGGAATGACTAGAAAACAACACTAACAGCAACAATAATCAGGACAACGAAAATCGACTGCAACGCAGTAAAGTTTTCCAACCAAAACGCTATCATGTCATCGTCTCTCATCTCAATCCTCACTTGCTCTTTCAGTTTCAGTCACTAGTAAGTCCCTCAAGGTCCACCCACCGATGCCTGCCTACCCAATGTTCAATTTTGTTGTTGACGTTTGGCAACATGGCGCAAAACTTTGTTCCATATCAGCCTAAAGAGATCATTCATTTCGTTCAGTTTCTTCTCCATCTCATGATTTTTTGATAAACACACACAAACGGCGCCGCCGACTTTTCTATGTCCAGAAAATGTTGTCTTCTTGGCCTGGGCCTGGGCCTGGGCCTGGTTTGGTTTGACTTGACTTGACTTGGCCTGGCCTAGCGTAGCGTGGCCGCCTTAAATCGATTTCTTTAAAACATGTCCTTTTTCTTTAATTTTTGTGCTTTGGTTTCTTCTGCTTTTTGGCAATAACAAACAAATCTCATGTAACTCATGTGGTTGTTTGTTTGTATCTTTGTCAGTGTTTTGTTGATATTGAGAGCAAAGAAAGCTACAGTAAAGTGTGCCACAAGATGAGCAAGCTGCTCTACTGAGTTCAGCTAAGGCCCACTACTGTGCCACATTAGCCACAAGCTACTGGTGATAGTTTGATTACGATGATGGTGATGGTTTATGGTTTATGGTGATGATATTGGTGGCCTAGTCTCAGTTGGCGACAGCATGTGAACAAAACAGAACGACCAACCAACCAACCAACAAACAGTCCGACCAACTGGTGGTAGGCTGGCTGTCTGTCAGTCAGACAGGCATACAGACGGGACTTGTTCATCGGTGAAGTACAAGTAACTTTCGCATGCTAGCCCCGTTTTGAGTTCACTTTATTTTCACCTCTTGACGCATTGTCATCTGATTTTGCTTTTCTTTTCTTTTGTTGTCTTGTTATTGTTGCTTTAAAACTTTTTTAATTTAATGTTAATTTCATGGTAAAATGGCGCACGTTACACATTTGGTGTGGCATGTTGATCTGAGCCTCGCATCACAATCCAAGTGATTGTGGAACCACAAAAGACGCAAAAGGCTCTGCTATGATGATGACGTTGATGAATGTTTTGGTGGAAGAATTCAATTGAATAGAAGACAAATTTTGTTGTTGCAAGAAATAACTTTAAAATGAAAGTAAGTTTAAAGAGAGCGTCATCTGCCAGCACACCGTTACACACACACATGTACAAATACAAATTCTGACATCACACACAATTGAATATGATATATTTTGTAAGCGAAATTTATGCGTGTGTAGAAAATTTCTGAACAATAATTACATTTCTACATAATCCTTGTCATATTCGTACACACACACACACACACATCCATCCCACCCATACCCATACACTTGTGCGTAGGGACATTCGTAATACAAATTATATATAAACATGAGTGAACCTTAGTGAGTTTGTATGTTAGTGTATGTGTATTTCTGTATATGTGTGTAATTTGCAAGTGTTACCATTTTTAATCTTTAGCCAATAAATAATGTAAAAGCCGCCGAGTCTGAGCTCTGACAAGGAGAGAGGCAGAGAGAGAGAGTGGAGTTAAATGCTTTAGCTATGGAAAGAACAGGACATGGAAATATGGCAGAAGAGGACATGCATGTAAATATAAGCATAAAGCTCTGGGACCGCCATTAACGATTATGAAATGTCATGAGTCGCAAGTGATTGCAAAAGAGAGATGAAGAAGGCATAGAAGACAAGGGGAGAGGCAGCTTACAGCTTTAAGTTAAACGAAAAAAAAAAAAAAGGGAAAATATGCGTCCTTTGAGGCATGAGTAAATGAATGACAAACGATAGAAGCATTGAATGGAAGTGAACTTCTTTACATTATCAATGGAAGAGGCAATACTACTTAGAACCAGGACATGTTGCTTCAGTAAGATTATAATTTATACATACTCATATGTTGATGAGGATGAAAAAGTTTGGGGGAAATCAATAAGGAAACCGCTAAGACGACATTGTTAGATGGCTTGACATTATTTTCTTAGGATTAAGACAAAAAAAGCACAGAAGAAGGCGTTAATAGAAAAAAAACAGAAAAAAAAAACTTACAAAATACAAGAATTCACTAGACACCACTCAATCATGATGACTTGAACTATATGATAAATTGGAAATGTTGAGTAACTTGGTTTATATATTATTGTAAAAGACAGAAAAATCAGATTGTTTCTCCAATTTGAAATTTTTGACAAGAATCTTTTAAGAGAAATGGCACAAATTTACATGAAAACATTTAATCCCTTTCTAGGATTAACCACAAATACACGTACATGAAACAATTTGTAATTTCTTTCTGCTCAAATTCAAATTGACACTTAAATTAGAGAAACAAAATGTCCTGCTCCATAGTCAATTTCCAAGTCTCCTTTAAGTATGCAATGATATTTGTGTGTCCTTCCCTTTTAGAGCCAGTCAAGCAAGCTTTATTAGCACTTGTAACATTTATGCGATAATTTTTCATATTTTCAACAAGGAAGTCACCTTATTCGTTTCCCCCAAAGAATCCTTAGCTGAGCACTCCCCCATTGCATTGTCTAGATGACAGCATAAATGACATCAAATATATTTTTAAGGATTTATATACGCTGCAGGAATGCGTTGTGTATGTGTCCGGCATAGTTTCTTTGGTAAGAGAGAGTGACTCATTATCAGCGTCATTATGTGTTGTTGCTGTCAGCAATCATAATCGTCTTGATGATCGTAATGATGAAGATAAAGCGATGCCGCAAAAGAACTTATTCGACAAGGACGAAGACAATGATTGTGCACCTTCATGGAACTTCTTCGTTTCTAGTTTGCGTTTTGAATTTGAGTAACGTTTTGTCATTTATCTTTAAACACCAAAAGCGTAAAACATTTTGCCTTTTATTATGGACATGTGTGTGTGTTTGTGTGTTTTCGTTTGTTTCTGAGTGTTTGGATGAGTGAGTTTTGTTCTTGTTTGCCATCATTGCTTCCTTAGTTCAGTTCAGTTGAGTTGAGTTTCCTTTCGTGCTCCTTGAGCCTTGACATAAATGATTTGCATGCTTTATGTGCGGCAGTTTAGCGTGCATTGTTTTGAAGATGGCTATGAAACTAAGACTGAGCTGACTGTAAGAATAGGGAGAGATAGAGAGTAAAAGAGATTGGTGTCCTGTATCAGGTGAAAGCGTCACTCACTAGCTGACTGACAGACTGAATACACTATTAGGGTGGATGACGAGAAAGGCAAACAGAAGCTGTCACAATTGTATGTAGAAGACATTTTCTACCAGGCGGTTCAGACTAAGAAGACATCCAAAAAGGGTGAGTAGCCTTACGTGTTGGGATTAGCAACAGTTGAATTGAGTTACTCGCACTTCATCTCTTCTTATGTTCCCGCTGTGTATATTTTGCATGTGCGCGCGTGATGTCATTTAACTCGCTGAAATCACAAAAATTACAAAAAAGAAAATGACATAAAATGAAAAAAGGACAAAGACACATTACACTTACTTACCTATATATATATATATATATATTTATTCCAATTAGAATCATGATGATTGTTGTTGTTATTGCTGTTGCTGAATAACAACAACAAATGGAACATGAACAAAAATCAAATAAACTAAAAAGTTTTTTGCGTGTGTGCAATAAATTATCGTGTCATTTATGTTTGCGCATAAATCCGTGTATATGTAGAAGAAGCTGAAAAGGAAGAGAACGAGAATGAAATGGAAGGGAGCATGAAGAGAATGGGGAAAATAATGAAACAAAGAAGGAGGTGTAGCAGACTATTTCTCTTCAGCCACTCATCCTAACTACCCACCCACCTTACCCATCGGGCCAAAAGCCAGTGATGTCAAACCATGGTGGCGGCGCCGACAACAATGACGAAAAAAAACAAAAAAAAAACCAACAACAAACAAGTGGTACAACTGCTTCCGGTTGTTTGTGTCTGTGTGTGTATGAGGAGTATCTGTGTGCGCCAGGGAGTGTGATTGCCTCCATGTGTGTCAACCAGCAGCCATCACTTTGACTTACATTTTTTACTTGACTCTCAGCCCGCTCCTATTTTTCCATTTCTACCATTTCTTTTTTTGGTTTTTTGTTTTTTTGTTTTTGTTGCTTTTGGCCTTCAATCGTCGAAATTTGTTATGACAAGAATCATCGCTGTCACTTTTTGTTTTTTTTTTATTTTTTCCAGTTACCGCAATTTATGCGACATATAAAGCTCCCCTCTATTGGGGTCTCTGCTCTACTCTGCTCTGCTCTCCTCATGCCTTGGTATTCATTATACATACAATAAAATGAACCAAATACAAGAAATAAAATAATCAAATGAATGGAAGAGGACAGCCTAAAGGAAATTGGTGTCTGAGAAGAACAGGAAAACGACAAAAAATATGCGTGCGTGTTGCTTCTTCATATGAGTGTTTCTTGTTTCTTGTATTTTTATTTTTGTTTTCCGTTTTTTGCTATTTTTGTGTTGTTGGCATCGTTGACACTTTGGAAATTTATGGCGAAAGTCACCCACCCACGAAAAAGAAGAAAAAAAAACAACCTCATAGAACATAGAAATCTATGTCGATTCTTTGATTCGAGAAACGCGAGTGTGTATGTTTGGTAATTTGTTGTTACACTAGCAAAAGTCAGAGAACAATATTTATATTTTGGTTTTTTTTTTTTGTATATAAAACCCTCAAAAAAAAAAAAAAACAGCCATGCCATTGACTTCATCTAAGTCGAAATTACTTATACGCCATGTTAGCGTTGTCGAAGCTATCGTTAAATAAACTAAGAAAGTAACAAAAGTAACAACATCAACATTGACAGCAACAAAAAAGTACTGAAATACTGAAAATAAAGTAAAATATTCCGCGCCTAAGCATAATTAATCATTAGCTTTTGCAGGATTTATTGCCAAATACTTTTATCAGATATGGTAAACAACAACAGAAAATATTGTAAATACGAGAGTTTATAAGTAAAAGTAGAAAGATGGAATCTTTCTTTCAAAGTAAATAAGCAAGTAGCAAATCCACTGGAAGCCGCTGACAAACAACAGGCTGCCTGACACACACCCCCTGTCACTCTACACTCTGCTACTTACTACTTACTACTCGTCTAACAATTTGTGGCAAATAAGACATACTGGCGTCGTCAATACTTCAATGTTTGTGAGTTGTGTACGAGTATATTGTGTGGTCTTGTGACGTTTGACAATAGTTTAGTTCTATGATAAATGCCAAAGACAGAAGGAGCCATGTGTGTGCTTTGGTTTATACGAATATGTTGCCTATTCTGCAATTGCCCTGATTAGTTAAAGAACTTATGGTTTTTGTCCCATCCACCAATCATGCTTTCTTTATTTTATTATTTGCCATGAAATGCTTTACGTCATCCACATCAATAGTAATGGTGATTTAAATTATGCAATAGTCTTTTGCTAAATACCAAAACACATGATATCACAATACACAATAAGAGGCTCAATTAAGTGTTATTTTTAAAGTGAAATTAAAAGTTTGTTTTCCATATTAGGCACAATAAAACTCACTAACTAACTAACTAACTGACTAACCTCTGCCTCTTACCCATGTCAGAGGGGTTTGACTACTATACATTTAATCGTTTATGGTTTTTCTTAACGTTATTTTCATTTCGTCTTTTACAAGCAATTAGAGGCACGTAGTTTGGTTAAAGTGGTAAAAAAGGCATTTAAAACTTTTACTATTTTTAGTTAAAATGAATGTCATTTTGTGGGTTTTGTGAAGAATATATGTATTGTATGTACTACAATATATAAAATGGACTATTGACCTAAATTAAGTCTGAACATATTTAATTCAAATGAATTAAAATTAGAGAATAGAAAGTTTAATGTTGAATATCAAAACTTAGGACTTTGAATTACAATATATAAATAAATAAATATATTTTGTCAAGGACATCTTAATTAAATTGCCTGTGTTTCTTTTAAATTATTTAAAGATAAGAACTTTATTTACTGTCAATGTTTTTAAAATAATAATTTATTTATTTTCTCTACTTCTATACAAAAAAGATAAAAGGCAAGTGTTTTTTATTGGAGATTAAATTTATTCACAACGGTTAATTTTATTATTATATTATTTGTAAAATGTAAAAAAAAACTATCAGTTCCTCAATATTTGTTGAAAGAAATCTTGGAAACGAAAACCAAACAAAATTCCCCATTTTATTGGTATAAATAATCGAACGAACATTGGAAGCAAATAGATGGTATATGAGAACAGAAAAGTCTTAATATGTGAAGGAAAATCGTCTGGAAAAATACTAAGGGAGTTGTACTTAGTCGAGGCCAACTGACTTGTTATACATTTTTGTGATTTATTAAATAAGGCCATAAGCCTTAAACTTAACTTATGATGTAGTGTTACAATAATAAATAACATTAGGGTAAACTTAAAAAATAAATTTACTTAGAATTCATGTTAATATCAAGTAAAACTAAAAGAAAATACAGACCAATTAACAGATTATAATGATGTAAAGTTACTTTTACACTTACACAAAGTCTTTTGATTAAACAGTTTCAAGCAATCAAGCTAGTTCAATTCTAAATTTTGAGCGGACTGAAGACAGTAACAGTAATAGAAACAACCATATTTGTAGAGCTATTAGCGAAGTAACACACAGACCTACTTGTCCTGTTGCTGTTCCGCTGCGTTAACTATCAGGCTTTAAGTGTAAGTAGCGGATTCAAAGGCAAACAAACTTGCGAATCACTGGCGGATTTGACAACCGTTTCTTGTATTAGGATATCTATAAGAAGAAGCCTGTTAAAGTGTAATGGCAATTGCTCCAGACAAGAACATTAATCAAGTACTGGGCAGACTAGTGAGATGAAAAGTATCTTGGAGTGGATCATTAAATTTCTTTAGACAACCTTTTAATAAAATCAAAAATACCCTTAGCCTTATTAATAGTTAAAGAAATATGATGGTTGAAACTCAGTTTAGGGTCAAAAATGACTCCAAAGTCACTGAAACGCCATAAACATGCATTTACCCAGTTATTTTCAAGGGATTAAGTAAAAAACAAAAATGAAATAAACTTAGATCTTCTTGTAGTCTAATATGCAAAGTGATATTGTTAAACAATAGAGTGAATTTAACATCACAAGCATACATCAGAAAGAGGAAGATCGCTTATCTTTTGAACAATAATTGGACAAGATGACAAGATCCTTGAGGAAGACCAGAAGTGACCTGGACTGGACTGGATAGAGTGGAGTGGAATTAAATAACACTCACTGAACTATATTTTTAAAATAAGAAGAAATTCAACAAAGAAAGCACATTATGATGAAGGGAACAAGAGGAAATATTATTACAATTTTAAAACAAGGAAACAAAGAACTCGAAGTTCTAGTGTTGTCCCGTACTATTTGTACAAATTTATAAACTCGTTTTAAATACCGATCTTTAATTTTAGTTTTGGTAGTTAAGTTACAAATTTGTTAAATATAAATAACAATTTTCTCCCATTTTTCTTGCAAACATAAAGTATTTTTATAAAACCATTGCAACGTATAATCCTTATTTTTAAGTAGTAAAGTCTTGAAATTAATTATTTCCACGACTTCTATCAAAAAAAAATTAAAATCTTCATTTTCTCACCTTTAAATCTATATATATAAAAGAAAGTCGTGTTTGTTACGCCACTTATAACTCAAGAATGGCTGAACCAATTTGGCTGAAAATTGGTGGGGAGGTAACTTAGAACCAGGAGACGGACATAGGATAGGATAGGTTTTTTTTCGTCCGTCCATCAAGTTCATTCATTCCTTTGCTTTATGTTGCTAGGCAGAAAACAGTATATAAGAGACTTCAATATTGGAGATGCTTGTAATAAATAGTACATCTGCTTAATGCTTTATGTTGCTAGGCAGAAAGCAGTATATAAGAGACTTCAATATTGGAGATGCTTGTAATAAATAGTACATCTGCTTAATGCTTTATGTTGCTAGGCAGAAAGCAGTGTATAAGAGACTTTATTATTGGATATTCTTGCTATGTGTTGATTTCAAATTTAATATGCCGTATGTTAGTATGAATGTATGCAGTATATAAACTAAATTAACGAATAGTGGTGGCTAATTTTTCGTTTAAAGTCTTATAATTCTCAAACGATTTTTAACCAATTTGGCTTAAGTAGTGGGTTGAGAGCAGATGAAAGCATACTTACCTGGCGTAGGGACTACCGTGATCACGAAGGCGGTTTCCCCAGGGTGAGGCTTGGCCATTGCACTTCGGTTGAGTTGACCCCTGCGATTATTCCTAATGTGAATAACTCGTGCGTGTAATTTTTGGTAGCCGGGAATGGCGTACGCGCCGTCCCGACTTTAAAAGATACATAATTGAATGCAATTTTATGTTAATAGTAAATGCTGAAATCATAATAAACTGAGTTGAAATTAAGAGAACAAGGAATCATGGTTTCATATTTAAGAACTTGAAGTACAACCACTTGAATGTTTTATACATAGTAGAATTAAAGACGGGTAATGCAGAGTTAAGGAATTTCGACAAAGTAACCTTAATATTGTATTGTATTTGTGTGGAAATTAAACCATACATGCTTTCACCCTTTCTGAATACAACAATAATCATGCCTTTCAAGCTACTTTTTTATGGGCGCTACCTCTTCCAGTAATCAGAGAGATCTGATTTTAACATACCAGATAGTTAAACCTATTAGATCGATAGCTGGTTTGTATGGCAGCTATACGATCCAGTAATCCCACTATCTTGAAATTTGGATGGTTGGTGGCTATATATATCAGAAACTTATATTGTCGAAATTTCAGTTTGATCGGACCATACAAACCCCCATTAATATTCAGGTTCTTATTGGAAAAACTTTTCTGTTTTTTGTTCTATCGAACTGAAATTAAGACACTATAAGTTTTTAACATAGGTGCGGTAAATTTGTTGGAATCAGTCAAATCGGACCACTAGGAAGAGTATCTCCCATACAAACCCCTCCGTGTAGGAGTCTCACTTGCACTTGGCCCATTTTTGTTTTAATAACTGAGCACGCACAGGGGACGTAGCAACGCACGCCGGGTAACGCTAGTAATTCTATATTTCTTAGTTTCTTTGCTTTCGAATATATTCTTAACACTCTTTTAATCACCACCATCATTACATCTTATCAATTGATTACTTCTGTTGAATGATAAAGACTTTAATTCGATTCTTTAGCTTTCATTTATAATTCAATTTACTAGTTGGCAATTGGCTTCTTTTACCTAATAACGAAGTCTTTGGTTGTTTCCTCTAGCTTCATTAACCCATTTATTATTCGATACCTTTATATTTCTCAATTTCTTTCTTTCTTTCCAACATATCACGCTACAAGTTCTTATTTAAAAATGTTCATAATTCTTTTGACGAATTATCAAGACTTTAGTTTCCTTAGTTTTCAATGATCTGCTTATCATTTAACAATGCCAAATTTCTCATCTCTTGTTAAAATCTACGATTACAACCTTTAATTCAAATGGCTAAGAGCTCTTCGTCAACATAATCACCTTGACAATTGGCTTCTCCTAGCGATTAACGAAATCTTTTGTTAATTTCTATAATTTCATTGATCTCTTTATCAATTGATACCTTTACATTTCTCATTTTGGGAATCAGAACAAAAGCCTCTTTTATTGAATGGGTGTAATCCTAATCCTAAAACGTGTTTTTTTAAAATCTCTAATATTTCCACAAACCACCATCATTATGACATTTGGCTACTCTCACCGAATGATGAAAGCTTTGCTTCTAGTTGTCAGCACATCTAAATAATCTGAATTTCTTTCGTGGGGAAATAGATTAAATACTTTTCACTCTTTTCAGCATATCACAAAACTCAATTATTCTTCTTTATGTCACCACAAAACCTATCAAATATATTGACTTAAAACTTCCTACACAGTATTTTTCCAACATCACATCCAATCCATCCAATCCACTGTAGATTTCATTTAGACGGCTCGTTTGTCCCTTTTCATATTTGATTTTACGCTCTCACACTTTTTTTTGATGTGTTTTTTCGTAGGATTTCTTTTTTTTTTTTTTGTGTGTGTTTTATTAGATTTTTCTTTTATTTAATTTTTTGTGTTTAATTTTTTTTTTTTTTGTTTTTTTGGTTTTGTTATTGCGTGGTCTGCGACTTCTCTATCGTTGTCCATATTGATGTTGTTGTGGTTGTTGGTCGCGTTGTCCGCCATTGATGGCACTTTTGACCCTTTTTATTAGAAAAATGGCTTTGCAAATAAATGAAACAAGCTTGTTGAGCAGTGGAGGTTGGATGGTCAAGACATTGTTGGTATGGCGGCACATGGAAATAAAAACCGAACTCGTTATTTTTACGCGAACCGCAATCTCGACGGGAATTTTTATGCTTTCGTTTTTGTTTGGCTTTTGTTTGAGTGCCTTTATAATACATATAGGGTTTGCATATGTGTTAGTGTCCTTTTCCGTTATTTGGCATTCGTTGGATTGTTTGTGTTATAGGCAGGCAAATAAACAAACAAACAAACAAACGGACAGATAGATAGATATTCCAGATAGACCTAAAAACAGACAAACAGTCACATTGTTAGCGGTCACTCCACCTTCTTCTCCACTATCACTTTGTTATTGCCACCATTTTTCCCCCTATTTTTTCTGCATCTTGCTTCCTTTTCACCCTCACCCATCCCATCTGTAACATTCTCTTTGTCTTGGTATTTTTTGAAAACTGTATTTGATTTCTTTATTGTGGTCACGCGGCATTGTTCAAGTCAAACTTATGTAGACTTGGGCATCGCTGAATGCTGCTGTCCAATGATGATGTTGACTATCACAAATTGGGTCAGAAACAACCAGTGAAACATAGACGAGAGCAACTAAAACCCGAAATAAATAACCCTTCTTTGTCAGAATTTCATTAACGCAAGCGAAACTGATGCGCTTTTATTTCAATTTCAATCTTTTTTCCTCATTTTTTTTTAAATTTTTTTTTTTTTTTTTTTGTTTTTGAAGGATTTTCTTTCATTTTTTGGAATTATTTATTTTTCGGTGAATTCAAAGATAAAAAGTTCTTCTACTTTTAAGCCGCCGAAAAGCCAAATAGATAGAGACTTTAAAAATTGTACAAACTGTTGCCCGAAATTTAGGTTGGTTCAATTCAGTTGTTGTTGTTGTTGCTATTATTGTTGCTTACCACATGCCGTTTGCCACTTTCCGCATGACACTGGCAGCACTCAAAAGCATATTTATTTCTAAATTGCCAACAATTTAGTTTGACAAATTCGTGCGCATTATTTATGCACAGTTTGCCAATTTGAAGCAGTCAAAAATGGACGGCAATATCAAGTATGATGATGACGGCGGACGTTGAAAGGCGGAGGCGTCAATGCTTTCAACAGATTCATTCCTCTATTCGTGCTACTTGCAATATACTAATATACATACTATATATACTTATAAGCCTAGGTCGTTACTAGCTGATGGCGCGTGTGTTGCGTTATTAGCTTTGTTCTATTTTCTTTTTTATATACATGAATTTTTTAAGCTCCTCATCAGAAGCTGCAAGATGGAGGAAGTCAATGTTGTCAGTATACATACCATAGTCAATGAGTGAGGGTGAGTGAATACTAGGAGGCGCGTCTCATGTGTTATTAAGTTGGTTATGATGCCACATAAGCATAAAAAATCCACTTTACCAAACAAATTACACTTCGGGACAAAGTATAGAAACGACCAACAATAACAACAAAAACAACAACTGAAATAATATATTGCACAAATAACAAAAACAACTACATTATAGATGAACAAGGACAAGAACCAGAACAAGAAAAACAAGACGACATCAGCAACAGCTGCCCATTGATTTTATTTTTAAAGAAGGAACATACTACAACAACAACAACATACAAAAAGGACTTGCGAAGCAATGTCAAGAGCTCATTTGGTCAAGCTGGCTTCGGACTTCAGACTTGACTGACAGACTGCGAATATCTGTGTGTATCTGTGTACGTGTATGCGAGTCAATCAAGTTTTCCCCCATCAAAGAATCCAAATCGATAACAATTTTTACATAAAATATGTCACACTATGTGCCACAACCATGTTGCTTGCTTTACTGCTACTTTACTATTGCCACCACACACGACCCACAAAATGGTCAGCAGTAACAACACCAACAACAAAAGGTGTAGCATTTACCAATAAAAAGAATAAAAAGAAAATATCTATAAAGTCGATGCGGTCGTTATGTATGTAAGTAACGATGGATGGCATGGCTTAGGAGGGTAAATGGAATATTTTGGGGTCTTCGTTTATCACATTTTTCTCATTCTACAACGCATTTGATTTGTTCTACATCCCCATTCCCAGTCCAATGCCAAAATCATCTTTGGCCATTGTTGTCCACTTTATTGTGTTCATAATTCAAATTCAGGAAAAACACTTTTACTGCAGCATTCCGTATTTGATGATTTTTTTTTTTTGCTTTTCTTTCCAGTCTTTCATTCTTTCTTTCTTTGGAGCCAAGTAAAAACATCCTTTCGAAAGCAACCAAAGCCAAAATCAAAGCAGACATTGCTAACTTCACTTTGCTTTCCTTGCCATGGTGAAATACGGTGGGCAGAAAAGTCATTTTTAATATTTAGTTTGTTGAAATTTATTGTACAAGAAACTTTTGCCTGATAATAATGAAAACCTTTCCTAAGATTGGAGATTTAAGTTTTTGGCCTTCAGAACATTTATCTCATATTATTTCATAATTCACAAGTTAAGAATGTCTATGATGCGGGAGTATTTAGAATACATCGATCGAATAACAAACAAAGTTCTAAGAGAGAAAGCCTAGATGGATCAACTGATCAAACGAATAACCAAAGCAAATGGAAATGGCTTGGTCATGTAACCTGTATGGCTTAGAATCAAAAGAATTTTAGAAAATATAAGTGGAAAATTGGAGATTACTTAGAAACATCAGGAGAATAGGAAAAACTATGGAAACTAGTTGATGATGAGTAATGAAATATTTGAGATTTCTTGGATCGAATAAATTTTTGAATCACTGAGAAATTCCAATTCTTTGAAAGCATTCGTAATTCTTGACTTAGAAATGTGTAAATTTTTTCCTACCCACTGTAACAAACTACTTTAGTGCTACTACATAACCCTACTCTTGTTTACTACTTCATCATCACCGTCTTCTTTTCGGCTACCATTTTTCTGTGTACAGGGTTTTTATTTTATTTTGGTCTGCTTTGATTTTTATTATTTTATTCCTTTTTGTCGATTTTTTATTGGCGTCGCCTGTTGTTACCCTTTTGCTGCCGTTTTGCTATTGCTTCTTAGCTTTCTCTTCTCCTCTCCAACTCATCGCGTGCCAGTCTGTCTGTCTATCTATCTCTGTCAGCTTCACTCACACTCAAACTTCTTTTAACCTTATCTCATTCCAAATAATTTTTATAGACGAGTTTTCTTGCGTTCGTTGCAGTTTTATAGACCAAACTGACACCCCTTTGAACGACACCCACTTCCCATTTTGTTCTGTTTTTTTTTTTTTGTTATAATATTTTTTGCCATGTCCTTGGCAGGACTCTTGCCTTTTGTTAGCACTTCACTTTTATTTGATTTAAGTTGCTCTTCGATTTCTCGTTACCATATAAACTCAACACTACTCAACTTTTGATTCGTTTTATTATTTCGGGGGACGCCCACCTCCTTCTTCTTCGGCAATGTTCATTCCTTATTTCATTCTTTCTTCCTTCTGCCATTTCCTTTGTTGCTTCCAATTGTGCGCACACATGTTGTTGACACTTTATTCTTTTCTTTCAATTGTTTGCTACCAATGTCCTGAGTGTATGTGTATATAAGTGTGTGTGTGTGAGTTTCTCATTCGGACTGCAATATTTGTTAATAATTCACACAAAATGACCAAAAATATATGCAAAATGAATATGTAGACAAAGAAGGCAAAGATGGTGATGATGATGATGATGAAAATAAGGACAAGGATAAGGATGAAGATAGTGATGATGTAAGGAATGTGAGCAATGAAGGTCTATTTCGAGAGAAAGAAAAAGTTTCTATAAGAAGAATTCTTGACTCAATTATGAACTTTAGACTTTAGTCATCATCTTTAAAAAATGGTAACAGTAAAGAAAACAGAAATAAAGAAGGATAGCATCGTTTTAAGCTAACAAGATTTTTATTTCACATATTTTTTTCTCGGTTCGTTACGTGATTTATGGCATTAGCTTGTGGTACCTACACATACTTGCAAATACTCACTCACATACGCGCATATTCTCATGTGATAGGCACAACAAGCGTTGACAGGATTTGGAGTAAAATATGCCACATGCCACACACGCCACAATTCTGTTAATTTCAAATGTAGATTTTGCGCCACTTTTGGCCTTGTTTCATTTGCCTCTTCTTTTCCTTATTCTCACTTCTCCTCCTTCGTTTCCTTGAAGTCTTAGTCAAAATCTAAGTTTCTGCTACTTCTATGGTATTCTGTGTGTTGTTGCTCAGCTGAGTTCACTTTGCATATGAGAAATGCATATAAACCTGGCGCACAAATCTTTTTGGCACTTTTATTTTTGGTGAATTTGGGTTTAAAAGAAAAGTTTGAGTTTGATCCCAGTTCAGTTGAGTCGACTCTAGTTGATACGAGCTGCTGAAATATGTATTGTATGTATGTAGTAAGTTGAGGCCGATGTGCCGTGTCGTGACGTGTCGTGTTGAGGCACATATATCATCTTTAAGAAACCACAAAACATTGGTAACACTTGGCAACGTTAACAAAAACCACAAAACTGAGGCAAAGTTCAAGTATTGTGGCAACTAGGGAGGAGAAGGCGGAAGAAAAATTTCAAGTTTTGTTGGCACTTAAATGAAAGCCTAAAGTTTAGGTTGAGTTCAGTCCGTGTGTGTGTGTGTGTTGGGTCGAAGAGCAAGCATATTCCAAGTTCCAGTTGCACTAAGAATGAAGTAAGATTTTGGTACAAAGTGTTGCTGTTGCTGTTGCTGTGTTCTAGCTTAACACCTGCATTAGTCTGACGCACGTTCAACATTTAGGCTTAGAATCTTTTAATATCCCTTCAATGTCTTCGAGGAGTTTGGAAAGTGGCAGTTGAACAATAAAATGTAAGAAAGGACACAAGAAACTGACATTAGGCAACAAAGGAATGAGATTGAAATTGTATACATTCAAAATTCATAGATTTGCGTGCTACGAAATAAGTCAAAACGACAGGCAGCAGGAAGCATGTAAGAAATTAGGTTATGTTGAGTTGCCTAAGCGAATTTATTTTTGTTTTATCTATTGTATTTTTATCTATTCTTTCCTTGATTTCTTTGTTGGCAGTTTCAAGTATTTCGTTTTGTTTTAAGCTAAAAAGGATAACAACCAAAAAATAACAATAAATTTTCACATTAGGCTAGCAAATCATTATTCTGCACAAATGCACGTACTACGAGACGCAGATCTATGAGTAACATCTAACACAGTATACACCCAAACCCCCTAGGAACATTATATGCTATCAACAATCCAAACGAACCAACCAACCAACCAACCAACCATCTTTACTCACCCACAAGATTGCCTCATAGCGACAGTCGAAACAAAATGTTACAAAGGTGCCACAATAAATAATAACATTTGAATATTATAAAGCTTAAAAAGGGGGGGTCCATTTCTTGCTATTGTATACCGGTTAGCATGGAGAAAGGGGTTGTTGGTTGGTTGTTTGGTTGTTCTGCTGCGTGTCATGTGGTTTGGCAATACATTATGAACGCATTATGTTTGTAAGGGTATGTATGGTTTATTACTCCGCCTATTCCTTTGCATCTTCTTCCTTTGTCTGTCAGTTAAATTATTCAAGAAAAAGAAAAGGCATTTCTTTTCATTTCCAAGAGCACTTACCAACTCACACTTCCCATCATCATCCATTGCACAGAGGCAGGACCTCACACACACACAGATAACACGCATGTTAATTCCCCAATGTGCATAGAAATCTCCTGTTACTCTTACTCATTTTTTCTGAACTCCCTTTTATTTTTTCTATTTATTTCCGTGATGATTTCTTTAAAGAAAACAAAATAATATACAATGGAAAATAAAAAGCACAAATATTTTGTAGCATACTTCGCGGAATTTTGATATTTTCAAACGGCATTTCATTGTTGTGTTTGTGTACATGTTTTTCTTAGTCGTTTATAAGGAAAAACCGGTGCTGCTAAGTAAATTAGGATTTATGACGCGTACGATTTTGTTTGGCAACAACAAGAGTCATAAACGCTTTTTTATTCACAACACTTTGCCGAGGAAAAACAGTACCAGATCCATTCTGCTGTTGCTGTTGTTCCTGCTGTTGCTACTGTTGCCACTGTTGCTCCTGCTGCCGGTGCCAGTCATGGTTTTAGTATAGATTCTTTACAAGTTTAACTGCTGCCAGTTTTTACCTTTACTTTGCTTTTATGCGCGATTCCTCGCCATCGTTGCCACTTACGTCGCCATCATCTTTGAAAGAAACGTGTTGAAAACGATTTACGGCTTCATAAAATATATAAGAATGTCGTCATGTATGTATATTTATATTTGCTTCTTCACACCCACTTATTCTTATCCTTATATCGAAGTGCCTCACTCTTTACTCAATTTAAACTCCTTCTCGTATTTCATTGCTTTGCTATGCCTTCATCGCCTTCTCTTGCTTGCATTAGTATCTCACACTCTATCAATATTCACAGTTTTCTGTTTAGCATATCTAACGGTGTTTCTTTATTGTTTATTTATTTGTAGATGTACTACGAGTATTTGTATTTATAGCATACTCAAGACACAAGTCTTAGTATCCTTATTGCCTTACATTCAATGCAATTGATCTTCATTCACGCTTCTTCACCACTTCTTCGTTTCTGCTTAAAGTTGGTATCCTTATATTTGCTGCTGCTTTTCCTGCTACTGCTGTTGTTGCATTGAAAAACTCTTTCTCCTCTTTGAACTCATAAATCAAATTTGTTAAGAGTTGACTGTAAATAAAAATATTTTGCACTGCGCTTTCAATTGCTTTGACTATGATTTGCATGAGATAAACGGAAACAGAAATAAGGTAAAATGGCGGCATCGCTTCGCTGTTTACCGGAAACTGCAGCAAATTTAAATCAAATGACGATCGTAATATTTTTATTTGCTTTTCTCTTTTTTAGTAGATTGCTTGATTTCATAAAATGCAAAGTCATTCAATAATATTGCATTCTCGTGCATTGCATAGTAATTTGCAACAAAACATACGTAAACTTAAGCCTGCAACAATGTTGACACAAATGAAAACGTCAGCAACAAAAGTACAAAGTTCAAACAGCAAAATGCAGCAAATAACGACAATAAAGTCAAACAGGACTAAACAGATTGATATCCTTGTGATGACGACAGCCAAAAAAAATTCAAAACGTAAGAACTACAAAAGAAGAGGAAGGAAAAACATGAAAGAAGAAAAAAAAAACGAAAAAACCTCAATAAAAAAAAGTAGCCAAAAACAAAAGAAAATCAAACTATAGCAGCAGTAACAGTAAATGGCCGCAATTGTAAGCATTAAGTAAACTTTGTTGCGCGACCACAACGCAACGCAATGTGGCAGTCAATTTAGAGAGTCACTCAGTCAGTCACCCAGAGGCTAGAGGAAAGGAAGGAAGGAAAAACTTGCAACGCAAGTAAAATGCAAATTGGCTAAAAGTAGCAAGTAGCAACCAACAACAATCGGCAAGAACAACCAATTCTGAAAGACAATAGCATAAAGCTTTGCCAGCATACGTTGCATGCCACAATCTACTACTACTCCATGCTACTTAGTCCTACAATACTTGTCCACTTGCTGCTACTGCTACTGCTACTGCTACTCCTGTTCCACTGTACTGTACTGATTCAATGGAAATGGTAGTGAGGCAAGGATGAGGACGAAACCACGCGTATTGTAAGCGCGAATCACTCGTAAACTAAAAAGTAAAATGCAAGCGGCAATTTGTAACTTGTTTTGCAAAAGCGTTTGTTCGTTCATTTGCTAGTATTATTGTTGTAATTCTTATTGTTTGTACTTTACTTTTCTTGTATTTTATGACAGCGATGACGATGTTGTTGCTCCACTACAATTGTTATTGTCATTGTAGTTGTAGTTGGTACATTTCTTTTTTATGACTGCATAAATTGGCCAGCGTCAAATCCACTCTACTCCACTCCACTCCACTCTACTCCATTCCATTATTTTGTTTTCTTATTTCGTCTTCTTTACATTTGAAAATCGAGCAATCCTAAAAGTATGCAATGTGAAGTTATAATACTCGTACTCGCTCGCTTCTCTTGCTTTTTGCTCTTTGATTGCTGCTTCTCAACCTGCTACCATTGCCTTTTTTCTACATACTAAACAAACCAAAAGACGACTATGATGATGTTGCTGATGATGATGATGATGATGATGATGTATGCGAATAAATTAAACGTAAAATGTTTATGATGTGGCTGCCAAAGCAGACTCCAATCTTCCTTATTCCAATCTTTTACTTACAGACGCCATCTATTGTTCAATGGTATGAAGTTTGAGTAGATTTTCGCATCATTCATACATACATAGCATAAACCACATGGTCTTTGATGTCCTTGCTGATAAAATTCGGTTTTTGGCAGTTCTCAGTCCTTTCTTTCTTTTTTGTTACAATTTCTTAAATCTGCTTTGGTTTTGTTTTTGGTTAGGAAATTTGCAACGCGAAATTAGATATATTGTATTTTGCACATATACTATGAGTGCGTTAGTATATGTATGTATGTGCATGTGAGTATGTCCTTTTGTTCATTGCGTTGTCGTTTGCGGCAACAAATGTTGAAAAGTTCAATTTTATATATACACAAAGTTGTAATTTACTTCGTTGTGCACATTACCCAAGAGGGTCGTTAAAGTTAACAGTAGTAACAGTCAGTGCCAACAACAACAACAGCAGCAACAATGAAATTGGTAACAAAAGAATCAGCCACAACAACAACAACAACAACAACAATAGGAGTAAGGGTATATTTATACATCACCCGCGGCATTACAAGCTTCCATCCATCGTCTATCAATTCATCGACATCAACGCTGGAAGGCAAAGCAAATCTGTAGCAAAAGCATTTAATGTGCTCAGAGTCAACGCTTAACAGGACAAATGATTTTGAATGGTTTTTTGCCGCGCTTGTTGAAATATAAAGCTTTATTTGCCAATTTCAATTCGTATAAACATGGAAAAATTTTTAAAGACTTACAATTGTTGATAATTAAACAAAATACTCTTAGCTGAATAGCAGAATAGTAGCAGCTGCCTAAGGGTCACAATACAAGCAACCCTCTAAAAAGGAGGTGAGGCGAAACGCACACGAATAATAAAGAACAAAGCAAGCAATAATAAAAATTCTCTTATCAAAAGCGACAAACTCAAATAATTACTAACGAACGAATGAGAACAATAGATGGAAACATAGTCAAAATGTATCCTGAACGCATCCTGTTGAGTACGCAACAAGAAGAAGAACAAGAACAAGAACAAAGGAAGGACGAAGCACTACATCGGTAAAGACAAAGGCACATACA
Source organism: Amiota minor (assembly GCA_037043295.1). Lineage (NCBI taxonomy): Eukaryota > Metazoa > Arthropoda > Insecta > Diptera > Drosophilidae > Amiota > Amiota minor. The sequence goes on along the minus strand of JBAMAW010002040.1, from coordinate 73,157 downwards.
TATACAGACAGATACAACTTAGTATTGTACATACTTCTGCATGTATTGAGTTAATGAATGAGCGAAATGAATAACGAAAGAAATAAATGTATGAGTCAGTGAGTTAGAGAGTGTATGTGTGTAGTTAAGGATGTTAAGTAATTTGCGCAATTGATCGTGTCACTGATAAACGCAACCCTTAATTCTCCTTTTCATAATGCACGATGACAGATGGCGGTAAAGATTGTGCGAGTGAGTGTAAGGAGTGTCATACATTTGTCAAACAAAGGTAAACTACTTCTGTTCACACATGTCCTGCAATGTATCCTGTGCATTAAACAGGTGAACTATGCGTGTCTCGCTTGGTCATGAAAGCAAGTGCATTATGGGAACTTCGAAAAGGATACATTTCCAACATTCAATTGCAATTGATATGAAGAAAGTATAAGTGTCGGGCTACTTGAACTAATTAGACATAATATTTTGTATGTTTGTTGAAAATAAAAGGTCATAAAATACAATAATTATTTTAATAATTGGAACATTAAATTAGCTTTGAAATAGATGTGGTAGAAAGATAATAAGAATCTAAAAATAATAAAGATCATTTAAGGAAATTAATAACAAAATTCTTTTATTAGAAAAACTGATGAACTTCAAATAGTCGCATTTATAAAATCAAAGCATGCAACTATGACAATAATAACAAAAATAATAACAAGGATAACAACAAACATCATAAAAATCATCATCATTTTTACGGTTCCGGACCCAAAGGGTACCAAAAGGAACCCTATTGCAGAGACTTCGTTGTCCGTCCGTCCGTTCGTCCTCGGGTCATATCTCATGAACCGTAACAGCTAGAGAGTTGAAATTTTCACAAAATATGTAGTTCTATCCGGGTATCAGCAGCAAATACTAAAACTCAAATATTTTCATAAATTTAAAGGAGTCCCCATACCAGAAACATTTTGGTTTGTATGGCAGCTATACGATCCAGTAATCCCACGATCTTGAAATTTGAATATTTTGTGGCTATGTATCAGAAACTTATATAGTCGAAATTTTAGTTTGATCGGAAGACAAGGGATGGTACCTTTCATACAAAACTCCATTAAAATTCAGGTTCTTATTAGAAACACTTTTTTGTTTTGTGGACTATTGAAATTTAGACACTATAAGTTTCTGATATAAGTACATGGTACATTTGTTGGAATCTGCCAAATCGGATCACTAGTGGGAGTACCTCCCATACAAACTCCAATCTGGTACGAAACCCTCCAGGTACTCACCCTTATTTTTTATTATAACGACGATAATGATGATGATTATGGTTTCGAAGATGATAATAATGATGCGATGATAAACAAGTCACAATTGGCTTAAAGCGCCTAAAATATGTACACTCATAAACTGGAGGGGGTGAGATGAAACTATAGATGGAACGACGGCACCTGACAGGTGAGTGATTGATTGCACATTACTACATTATTAGAAATTGACAGTTACACTATTGCTAAAACACAGATAAACACACAAACACATACTCGTACATGATAAATACAAGCAATATATCTATAATCAGTGAGTTAGTTAGTTAGTTAGTTAGTTAGTTAGGTAGAGAAACAAACGAACATCATTTCAATGTTCTGTTATGTAGCCAACTTTTAGGCAAAAGCGCGCCTTTCGCTTACTCAAATGCACTTCAGCTGTCAAATTGTCAGTAATGACGAGCGCAGAATATGATTAAAGAGAAATAGAATGAGGAATGAGGAGAGCAGATTAGAGCCGAGCTGGGCTGAGTTGGACTGAACTGAGCAGGTAAAGGTGGAAATAATAATAAAAGATATAAATGGACAAAGTGAGAACAAGGCAGAGTGGCTTTGGCAAATCAAACTTCAAACAGTAACATTTTGACAGCTAACAGTTATTTGCCATTGTCATTAATGACAGTTAGGATATGAGTAGGAGGTGACTGACATCAGTGGGTGCTATATGAGTACATAATGTGAGGCATTCGAAACAGATAAGTCCGTCAGTCAGTGCTGGTGTTAAAATTTCAAATAATCAAACTGTTGTTGATTTTGATTTCTTTAAACTATAAAGTGACCTAGTAGGATGTAACCTTGAAGAAGGCGAATGGAGAATGAATTTTAATGAATGTCAAGTTTATACATATCCAAAAAAAGTTGGTAAGTATCACAAGAGAAGCAGAAAACCCCGATTTTTATATTGAGTTTATTGACTTTAATTTCTTTTTTAAGTCGCCTAAAATTATGCAACAATGAGAAAAGTATGTGAGTGTAATGTTTTGAATGTCAAGTTTGTATTTTGCTTTAGAATGTATGAAAGAACATTAGCTAGTCACCAAAATTCAATCTAATTTAGAGCAACAAATGCAAATCTACAGAAGGAAAGTGGTGGCAGTGAAACTGGCAAAACAGGAAATGCCATCTAAAACAAGGATGCCATGCGAAACGCAACAGTAACAGCAATAAAACTCAAAGCCAACTAAAGCCAAAATGGCCGCTCGTTAAAGAAACAAACCAAAAATTCAAAAAAAAAAAAAAAAAAAAAAGTATAAACAAAGAAATTTACAAAATAAAAAAGAATACAATGCGTCTTCCACGAACCATAAACGTGTGCGTCGGTCGGTTGGTGCTTTGTCTTTTTGTGGTCACTCTATAGTCATCGCCTTCATTACCACCACCACCACCAGCGATGATGCCCTCCACTGCATGTTGCACTTCCGTTGTTGCTTCAGTTTCTTCTCCTGCTCCTGCTGGTGGATTTCTGTTCGTTTCATCGCTGGTTCGTTGGTTTGTTCTTCCATACGCTGATATCCAATTGGTATGCAAAACGTTTCGTTTGTCGGCGTTGCTTTGCGAAGCGGAAATTCGTACGAAAAATGTTTAACTGCATTTGAAATTCATTGCGAATATACACGGCCCTAAAAACAAAGGATAACTGGATGGAGAAGGCGTACAGGATGAAACTATGTAAGAGACAATAAAAGCAACAATGCGCTCGCTCTTCTCTCCTCTCCTCGGCATGGCAATGACTTGGTGAACGATGGACGATGAAAAGAAAGGAAGTAGTAGATGAATGTGGAAGGCAAAAACCTTTTGTTAGCCACAATGCAACAACAGCAACAATAATAAGAGCAGCAGCAGCAGCAGAAGAAGCAGCAGCTGCAAAGGACAATAAGCGCGAATGTCCATGCTAGCGTATCCTTGCTAAAGCAATGAATACAACGAAAGTGACTACGTTTTCGTTACGTTTCGTTGAATGCGCTCACGCTACAAGCAAACGGGTAAACGAAACAAAATGTAATGTAACGACGAAAAAAGAAGAAAATTCAAGAGGAATAGCACAGCGTAGAGGAGAGGAGAGATAAAGGCAAAGGCAATGTGTGTGTTTATATTTGCCTAAATAAAACATGCCAAGGATATATGCAAAATAGTAGGACTTGGGAATGATGAAAGCCAAAATTAAATTAAATGCATAAAAATGTTGTTGGTAAAAGCAATTAAATTCTTTTGCAGAATTTATAAAATCCTTAAATACAATAACATAATAACCAGGACTACACTCTACTACTCTATTTTCATCTATGTACATTATTTTGTATTGTTTGTCAAAGGAAAAAAAAAACGTAGTCTGCTTTTTGGCGAGCTCTTAATAATGAACAGGACAGACAACCAAACAAACCAACTATGAAGAAAGCATAGCAGGCAGGCAGGCAGACAGGCAGGCAGATTGACAAACAGGAAGGAAGGAAGGATGAATGGACGAAAGAAAGGAAACGCATAAATGACGTTATTAATTATTTAATAGTTAAAGACAAACCCTTAATGTACAATACTATATACAATAACAACAACGACAATCAAGACAAATGTCGTTTGATCATTTTATCTGTCGTTATTTATTACAATGACGACCAACACAAATAGAAGGTCTTTCACTGAGCATGAGAAGAGAACAAAAATGAAACGAATCGTTCCGAAGCGAACAGAAGTCAAAACCCCGCAGCGTAGTATCATGCAGTCGAAATCGACATCGACAACGACATCAACCACGCCAATTCACTCAAAATTAATGTCAGACTAAGCGAATTGATAAAGAAAATAGTGTACAATGTGTTGAAGATGATGACGACGGTGAAAGAGAAGAAGAAGAAAGTAAAGGAAAGGAAACGCCAACCACAGCGACAAGGACAAGAATGGATGACGTATGCAAGCAAACGCCAATGACAACCAGCTACTCACGATGAAACTACAAAGCAAAACTATTTTAAGCTTAAAGCAAACAACAAAACAAAACAAGGAATAGTGGTTGGAAGAAATCATTGAATGAACGATGAACACTTAAACAACAACAGAGAAAATAGAAATGGAAACAACAACAAACAATTTCAATTAGTGTTTATCAGGCAATTCCAATCGGACAGTAACAGAAGCCGGATTTAGCGCAAGCAAAGGTACCAGCCAAAGGAATTGACTAACTGAGAGTGAGTTAGTTGTAGAAGATTAAAAAAAAAAAAATAATAAATAAAATGGCAAGAGCAAGTAAGTGACAGGAGTAGGGTAAGTCATACTCGAACAAGAGAGGGCACTTGCTTTGACGAGACGAGACATTTTGAAAAAAGTAAGTTCCGTTGGTATTAATCCACTTAAACACGCAAATTAACAACAAAATACACAATTGAGAGTGAAAGAGGAGCGACAAGTGAACCAGGACGCAGCAGGTGTGCAACAACATCAAGTGTTGGTGCTGCTGCTGGTGTTGGTGTTAGTGGCACAATGGGGGGATTTGGTCAACATACTGACGCTACTAATTGCTGTAATTACAATGAGTCCGCACCATTTAAGTCGACTTCCATAGACCACAAGGACATGGCAAAGGATTCGCACCACATGCGTTACATAAACAATGAAATACTGAAATGAAGACTCAACTCAACTCAAATCAAAGTTGGAAAAAAATTTAAATAACTAAACAAATGTGCAGCGTTTAAGTCAAATGACAATGACAAATACAAAATTGATTACAATAGCAACTTGGCAATTTTGCAACACAGAAAGTTATTCTCTGACAGAGAAGAGTAGGAGTAGGAGTAGGAGTAAGAGTGACTTGCGTTTAAATGTGTCGTCCACTTGGGGCACGCAACGACAAGAATAACAAACTAATACACGATAAGTAAACAAAACCACATGAAGTTGCATGCCATTGGTTAGTTGGTGGGTTGGTTGAATTTCAGTGGAGTCATTCGAAATTTGGCCTGCTTTGACACAAATTGCAGCACGTCGTCGTCATTCGAGGTCAAAAGTGGCAAATTTGTCAAAAGCAGGCACCCTCGCCAGAACGCGAAATGCTGAAAATTGTGAGGCATGTCACCCCACCCATTCGCATTCCACCTTCAATTGCTGATTGCTTCACTTGCAATCTGTGCTTGAAACTGCTCTTCGTCCCAGGCGGCATTTGTGATTGACGTTCTTTTGGCTCATAACCAGTCCCATTTCTCTTTCCTCTTGCCCACAATTCCTGCCTTTTAGTTGATTTATTAGCTTTCTGTGTGCTCGCTGACTTGTTGAATGATGTGACGTTGCTGTGTCGCTTTGCGTCGTCTCTCTTCAAAAATATAAGTCGATTTTTGGAATTTATTAGTCCGCGACGCGACTTCACTTTAACTGCCAACCCAACATCTACATTCATTTCCTGTATTCGACACTTTTCTTTCATTTTATCTCAGCTTCTTTTTACTGACGAGATTCGTGCATCAATTACGCATAAGTCGCGCCATTTTCGACATTTTCTACCCCCATCCCAACCCATCCCATTCTGTAGTATATCTCATAATTCTCATCGTCATCTTTATTCCAAGCCATGTCGCCTTAACGCTGACTAAGATGAAGTGCTAAGTTTGTTTGCAAAACTTTGCCAAACTCACGCCATCACATCCTGGTCGTCTTCGTCGTAGTCTTCTTCATCATCATCCTGGTCTTAGTTCTTGGTCGACATTTTCACCTACTTCCTGTTATTCTTTCTTAAATTTTTTTTTTATTTTTTTATTGCATTGTATCTTTCTCTGGTTAAATCATGTTTTTCTTCGCCGTCTTATCGTCGCAGCCACTACTTTGGTACTTTTTTGTCTGTTGCTGTTCATAGTTTTTTTTTTTTTCTTTTTGTTGGAGTTAAAGTTGTTAAGCACCATTTTGGCTAACGTTCCTTAGTTCTCGGTTACGGTTTCAGCCTTTGAACTTTGTACATTAATACAATATTTTATTTCTCCATTTTGGAAAAGTTTTTGAAAACTCCATCCTTCTATCAAAATCCTTGAATTCTTATAATATGTAATACAGAGCAACAAAAATTATGTCTATTAATTTATAATATAAACAATATTTAAAAATTGCTTTATAAGACATTAAGTCGTAGATCAAAATCCTCCTAAGAAAAAAACTTTAATTTTTTGAGTAGATATTATTTGCAGGCAGATATGTTATTTAATTATTCAATTGTATTATGGGATAAGGAATCCTTCTCATATCGACTGCCTTGCCAAGAGATCTGGCTAATCTGTTTTTGTGAGCCATCAATCGGTCATTTTACAATCTGTTCTCCAACAAATGTTTGGCTTGTCATTTTTAGGGTTCCGGACCCAAAGGGTACCAAAAGAAACCCTATTGCAGAAACTTCGTTGTCCGTCCGTCCGTCCTCGGGTCATATCTCATAAACCGCAATAGCTACAGAGTTAAACTTTTCACAGAAGGTGAAGTCCTATCCAGGCATCAGCAACTAAAATTTGTTCAAAAAACTTAAAGGGGTCCCCATACAAGAAACATTTTGCTTTGTATGGCAGCTATACGATCCAGTAATCCCATGATATTGAAATTTAGATGGTTGGTGGCAATGCATCAGGAACTTATATTGCCCAAATTTCAGTTTGATCGGACGACTGGGGAGGTTAGCTCCCATAGAAACTCCCATTAAAATTCTGGTTCTTATTAGAAAAACTTTTTTATTTTTTGTTTTACCGAACTGAAATTAACCACACTATAAGTTTTTAACATAGGCGCTACACATCTGTTGGAATTAGCTAAATCGGCCACCATACAAACCCATCATTAAAATTCAGATTCTTTTTACAAAAACTTTTTTGTTTTTTGGACTATTGAACTGAAATTTAGACACTATATGTTTCTGATTTAGACGCGGTATATTTTTTGGAATTAGTCAAATCAAACCCCAATCTGGTACGGAACTCTCCGTGTAGGAGCATGACTTGCACTTGACCCATTTTTTTTTTTTAAATCTTTCACACAAGTGTAAACACTTTGATTTGATTGACCCCATGAGAGGAAATGATCAGTTTGATAAGAAGTTAAGAAAATTCGATATCCGTCCATGCTATGATCCAAGATTTTGAGCTACCGAGCTGAAATACAGCACACACAAGTTTTATTATTGTAAACATGTGATAATGATTTTGATTTTTGTCATTTGAATACTGGAGAAAATGATTTTCAAACACGATTCTCTTTAAAGTCCCGTGATTGTTCCTTTTTAAAATAAATTTCCACTATAAATATATATTATCTGACTTATTTTAAATGTTTATTCAATTGGAAGAGGGTGCTAAGTATTAAGAGATTTAAGATAAGATACAAAAATATTGTAACGTGTTCACGCCATCCTTTACTACATACTTTGTTACTTGATATTGTCCAAATTTACTTCTAATGCCACTACTATTTTTTGCTCAACAACAATTCCCTACTCTAATTTAATTCATAGTATCATCTTTTATATATACCTCTTGTTTTTTCTTCGTATTATCTCTCCTCTATAGCAATCCCTCATTTGCTAGCTTCGTTGCTTCTGCATGCCATTAACCCATCATTACCTTTAGCCACAACAAGTTCGCTCCATTTACACTTTGAACCTGATCCTAATACTCTTGAGAAAACATAATCTTGCGGCAACATGAACTTATTGATATTTGCCAACAGCTTCGCATCGGGCATCTGCTTGTTATCCTTTGACTACATCAACTGCTACAATGCTGCCAAGTCTACACTCTCCTATCCTTGAGCTACCACCATTCACCATTGCCAGCTATTGAAATCAAAGCAAAATCTACAATAACACAAACAACAACAGTAACAACACGATAACCACAACACTACTTACTAGCAACAAGAAAAGTGCATTGCTTGCAACAAACTGTCGAACCAAGCGAACAGGTGCGCTTCCATGCAACACAGCATAAACCCAGATTCCCTATATTCACCACCAATGCCACCCACTTCCTTGCACACTCTTTCTGTGTTTATTTCTCGATATTTTATGTACTCATAAGATGTTCTCTTTACATTGCAACCGAACTAGGTCTGCTGGTGATGAGTGACAAGTGGGCGAGTTGTGAAGGGGTTGTAGGGAGATGCTCAGCATGCGCCACTTGGAAGCTGCTTTAATAGGTTAACATGCTGCTTCAATATTCACCGGGCGCCATAAAGTGAAGTCCTTTTCACTCACAAATACACACAAACGTATACATTTATGGATTTACACTTACACCCACACTAGTTACAAGCAACAGCGACACTTCCTAACTGCACCACCATAATGCATACCATCCATTCACCCAACCAACCCACCAAGCAACCCCTTTTCTGTATTTGTTATTGTTGCTTGTGCCGATTAAACTTTGTCTCATCGTCTCAATGTGAAGAAACGAACGAACGAGAAAACGAGCAAGCGAACGAACGAACAATCCACAAGTGTGTGTGCGCGTATATGTAGTCGTAAATTTGCCCCATACGACTCCCGAGTCCGAATCATAGATGGAGTCTGTCGTTGTCGGAATCCATGCTCATGTTATTTTGCACCCGGAAGCACACAGGTCGCCATCAACAGGCGCAGACGTCGTGAGCAACAGAACCACACACAAAACAGAACAAAACACTGAGAGACGATGACGATGACGATGACGATGAAAGAGTGAGTGTAGGATTGAGCGAATACTTTGTTCACCCTCATCCCTCTGGCAAGCTGTTGAATTGTACTCCGAGCTCTATGTTGCAAGTGTTGCGCTCAGCTACTTGTTGTATCTTGTGTTGTTGCTTTAGGGGTTCGTTTCTATTCACTGTTGTTTCTGTTGCTGTTGCTGTTCGTTCAAAATGCAAAATAAAGCGTTTTTGCATTAAACACTGAGAGAAAAAAGGGTGACTTCAAAAGCCATTAGATGTGATATGAAGAAAATAATGATATTTTGTCAATGTAAACATGATTTGAATGGAAGTCTTTTTCTCTTGTTTTTTGTCAATCCCAGTTAAAATATCAAAATCAGGGTCCAGAATTCTCTGATAACAGAAAGGAAGAGGCAATCTCAATACGAAACATATTTCGAAGTTCGAAGATATGCAAAAATTGTAGTTGCAAGCATCATTTCTCTGAGTGCATAATAATGCGGCGGCACTTGGAACAAAATATTCACCTCTGACTACCAGCCATAACCACGACGACAATGACTACGAATACGATCTCTAGTATAAACACTTTCATCACTACAATACTCTTGCTAGGTTCTTTCTGTTCTGCATGCAACAAAGTGTGCGCACATGTTACACTGCCAGTGACCGACCACCCCCCAGTGCTACCCCTTTTTATAATACGAGTATTATACTTGTAGAAAAGCACTGCAGGCGAATTCTCTTGCTCTCGCTAAATATTATGTCAATTCTCTCTCTTTCTCTTGCTCTGAATTCCTTAAATCACTTAGAGAGATAGAGAGAGAGAATACATTTCTGTTACGCTACTTTAACGACGTTCAACAGTGAGTGAGATACGGTATGGCACAGCACGGAACTCAAAGCGAATCGAACCACACTAAACTAAACTGAAATGCGAACAGTAGAAGGGAGTGGTACGTCAAAAACTGACGCACATCCGCAGAAACTCTTCGCGAATTCAATAAAATATATTTATTATTATTGTATTCTATTCTAAACTTAATGTATTTATTTTCATTTAACGCCGCAAACTATACTATGAAATATTTAATTTTCACTAATTTAAACATAACAAAACAAAGCTAAAATTTATTAACAAATTTTACTTCGCGCTCGCTTTGTCATATTAATCTCCGTGTGTGTTTTGGGTCTTCTCTACATCTATCAATGTATGTGTATGTACGTGCGTATCTGTGTGTGTGTGCGCGTGTTATTGTGTTTGTGTAAACTCTCAATAAAATCTAATAAGAAAGCAATTCAAATTATTTTCTTTTTCTACTTCATCATTATCATCATCATTATCTTTTTCTATTCTATCGTTGCTCGAACAATTTTCCTTCTTTTTTTTTTCAATGTTGTTGCTATCCGCAAATCAAAAAAAAAGACAAAAAGACAAGCGGAATTGAGTTAAAAAAAATATAGTGTAAAAATAAACATTGCCTTTGTTTTGTTGTGACAACAATAAAAACAATAACACATAAAGCAATAATAAAAAATGATATTGTAATAAAATAATAATAACAAAGCAATAAATAAGTAAAAAAAAAAAAAAAGGAATCTTAAATGTAAGGAAAAGAATCTGAATAAAATTTAAGTAAAATGCAACAATTTTTGAGCGTTGCAACATCAATTTCAACAATTTGCACAATAACAATAACAACAAAATGTAAGTAAATGGAATACCAAGTAAATAAATACATATATGTAATATATGATTCCACGATTTATTAGAGTGTAAAAAATAATAATAACAAATATGTAAATTCAGTGAATGGTGAATGGAAAATGTAGAAAAAGTTTTACTCGATGCCTGATTCTGATTACTTAATATCCTTTTTAGTGGCAAACTCAATATTATGGCGCTGCAGTTGCCCTTCTACCCTTCTACCCGTCGCGCTTTCGCTATTCACTCACTCACTTACTCACTAACTTATACTACTACATACATTCCACAAAGCTCTTCACCCTCTCTCATACTAAGTCTCTCTCTCTCTCTCTCTCTCTCTCTCTCTCTCTCTCTCTCTCTCTCTCTCTCCTTCCCTTCTTCTTTAGCTTAAATGAAACTACGCTTAGTCAAAAGAATTGGTTGCCATCGTTCGTCGATTGTAGCGACGATGTAAGCAAAAATATTGTAGCATAGTTTACGAGTACATCAGCTTACATTTTTGTCGGAACGTGTTCGGCTTTGCCTTCGTCTTCTGTACACAACATCACATTTTCTGCATCGTGTTTAGTGAGGTAGGCAAGTGAACAAATGAACGAACACATAAAGCACGACAACCAACAGTTGCCGACGACGACCGCAACCGACCGATAATTTGTTGCTCTCGTTTTATTGTCCATCGTTCCTAATTTCGTTCGTGCTTTCTTTTCGTTAGTTCATTCGTTCGTCTGTCTGTTCGTTTCTTCTTGCTTTTACTCGTTGATTTATTCGTTTTGCTTCACTCGTTGCACTCGTTGCTTAGCTTTCTCTGCTCTGCTCTGCTCTGCTTTGCTTTGCTTTGCTTTGTTGGCAACGACATTCGACAAGTGTTGTTGTTATTGGTTGCATGTGCCTCTTCTGTGCGTGACAAGAGTTCATACTGTGATTTCTTCTAAACTTAATTTATTGTCTATGTGTTTTTTATATAAAAGAAAAATTAGTTTAAAGAAAAATTCTAAATAAAATTTATAACTAACAATTCATTAATCTAAGTCTCTCTCTCCCTCTAAGTTTTAATTTAAAATTAAATTTCATAAAAATATTTACTGTAACTTAAATGAAAATCTCAACTTTTCCGTATCCGCACCGCTGAGATTTTGCGCTTTGTTTGTTGTACAGTTAAATGAGAGAGAGAGAGAGAGAGAGCGCGCACGTTTACAAAAAGGAAGTAAATCTATTCGATAAAGGCAAGAGAGAGGAGAGACGAAGAAGTGTTTACAGTACTAAACAAAAAAAAAATCAAACTAACAGACGAGTGAGACGAGCACTAGGCTCTCTTTAGCTCGTAAAATAATGTTGCATTTGTTGCTTGCATTTCCTAAACATCGCCGTATTGTGAGAGAATAAGAATAACCGAAGACAAAGAGACAAAGAGACAGAGAGAGCGCGCCATTTTCCATATAAACAGCAGGACAATCATAACCATAATAGGTAGTGGTGTGAGTGTAAGTCTGTGTCTATTTCAGTGTGTATGTGTCTTCTTTATATTTGTGTTTGTTGCTCTTTGTCGCCATTTTTGCGCTCGCTTCATCCTGTAGATACAACAAAGCAAATCAGGCAACTTGGACGCTCTAACAACTGAGCGAGCGGCTCGGCGAGGATGCGAGCGGCAACTTCCGCTTTGCTTGCTAAATGTCAGAGGCTTGTGTAAACTATTTTAAAGGCGTTCCATGTTGTTGCCGTGTGGCTTTTAATGCTGTGCACAAATATTCAAATGCGTCAGCTCAGCTCGTTTGCGAAAATCCATTAGGACATTATTAGAGCGGCTTTTTTGAGCTGACATCGCCATCATCATCCACATCATCCCCAGAACACATTTCCCATTACCCATTACCCCTTACCCATAAAGGTAAAGTAAAATCATTCACACAAAACCAGTTAAAGTATACATTGCACACCACTGTGCAGCACACGCTTATACTTATTATCTCTACACCCTCTACACTCAGATTTTTGTTTGCCTGCCTTACCAATCCTACATACAATAAATGGCATTAATACAAATCATCTATGATTATGCTTGCCACACTATGATGATGACAACAACAAGGAGGACAACGACTATGGTAGCAATAATGTTGACGGTGGGAATAGTGAGGCGAGAGGTACGGAGTCTCCTATAAGAATGATGACTATGATGATGGTAGAAATAATGACTCATTTATTGGAAACTCAATTTGCGAAGCACAAATGATTATACGAGTACAAATGAATGTTTGAATGAATGAATGAAAGAAGGAAGAAAAAAGAATGGAAAACCAAGTAATGATTGGAAAAGAAGAGGGAAATAAACCAAAAGAAACTTTCTAATTCCACTTTGCCTGAGTTACTGCGTTCATTTGTGAGCAATTATTATGTGACTAAGTGGATTAATACATGAAATTGCTAAGTTGTTGATGGACATAGACTGCTGGCTGCTTGACTTGTGTGTATTCAAAGTTAGTTAGGCATAAAGTGTTTGTCCCACTGTACACTCGTATAGTGGATATAAATTATTTAAGTGTAGAATGCTCACGCACTTAATTAAATTTACATGTCTTGCCTTCCTCATCATCTCTTGCATCTAACAATATCTAATTTAAACAATTTGAAACATAAAATTTAATAATTTATGCACTGCTTTTGTTCCGTTTGATATGCTGACAGGTGGCTCAAAAGTCCCCAAGTAAACATGCCCAACGCCAAAACAAAAGCCAAAACACAACAAATAATGTACAAAATGTAAGCTAAAACAAAAGGCAAAAACAACTGCAAATGCAAAAAAGAGTAGATTGGAGCAGAGTCGCTCGCCAGCATGACTACTTACATTGTCCTCTTTAGCTTTTTGTTTTGGTGATTTTGCTTTTTTACTTTAGTTATTGCTGTTGCTGGCCACATGAGATTTATTCTCCTCACTCATTCACTCATTTACTCATTCATTCACTTGGCAGCAACTGAAAAGAAAACGAAGCAAAAAATACATTGGCAAACAAATAAATATAACAAGGACATCGTTATAACCACCGAAGCCGCTGCCATTATGCACGTTAAAACAATAACAGAGATGTGAGAAGTTGAGAAGAATACAAAATACAGAATACTATGACTACATAGTATACCCCGCAAAGTATGCTTCGTTAAAAATTCAATTAAAAACTTCGCCTGCCAATGTGCATGCTTTGGAGAGATCCAGTACTTTTGTTTTCGTTTTTCTTCATTCGTTTTTATAGTTTTTTTTTTTTTTTGTTTTTCTTGTTTTCTTGTTTTTTTTTTTTCAGCTATACTAGAGAGAAGTAAAGGTCTCAACGATCATTTTGGCTGCTGACAACAACCAAAACAATATTTCAGCATACAACCTTTCAATGACTTTCAATCGCATACTTATATTTTGCCCTACTTAGTCCAATAGAGAATATTAACTTAGACGAGACCTATGGCAATGATCAGAAATGCGCTAAAGGATTTCTTCTACTCACAAATTAAAGGATCCAATATCAGTTCTATTACTTAGGTATAGATTAGTTTCTTGGGTTCCCCATGTTCCCTTTTTTATTTAGAGTAAATCATACAAAGTGAAAGAGTCTTTTTCAAAATAAATGACAGTGTGTTTATAGCATCGGTCGACGCCTTTTTATAGTTTCAATATTGATATAGCACTTTCCTTTCATTGCCAAATGTAGTTGTCCAAAGAGATAGAAGTCGCAAGGTGCCAAATCAGGAGAATACTGTGAGTGGTTGATCAGTTATAAGTGTTAATCGATGAGCCGCCGCATTATTGTGTAAATGGCGGCAGCTGCCATTTTCACAGTATTGCTTCCTGAGTTCTAACTTTCGGTCAAAATGCGATGAAGTGAATCTTTTGATATGTTTAATTCCATTGCCATGTATCGCAACAATTTTGGCAAATTTTTTATAAATTTCAATTCACAATTTCAATGTTACTTGGTGCAATCAAGCAACTTCTCTGATCGAGATGTTCGTCGTACTTGATGACCTCACGAACTTCTTTGAATCGTTTAAACCACTCATGGACTCTGCTACTGGATAAACAAGTGTCACCATATACTTGTTACTTGGACTTCATTAAAGGATGTACCTTTTCAATTCGCACTCCCGTCAAAAGATAGCTCACTATAAATAGAGATTTTGGAAAAGTCTCATTTACTTTGCGACAGTCCTTTAGATTTCCAACAGATAGACACAAAAACCTCCATCATCATCATATTAAATTCTGTGTGTTGACGATTTCTTTCCTTTCCAATAGTGTGACTACTAAGAATAATAATTTTCAGTTCAGTGATACAATTCAGGATTTTATATGGAAATCTGTTTCATAATTTGTGTTACTATTAATAACAAGTAGTTTCCTCCCAAAATCTTTAAAAATTCCACAAATGGCATTTATAAGGTACAGAAACTTTCTTTGCAAATGTTGCAGAATTTGTAAATATTCTTTTTATAAATCATAATGATTGGTCCTGGTTATGCTTTGCCATACTTAATGTATTGTATTTAATAGTCGATGAAGCTAACATTAATATTTCTTTTCAATAAAAATGCAATACAAAATAAATTGTTAAATAAACTTACATATTTTCAAGAACTTTTTCTTTTCATTTTCTTTCTCATTTCAGGTAACAACAACAACAACAACAACAAAAACAAAAAGTCAGAAATATTTCATGTAAATGAGACTTTCTTTACTCTAATAAAAAAAGCAACCCAAACTGGTCGCAATATTGTAAATGAATAAATAAATTTACAACAAATCAAAAAAACACCAACCAAAACAAATACTCCAAAATACAACCAAAAATACTCATTGATAAGCAATTTATTAATTAATAAGAAACAAACTAAGCGAAAAGGATAATTATTTAAAGAACTAATTAAAATTAATTAAAATACAAAATTAAAAACAAAAAAACAAAAAAAAAAAGAAAAGAAAACAAATCCATGACAACGCAACAACGAAAGCAATACCTTCAACTGTGAGCAACAAATTTTTGGCAAAAAATATAAAAAAAATTAAGAAAATTTATTGAAACATATTTAATATATACAAAATTATAAATGGAAATAAAAATTAAATATATTTAACAAAGCAAAAATTATATATTTAGAATGCATTCAAAATTCAAATTCGAAACGAAGATACAACTTCTCTTGTTCAATTTGACAAATATAAAAAAAGCAACTTCAGTAATCGCAACAGGGCTGCTTTTCGATAAAAGTGCGACAGAGACAACCACTTCTGTACTCTTTCCATCTGCAACTGCAAATAATCTATCGCACATCAATCATTATTTATCTTCTAACTGAAGTAACAGAAACTTCAGCATTTAAGAAAATAAAATTTTGCATAAGCCGCGAATTTAAAATTTCATAAGAATGTCCGTGGACTGTATGTCTTCGAATCGCAATAAGATACAAACAATTTCTTATGCAGGCAAACATGGCAGTGGTGTAGGAAATAATTCCGGTGGTGGTGCTGGTGGTGGTAGTAGCGCTGTTCCATCTAAGGAATTGACCCAGTGGAGACGCACACCACGTGGTGCTACAATGTCACCGAAAACATCATCAACATCGTCGTCGTCGGCACTTGGTAAGAAGTCGTCATCATATGTACACGTCACTACCAAATCCGTGCTTAAAAATGCAAATGGTAACAATGGCGGAGGCACACATAGCAATAACAATAGCAACAAGACCAAACGCAACAATTCCAAATCAGCACGCCTGGAGCAAACTTCCCTGGAAGATTTGCAAAATGATGCTGAACTTTGTGAACGTTTGGAGTGGTCGGCAGCGCAGTCGCTGGTGCAAATGACCGCTAAACACGAAAAGCAACGTAGGAATGGACGTTTGAATGGTGCTGCAAATGGAGGAGATATAAATGGACATGTAGGCAATGGAGTTACCAATGGCTATGAAATAACAGGTGAGTCAATAATTCCTTATAATAAAAATTAAAACAGTGTTGAGCAGCAATCAAATCTGTTCTAGTGTTCAACACCACAACACATTACCTCAAAACAAAAAAAAAAACAAAAAAAAAATATAAGTACGCACTAAGTTTTAAGACGTCACAAGCAAAAGCTAAATAGAATAGCGTCATAAGTCATATTGAAAATACGTCAATCATAATTAGCCATAAACACAGGGCAAAAGACTATTATATTTTATAAGTTGTTTTATAATTATAACATGATAATATTAAGAACTTGAAGAAGGTAGAAGGTATAAGGTATTAGGGTGCCATAATGTGCCACCATCATAAGCGCATTTTTTCCAGCTATTTAACAGAATTTCCCAAATGCCCAAAAGAGAAGAGGCAACGCAAGTTGAATACAAATACCAAATGCCAAACGCGTAGACAAGTCTCAATAGATTTGTGTCAATGGCAGAGTGACAGAGCGGCCGCAATTACTACTATATTTTAGATAGCAAATAACATTTCATCATCCCAATGCCAACGTCGTAAATAAACACTACTCGACATAAAAGTGACCATCACCACCACCATTATCACTATTAATACTACTCATACTAATCAACTAGGTATATTGAAGTACCCTCAAACTAGGCTCTATGCATATACAGAAAATAACTTGCGTCTATTGACATAATTGAAAATCAATAATAGCAAGAAATATATCACGCACTATAAACATTTGTTTGTATTTCACTTGTAGCATAGTGTTTAACTCTTAGATTCTCTTACCACATGCAACAGCCGGCTTAAACGACTCACGATACTGAATGCTTTTGTTGCTTTACTCCTTGGTTCTTTGCCTCATAGTTGGGGGCGTTTATAACCAAAAATGATGTTGCCTAAGCACGCGGTATTGTTTGCATGCGCCATGGCCACGGAGGCCTCTGAACAGGTGTGAACAGGTGGCTGCCATGTTTGTATTTGCTTATACTCGTACAACATTACAATCCATCCCTCTCTCTCACACTCTGTTTTAGGCTTTCCCTACTCTACTTTCTCTACTACTTTACACACACTTGACTTTGTGTTAGTCTTTTCTTTTATTATTATTTTTATTTTTATTGTACAACATTGTGAAAATGGTGACCTTAGAACAAATTTTGTAACAACAGGAAATGGTGTCCACTGCCATTGTTACTGACAACA
Organism: Amiota minor; assembly: GCA_037043295.1. Lineage (NCBI taxonomy): Eukaryota > Metazoa > Arthropoda > Insecta > Diptera > Drosophilidae > Amiota > Amiota minor. The sequence goes on along the minus strand of JBAMAW010002040.1, from coordinate 55,339 downwards.
ACAACAACAACAACAATTACAACTACTACTACCACGAACTTCTTCTATTCTTCGTCAGACGATGGTGTTAGGCGACAACGACAACGACAGTCATAACGACGTGTTTTGGCCATTGTCGCCATTAAGTAATCTTTTCGTCATAACTTGACATTTTTATGTTTGTTTACTTGGTGCTCTTGTTACCTATGGCCGATGGCCGATGGCCGATGTGGTAATGGTGTTGGTGATGGTGGTAAGGAACACTAGAAATGGATTTCTGTCACCACTAACATCATCCTCACCTGCGGCTATTTCAACTGCTTTCTTGTGTTTATTCTTTAAGTAGCTTTGATGGAACGCATACAACACTTAAAAGTAGATTTAAGGAAAAGAAAACAACAACAATAACGCAAAAGTGTTTTTTATGGTAATTAAACAATTCAGAAACGTGTCGCTCAACGCCATTTCATATTTCATATTTCTTTCCGTTTAACTTTATTCTGCATACACAAATACACTCCATTTTATATACTTACATATATACACCTTGTAACGCTACTTATTGTACATTCTTTCCTGAACTGGTTTCGCCATTTGTTTGGCTACTTTATAAGCCTTAACTTGATGTTTCTTTTCGTCTCCATTCTGCCTTTTTCTTTTCTTAACTTATAGCCTTTGCACTTTGTTTGTCAATTAAGGTCAAGTGCGTGGTCGTCCAGACAACCACCATTCAACCAAACCATCACCCAGTCACTTACTTTGCCTTATTCATTGCTGTCACATTGAGCAAAGATAAATGTTGTCGTCGTCATCGTCATCATCGTCATCATCTTTATCATCGCCATCATTGCCTACCAACTTAATGCCGTGAAAATATTTACTTAGCTCTTTATTGAATTTCATTTAAACTCTTCATTTTCCCTTTAAATACAATTTGATCAATCAACACTTTCCCATGCCAAGCAGCACAGTGTTTCATTTTGTGAATTTTTGAAATACTTTAAGATTTCGTTTCGCTTTGATATATGCAATATTAAACTGTTGCTGATGCCAATTTCATATTCGTGACACAACATGCGATATTCCGAACAAATCCAGCAAATGGTGTCACATGACATAAACATCTGTTACTCTTTTGGCTGCTGTTCTAAATAAAAAAGTTTCTTTAAATCTCTTATTGATTTGATTTCTTATTGCACAACAAAGCAAACTGAACAAACTTAGCAGTCATTGGAGTTATCATCCTGCCAATTTTTAGTCATTTACATTACTATCACAATCTCAATCACATTAATCATCATCATCATCATCATCGTCATCGTCATCGTTATCATTTTGATTGTCTTTATAGTCAGTCGTTTGTGTCAAAGCACGTGTTGCGTTGTTTATATTATACGAATACCTTTTTCTTATGGAAAGGTTTGTCTTTTCTTTTTTCCTCTTCAACAAATGTTAAAACATAACATAAGCATATCGAAAATATGCTACCCTTTTCTCATCCTGACTGACTGACTGACTGACTGTCTGACTGCATAACAACATCATCCTTTTTTATGAGTTTTGTCAAAAGTTTGGTTTTTAGTTTGTTTTCTTTGTTGTTGCTTTAACTCGTTGACTTGTTTGGGGGTTTTAAAGCGCAAACAAAACCAAAAACTTCTCATCTTTAATTAAGACAACAACATCACAACTTTATATTCTTGGTATTGTTGTTATTTGCTACTCATACACAAACACACACATACTCGAAGGATTCACTCCTTGGAGTTTGGGGTAAGTGTAATAAAGTAACGTTGAAATATTCGCCATCAAAATACAAAGCGTAGCGAAGAGAAGAAGATGAGAGGAGATAAGTGTCTTTCTACCTGTGAATATTTTCAACAGGTTTCAGCTCTGTATCGATGTCGCTCATATTATATACCATATAGACGTTGTCGTAACCCGTATCTCGTCCACCCAGTTTCACATACTCACTGCTTGTCTCCTCCATATACCATAAATACTTTAGGATTCACATCTTTTGTGTATCGCTTACAAAATGCTGCTGCTGCTGCTGCTTCTGCTTCACCTCTTATACTTTTTCTCTTTTGTTATGTTAGGATGCTGATGCTTTTGTAGTTATATTCCTGTATCTAAATCTGCGTGTCTGTGTGTGCGTTGCACGCAATCAAACTTAGTAAGTATCCTGCCAGGCACGCACTCAACGCCCGTAGCCCACCTTAACTACTTAAGGGTATCTCATGCTCTCCTCTCGCATATTTTACTTGCCACGAATATAAATTGCTACAATTTATGCAACTTGTCTGTCAAAACGATTTCATGTTTGTGTGTGTGTGCGTGTGTATGGAACAAAACAAAACATTTCTTTTTCTCATTTTCGTTTCACATTTTTTTTCTTCATTTCTTCTTCTTTGCTACATATTTCTGTTGTTATTGTTGCCACAACGAGTGGAAATACTTGTGCATAATTTTCTGAATTTAAATATTTCGCAAAACAACTACAACAATGACAAAAACAACATTAACAATGCGTGCCAACAACATTTTTAACTCCTACAGATAGTCCCCCTTCCATTATCCGCAGTCACCTTCACATATCCCTATATATATGTATACACAAAGATACAGACCGTTACAAGCATACATACATACACACATACACATATATTCTTAGTTCTTTGCCAACATTATCCTTCAGTACATTTTGTGGTTGTAAGCATTGTTGCTCACTGTCGCTTGTCTGTTGCTGTTTAAAAATGCAAATGAAAATGTTTATTTTCTCTGCTCACAACTTTTTCTGGTTAAATTATGAGCGACAGGACAAAACAACATTAACAACAACAGCAGCAATGAAGGAGCAAATAAGTGTGTGTGAGTGGTGAGAGCTGTAACGAATGAATGTCAATTTTCAAACCTAAGCAGACCGCAAAAACAACTCATAGACAAGCAAACAAACGCAAAGAGACCTCAGTAATTGTATCTTGAAGACTTGATATACAACAAAATCATCATCATCAACAACAACAACAACAACAACAATAAGTAATGATACCTACAATAACATCAACTAAGGGCAAAACAAAGTATGAGTACATTGCCTAAAAGCGCGCAACAATTTTTTTATTTTTATTTCTAATTCTAATGTTAGGTTTCTTACATTGACTTTCCTTTTCATTTTTCTCTCATAAAATAGAATTTATAATATTTCAAGTCGGCATCAGTTTCATTTTAAACATGTTCACTCATTGTTGTTATTGTCATTCTTGTGTGGATATAGTCCTTGGCTATATAGACATGCTGAAAGTACTTTTATCATTCTCTACTCTTCTGTGCATTCATTCTGAGAAATCGCTTAGCTTAGCAAATAAAATTAGGTTTTCAGAATATCTTTCACTCTCATTTCTTCCTTGCTCCCTTAACCACTAACTCTGAGTTTCATTCCGAGAAATCTACTTCATTTATCATTTAATTTTTAAACATTTCACAGCAATGGTGAGTCTTGAGTTTGCCGATGTTTGCATCAAAACAGATCACATACTTATATGGAGACTATCAGCATATCAAGGGGAATCGATTAGATTAAGGCCATAAGTTTGTCATTCTTTAACATCATATATAAACAGTCCCACAGAAATGAAATTTTCGCAGTCTTCTTTATATCTTGACTTACCCTATTTTATCATACATAATTAAATGATTTGTAACAGTTGTTATGATGCAATGATTTATAAAATAAGTATATAAAAATATATAATTATAAAACTTAAAATCATCATTTTTCATAGCTTCCTGTTATTCATATGAAGTGCTTTCAAAATGATTTGAAGTGAAGGGTAGTCGAGCTTCGGTTGAAACAAAGTTATATATTTTTCGTGTCTTACAATGCAATATAAATTAAGACTTTATTCAAGTCAGTCTCAGCTGTTTTTTATCCCTTTACAACTGGTTTTTTATCACTTTTTTTTATTAAGCTATGTTACCTAGCTAATATTTCATAGATGTATGAAAAAGTTTCAGCAGTGACATATGCCAACGAATATACATAATATATCTTTGCCAAGCTAGGTCACTTTCCTTCCATCATATGTATAACACACTTTTTTCCATTCTGCTCAACTCTTTCCTCACTCTCACTATCGCTCTCGCTCTCCCTTTGGACTGAAAAGCTCTTTAAAATATCATTTGTAAGGATTTACGCTTTGACTACACTTGAACTGTCTCGTTCGTCACTGAAATGACCACGCATATCCCTGCTGCCACAGCTAACAATTCCTACTTTTGTGACTGTGACTGCTTCCGCTTACATTTCCAACATCATCATCATCATCAACATCAACGACTACGACGACGACTACGACGACGACGACTTTAGTTTAATGGGATTATTATAGTCGCAAATTGTGTATGAGCATGTTATTTATTTAGGTGACTCTTTATGCACATACTCATGCTTACCCATGGTCACATGGTCGCATGGTCACAAATGAAGTGCTTAACATGTACCACATGCCTTACGCAAACCCATTTCCTAACCTCGTTTTATAGTTAAAAACTATATTTACTATACTCGTATAAAAAAGAGTTTGTCCGGGCTTTAGTTGTTCGCTTTCTCTATTGCATTATGGCAAGGTAGCTTAAGAGAGTGCAGGCCTTAAAAGGATACACACTTGGGTATGGCTATAAGGATTAAGCACCGCTATGATTTTATTATGAACTTCATTCCTCTCACTCTCATTCGCTTCTTTTGTATTATGGACTTCTTTAGTTTTTGTTTTTTTTTTTTTTCATTTCCCATACGAAATACAATTAAAATGTTTTCCCATTGTTCGACCTTAAATTCTCATCTGAGATGACAATTTGGGTATTTCAAACTTTGAAATGGGTTTCTAATACCTTTCAGTTCATTTCCAACATAGTTTGGCAATTGGCATTAAAGTTAATGGCTTTTACGTAAGGACTTCTTTTCCGCAGGAATGTAACCAATTTAAGCAATTAAAAATTTGTTAAGCATACTTTCAGGGGGGTTCAGTTCAAGGTGTTTTGTATTTGTATTAGTTATATTGTAACAGCTGCTAATTATTATTATTTTTATGGAGTTCAACGAGTTTCACACACAAAAAAAATAAGGAAGATACTCTTAATGAACATTATTTTAATTGCCAAAATATTTTCAAAGAACAACTACAACGGCAATGACAACGACATCAGCATGTTAAGCTGCCAAACATGGTGTATGCGTAATTTTCGATAAAGTGGCTTTCAATGAAATTTGTATTTTGTATTTGGTTATGTTTTTTTTTTTTTTTTGCTAAAAAAGTTATTATAAAAATCATTATTAAAACATTATAATAACTAGATGCGACTGTCATATAACGCTTTATTTATCGTTGATACACACATCCGCCGCCCACTGACTGCCTACCACGCCCTTTATGAACGGATATGGGGAGTATGTTAGTAAATTAATGGATAAATGAGGGAGTGTAGGAGTAAGAGAATGAAGCGAACTTGATTAGAATTTGTTGGTGACTGCCAACGTTTTCAAGTAAATTTGTTTAATAAAGCGATTTGTATGCGGGCGCGTAGGCAATCAGGTTGACGTTGAATTGTGCTGTGCTGTGCTGTGTTGTGTTGTGTTGTGTTGTGTTGTGTTGTGTTGTGTTGTATTGTGTTATGTTGAGGGCGGCATTCAGCGTTAAGCGAAGTTGGGCGTTAGTCGTACCGTCACTCTTCCTTATAACATTTAGGCCTTTTTTGCATTTTAATAGCGCAGCAACCTTCATCCGTTCATTTCATCGTTCCTACATTTATTTGTTCGCTCGCAGGCACTTCAACTGCGTATCTCGTCGCTAAAATTTATATTAGCGCATATATAGTTCAATGGCGTCAGAGACTCATTTCGGATAACCGTCACATACACAAGCGCATGCACATAGATAATAAAACACACACAAACACTATGCTATGGCGCATTTCCGCATCCGTATGCGCTCGGTTAACGGTGCTTTCAACTCTTATCAGTTAAATTTTTTTCGTGCATCTTTTTGCCATATAAAACAAAATAAAAGTAATTGAGAAAAAAAAAAGTGTGGATAAAAAAATTTAAATTTTAAAACGTGTTGCACAAGCCACATTCTCCATGTTGTCGTTTTGGTTGTTGATAGCCATTTTAATTTTTATTTAAAATTATTTCATTTAACGCACTCTTCCATCTTTTACATTCGGTTGCGCTTTTGGGAGTTGCTCATATTGCTGCCGTTGCTGCCATCGTAACATTCTGTATTGCTGTTGTTGTTGTTGTTGTTGTTGTTATTGTTTTTGTCTGTGGTCGCTTATCTTTGGTAAAAATATTTACTTTTCCATTGGAAACATGGAAGGAAAAAAAATGGGAAAAATAACATGTCTGAAGGACATACTTCATATAGAAACGAATTCCAATTACATATAGTACACGATCTTCATGATATTTAAATTTTTAATGAGTTTTTTATGCATTAAGCAGCTCACTGCCTTGCTTGCCTTGAGGTTCAGCTGTTCATCTGTTATAAGTACAATTTCAATGGGCTTTAAATGTAGTTAAACGAGAAAATGATAAAAATAAATGAGTTGATGGACAAAGGATAGACTACAATTGAAATTTACTTGAAATAAATTCTCATTGAATATAAACCAGATCCTTAAATTTATTATTATTTAGTGCGACAGTTTTCTGTATCATCTTAGTAGGGAACATTGTTAAAGTGCCATGGGTTGCCGCCTTGGACATTTTCTCACCTTGTGAATTAATTCTATAAATTGTCTTAGAATAGATTTTTGAAGCCCATGGATTCACATTGTATTAAACTACATCAAAGAGCAAAGAATAACGCATACATATCAAATTTAATTTCTATTTATAAAACTTCCCAAATTCGTTGCATACTTTAAGGTTATCTGACTCTTAAGTAAGGGAAAAACTAAAATAGTAAATTACTAAGCGTATAAAAATGTAATCAGGCCAAGATATACGCATAAATGCACGTAAAGGACAATTGGATAAAATCACATAATGTGAAATGAGTATCACATACCAAAGGACATACGCACACTGCCTTCATTTAGGCTACGAGTATGACAACGCGTTGTGATATTGATCAAAATAGAGAAGGGAGTTCAATGGGTGGAGTTTTCTCTTTCATAACATAAATTGTATATAAATGGCTTAAAATAAAGATGAAAACAAAAGAAAAATCGAAGAAGTGTTGACCAAATATGAAATGAAGCTGCCAAAAGGGATCAACGCAAGAAGCTGAAGGCAAATAGACCAAGAAAAAGCATGTGTATCCGTGTAACAAACGAGCTTAGCGCATATTAATAACAAGGGGAGTATGAAAGGAAGAAGGGAAAGAGAAGAAAAAATGGGAGAAAACATAAAATAATAATGCGCAATCTGAAACATGAACATTGAACAAGAAGAAATGACGACTAAATGCGGCTGGTCAGTCAACAGTAGTCAGTACTATCATCAGCAACAGCAACAACAACAAACAAAACAATCGAAATAAATGTTGTCTGATTAGAGAACAAGAAAAACAAAAACAACATCATCAACAACAGAATTACTAAACATTACTAACGCAAACAATAGCATAAAAGCAATTGAAGTTGAAGACACAGAGAAAGTAAAAATGAAAGTGAGAAAAGCATAAGCAATCAGCAGAAAAATCAAGACGTGTTGTCGAGAGAAAAGGGAAAAGGGAAGAAGGACTATGAGATATGAATGATAGAAATTGGAGAATGCGCATCAATTCAATTACATCAATGCGTCAATAACAAATGAAAATATTTCCACCATGCCACATGTGGACACTAAGCTTCTACTCCAAAGACTCCCGAACCCAGTGAGTTGATTACGGTGGTTCAGCAAAAGGACTAAGTCTTCTGGTTGACTGCTTACGCTTAGAATAGTAAAATAGAAATGCTTTTGGCCAGAAATGAGCGCAATAGCTCATTACAAGCATTAAATGATTTTGTTATTACGAATATTATTGTCATAGTTGTCATACCAGCAGCCATTTTGAATTGATCTAAATAGAAAAGAAGATTGGTAAAAATATTATAAGAAATAAAAAATAAACATTTTCTCAGGCAATATATAATAAAATAAAGGAAATACAATATATGTACTAAAGAACTTGGCATGGATAGGAAGAGAAGGAAAATAAATTACTTAGATAGAGTGTTAGGCAATAAATTTAAGTGATATTGTCATGAGGACGAGGAGGAGGAAGACAATCTCTTAAGTTTAAGAAAAAATATAGAAAATATATTGTAGGTATACTTAAGTTTGAGTTACAATTTAGTAAAGTTTACTTTATGACCTTTCACGCACAAAACGCACCCGCTGACTCCTTCTCATCTTCCATCATCGCATTGCCAATTGATGGCACGCAACAGGCAACATGGACACGGACACGCGGCGATAACACTTCCTGGCACGGTAACACAATCAATCCTAACTTACTTTTGATCGCAAACAAAAATCCTAAAATATAAAAATCTACTAAAAATGCTTTATAATGAGGAAGAGAGAAAATACATTAAGCAACCAAGCACCACTCGCACATAACCCCAATAAATTTCCAAACAAGTTAAAACATTAGGTGCGATCTGGTGCGAACAACCCCCACACGCACCAGATTCGTGTACGCAAGGCACGCAGCAAGTGCCGCAAGAGAAACACAGTACAGGCATAGTTTAGGATGATGGGGAGGAGAAGGTGAGGGATACGCTGTGAGGCATAAAGAAACCTTTACGCGTAAGACACGCACCAAGCAACAAGCGCTCGGTGTGGAGTCAAAATAGTAGCTATAGTCGATGGGGGCTGATGGCTGGTGGCTGGTGGATGGTGAATGGTGTTAGTTGCCAGTTGTTCGTTATTGCATGCCATGTTTTTGTCGTCGTCGTCCTTGTGCTTAAGAAAAAAGCAATGTAATCGCGATAATTGCACTCGAGCAGTGCGAGCTCTGAGCTTTCAAAGCTAAGGCAACATCAACAACGCCTTACAGCTATATACATTTCTTTTTTTTTTTGTGTGTAGTTAGGTAGGTAAAAACATAGATACAAAGATACAAAGCTACGCAATTTAAGTGTAGTTTCATTGCCAACAACGTAATAATAAAAGCAACAACTTCTACAAAAGTGTGCACGGCATGCGTATTTAGAAAGGACGGTGGTGTCATCTCGGCATCTGGCAAAAAAGGGGGACCAAAGCAAGTCCTGAACCCAAACTAAGCAACATTAGATAGATAATAACTACACTTAAAGAAAAAACAATTGGTTTTATAAAATTATATGTGAGATGATTTGTTTTTGTACCCTTTGTCAGTAAACCAGTTTTCAAAAGAATTAAGCTGTTGCTCGAGAAGTGAATGAGCTTTTTACTGAAAGAGAATGAGAATTGGAAGACATTAAGTCTAATAGGCCACATGGAATATGAAATCCCAGTGTAGTACAATTCTTTAAGTGTCTCTCTGATTGTCTTTACGCAGTCGCCTTGAAGTAAGATCAATTTCCGTTGTTTTGTTTATTTCCCATCTATAAAGAGATCTCCTCTGAAATTTAAGTGAAAGCTCTTAGTACAGTATTCCCTGCTTGTAGTCACAATGATCGATTTCATATAATCTCATTCTTTCAAATGTATGTTATCTCTCCTCTCCAATCTCTTTCTATTGTTTTTCAATTCAATCTTTATGAAATTCTTTTTCACTTTACTTTGCTCCATGTACAGTAGAAATCCGTTATTTTCATTTTGTACTCATTTTTATAGGTGAAACGTGCTTTTTATAGTCCAAACAAAAACAAATAATTACAAGAAGAAAAGTATCTTCAAGACAAAGGAAACTGACAAAGTCAAAATACAATTAAAATTATTTTTCTTTTCGCCCTTAGAGTTTATCTTGTAAGAGTTTTCAGTCAGGTGCAAAGTTTTATACGCGTGACAATTTAAATTAGCTACACCAGGAAGTGTGATAGTATTGTATCTTTTTGATACACCCCAACATTCTTGGTTTACCCACTCTTTCCTCCCTCTAAATAAAGCTAAGTAAATCGAGACAAAGAGCAACTTTATTATAAAAACATGCCTAAGCGCATAATTTACTTTAAAAAAAGATACAAATTTTTTTCCTCATAAACCACCCAAATTCGGCACATCAATTCCTTGTTTTTTATTTTTCATTTTTTTGGTTTATCTGTCGATGGAAGGGAGTCGTCGGCGTCGTCCTTGCTTTGATATACAAAATGAATTTTGCTTAAAAAGGAAACAAAACCTACTTCAACGAAAAAATTCAAAAAAAATCGCTGACTAAGCAAACAAAGAAGTAAAAGAGAAGAGGTAAAAGAGAAAAAGAAAACAACAACAGCAGAAGCAGTTTTGAAAAAAGAAAGTTTTGCCTAGAAAAGAAAGAAGACAAATAAAAAAGAAAAGTTACTGTGGCAAAATATTTATATGCGTCAGCAGTCAAGGGTCAAGTATCCTTTTACTTAGAAAACAACAAAGCTAAGGACTATAGAAATAAGAAGAAAAGCATAACAAAATTGAATAATATTTTGCCAGTTTATGAATATTTAGCGTAGCATATGTTTGTTTACACTGGCTTCCAATACCAAATACTTACACTACCATCAACCATCATCATGTAACAAAGAAGGGAGCTTTATCAATCCTCCTCCAAAAGTTAGCAGTAGGCGAAACATTTTAGTCTCTTTGAGGGAGAAAAGCAACGGAACTGAACTGAATAAAAATAACTTAAGCAAATATTTTCAATAAGTTCAAAATGGTTTTATTTGAATTTGTTTCTTATCGAATTCCATTCTCCTTATGGGATATTTGACTTTTTACTTAAGCACTTTAGTGACGGTAAACAAACATGTTGTGATTAGATAATAAATAAAGGGTAAAAGCTTCATACAACAACAACAATAACAACAACAACAACACATCAGTGAAACTATGCCAGTATTTATGAAGTTTCTCTTTCTCCTTATTTATAAGGATTAGATCCTGTTAATTTATCACCCAAGCTCGGATGTAGTTGTTATAGCTTATATACAGTTTGTTAATTGAAATACTGAAACTATTTGTGTAGGAAAGGTGAATTATTTTAGAAAGGGTTGACAGTTAATCCCAAAGTCCAGCATTCGCGCCATCTATTCCTGGTCGTCTTGTATTATTTATTGTGCCGTCTAGTGACTTTTTTGCTAGATTATTGTCTGGTTGACTGTGAATCTGATGTCTTCAATTTTTTTGTTTTTTCTTGTCCATTTTGTTATGCCAAGAATGCATTGCCAGATTTCTCTAATTTCTTCATTTGATAGTCTGTCAAAACGTGGTTAGCTGGTTATAGTACGCAGTGTGTTCATCTTGTCGTTGATTGCATTGTGGTGGTGCCTGCGCGGGTCTCAAATGATGCGTATGTTAGAATGAGTCTTATGAAGTTCAAAATACAAATAATGTAATTTATTATAAAATTATCTAAAATATAAAGTAACCAACTTACATGTAAAAATATGAAAATATTTCTGTAATTCAAGATTTCGTGTAGAATGTAAAAGTTTACATGTATTCATTTTAAATAGATAAGTATGTATTTCGTTTGGTTTAACAGCTCCGCTTGAGGGCACCTGTTATATCACATGTTCTTAATGTTGAGCATCTAACATATTAGAAGGCAGTTTTACGAGTTCTTTTAGTTTTACTACTGAGAGTGTCACCAGCTCCCCAATGAGCAGAGAAGATGATCTATATTTTCTGTCGTATTACATTTGGCTCTCCTTCTGTAAAGATTCTACACTTCATACGCGATAGGGTTAGCATATATAGTAACAAGTGTTTAAGTTTGTCCAACTTGTTTTCTCTGTTGGTTGCATGATTGTTTCCACCTATATTCAGTCATTCTAAATATATCGGACAGGTCTCTAAATATCACTGGCTGAAAGCCTCTTTCGACTGTCTCATCTGTTAATCATACACTTAAAACCTTTGCGACCTTTGTGTGTCTATTACTACTCTCCTCTTCTAGTTTTTTTTATAATTTGTATAAGAAATAGATACACATAGAGAACCTTGACATCTGACAGTCAGAAACATCATTGAACTATTATATTGTACGATTGTAGTTAACTAAAAACATTAATAAAAAGTTGAAATATTCAATTAACTGATGTATTACGCATTCTAAATTAAAAAAAGAAAATATATTCAAGGATACAATAATATCCATATAAATGATTAAATATTGTTGATGATTTCATCATACAAATCATACGACTTATACGAATGTTGGCGGCAAATACAAAGGACATATGAAGTTCATTATAATAAGCGACTTAATTAAAATGACGAAACGAAACCACAAAATCCATTTAAGTGCTTTCAATCAGCAACAAATGTAAGCTTAATATAAATCAAGTAAAATTAAATATTGTAACATCCATGGGCAGCCTCCATCGACCTCATCTAACTCTTAAGGGGTCTTTCCAACATTATCCTTTTACAACACGTAGAAAGTGTACCTGTGATTAAAATAATGTAGGGAAACGAGTTGTTTGCGTGTGTGTATTTCTCTGTCTATATTATCTATTTATATGCGTATCTGTTTGTCTGAATATTTGTTTGCCCACTCGACTTTCATTTTCACGGCCTTGTGATTTTGAGGGTCCGAGTGGGACCGTTGCCACTACTTTTCGTTTCCGGTTTGGGCATGCATGGCGTATGCGTTACGAATTTATTATTAAATTTGACGCAGAACCGTCTGATACAAAGTTACAGTATAACGATAATGGTAGTGGCAATGGAAAAATGGTAGTGGTAGTGTAGTAGCTTGTTGCCTCTAGTTGTAGTGAGGTAGATGTCCTGGCATTGGCTCTATGTGGTCTGCCACGTTTGCACATGATGATTTAGTGACGATGTGCGTTGATGATGCGGGCTCTACCGCTGACTTCCTGCCCACACCAACAATATAAGTATAGTCATCGTCGTTGTCATGAATTATTGCGCACACGTCCTGCATATGCCAATTGTAAATTTAAATCAGGTTGCCCGCAACATCATCAGCACGAGCACAAACGCTTAAAACAGATCCCGACTGCTTGCCTGTCCCCAAGCCTCCAGTCGCTGTAGCCTACTCTATTGATGTTGCGCTGTTTGTGAATTTCCGGCCACGAATTAAGGCATTTAAATAATCATGGCAATGGCGATTGTGACTCGTATTCACATTTCGTATTTGTATGTAAATGATTTTATGGCCTTCAATGCGACGCGATGTGATGTGATACAATACAATACGATTCGATCTCGCTTGTTTTTGAACTCAATGCGACAACCAATTGAATTCCTCGCCCATATGTATAAATGTTCATAGTTCATGGTGTCTGGTTTCATCATTATGATAATCATCGTCATCATCATCATCATCGTTTTTCTTTCTCGTCATCGTTATTGTCTGCCACGCGTTTGTTGCACAAATCAACATAATTGAATGCTCGTTATTGTCCTGAATGTTGGGGGAGGGAAGGAACGAAGTGAGCATCATGCGCAACAGGACGATGTATACGTGTTGCAAATTTTAAGTCATCCTCCACTACTAACACTATCCCACCACCCTGTGCAACGAAGAGTTAAGCGCAATTAGCAGAACACACCTGCCGCCATCCTTCATATGTTTCACTGACAAGCTACATGGTTACAACAACATGTTTATCTTTTGGCAACATGTGCGCATGAGTTGTTGTTGCTGCCGCAACTTGTTAGCGTAACAAAATGAAAGGGTTACTTCTCTAAACGAGTATGTAATCTTGGATAAGACTGATGCTAGGGTTTACTCATTTATGTGTATGTGTACTTAAGGTAAACATGCACGGAGATACTGAATTAGTAATTACGAACGGAGAGAATGTGACAACTAGAAGGTGAAACCGAGACTTGACTTTAATGAAGCTACTCTAGCCTCAATTTAATTTTATATTGTGGAACTCACTAATTTTTCTTCTCTATTAACAGCTACTCAGCCAATACCAGCACAGATAAAACGATCCAACTTGCCTAGTCTGGCTGGTATTCGTGCACCCACGGAGGATAGCAAAGTGATATTCTATGCACCGCCAGCAGGTGGCGCCGCTAAGCAGGCTTCCATCAAACAAGAGCCAAAATCGCCTACAGTCATTTCGACACTTTATCGTGAACGTAGCCTCGAAGAGACTGAAGCAGCACATGATCTGTTGTCTCTATCACAGAGTTTGCCACCACTGACACCTCCTTGCATTGTCACAGTTATGCAGCAAGATGCAAGTGGAGCAGTTGCATCAGCAGCAAAGCAACAACAACAGCATTCGCCCATTATGCATGAGATTTTTAGCTCTTCACGTTCGGCTCCACCATCATCCGTCATTTATGATGCTCATCAGGCAGCGGGCACTCTTTCCAAGATACGTTACATAAGCAGCGGCGGCAGCAGCAGCCATAGTTCCTCAGCCTATGAGCTGCCGCCTCATAATGGTGCACAACCCCATGGAAACGGCCATATCCATGGTGGGCATGGTCACGCGCCGGACACATCTCCGCTAACACCGCCCAATTCTGATCATTCTTCGGACATAGACATCGATATGTCTTCCTCATCGGACTCCGGCCAATCGTTGTCGCTATTGCAGCCTTTGCAATGGCATCCCTCAATCGAGAAGCATGGAACATACTCACCCGCAACACAGCAACACCAACAACTGCAACAACAGCAGTCGCAGCAGCAATACCACATCCAACAACAGCCACTGACGGTTCCACCAAGCAAACGTAGCACGCTTATGCTTGATGGACGTACAAAGGCTTGCAAAGCAGCGAATAAGGGGCAGAAGAGTGTCGTCAGCAACGCTGTCACAACTGTCATAAGTAATACAAATAAAAATGCCAATGCAGCTGTAGCTTCCGCTTCAAACACTGCTTCTGCTTCCTCCAGTGGTGATTCCACGACAGCCTCAAGCGAAACATATATCAAACGTAAGCGGGGCTGCTACAAGTGCACTGAATGTGGTAAGCAATATGCTACATCGAGTAACCTCTCACGTCACAAGCAAACTCATCGTTCACTCGACTCACAATCGGCTAAGAAGTGTAATACTTGTGGCAAGGCCTATGTCTCCATGCCAGCGCTTGCAATGCATCTGCTTACGCACAAACTCTCTCACAGCTGTGAAATCTGTGGCAAACTCTTCTCGCGACCATGGCTTCTGCAAGGTCATTTACGATCTCATACTGGGGAAAAGCCGTATGCATGTGCCCATTGCGGCAAAGCATTCGCCGATCGCTCCAATCTCCGTGCACACATGCAGACACATTCCGGTGATAAGAACTTCAAGTGTCATCGTTGCCAGAAGACATTCGCGCTCAAGTCGTACCTCAATAAACATCTGGAATCGGCTTGCCTCAGAGAAGGTTCAGGTTCTTCTACTAAAGATCTGGAATCGGTTATGGATAGTAGTGATGAGAATAGCTTAGATGTTCTTGGCGCCTAAGCAGAGTGACTTTAGTCAAGATAGTAGTAGATATTCTCTGTATCTCTCTCTCTCTCTCTCTCTCTCTCTCTCTCTCTCTCTTAATTTCAATCTCTTTTTTACCTAATCTGTAATTTTCTCTCTCTCTCTCTCTCTCAACCACACACACACTTTAAAAAAATACTCAATTCTTAAATACTCCCTAAAAGCAATATTTCTTATCAAAAACTTATTCAAAAAACAAAAAAGTATTAATATAAATAACAAAAATAATGTTAATGAAAAGTCCAAAAAAAAGTAATATATAGTATATTTAACTTGTACATACAACAATAAATTTAATATAGCGGTTAGACGTGGCCCATGTCACGTAGAAATTATAAAATTAATGAGATTTTTATATTCAGAAAGAAATACAAAATTTATTTATTGGCGTTATGAATGAAGTTCAACAGTTCAAGATATCATCAAACATCATCATTCACCATAACCAGAAAAAAAGCATAATAAAATGGCGATTGGTTGGAATTAGATGAGATAGTTGGCATCTTGAACTAGTTGAACTCAAAAACCAAAAACAAAATCAGCCTACAAAATTTAGGTCAAAAACAAACAAAAAAAAAAAAACTAAAAACTACAAGTAAAAACCCGATGCAACGAATATTATGGAACATATAAGTAGAAATTCTATAGGATTAAAATTAAAAATACATACATATTTATATATACACAACAAACAAATAAGCAAAGAAAACAGAATTATATATTAAAATTATTAATGATGATGATGATGATATTTAAATTACAACAAAAAATAAAATTATAAAACTTTCAAAAAAAAAAAATGCAAAAAATCAAATGAAATTTTTAATAATCCAAATCCAATTGAGAGATAAATAAGAGAACCAATTTGCATGTTTTGGCTAACTATTAACTTTAAAAAATATTTATATACAAAAGAAAATATAGTAGGGGCAACAACAACAACAAGAACAACAACAACAACAACAACAGCAACAACAAAAACTCCATAAGATTATTAAAAGTCTTCTTTGTAAGGCAGATCAAAGTATCGTAATTGCAATTTTATTATAGAATTTATACTTAGTCAGTCAGAGGTCAGAGGTCAGAGTAGTAGTTCTAGTCTTAGTTTAAATTAGGCAACACCTTTATATAAAGAAATTTATATTCAACAACCAACAATAATGTATGCGATTAGTCGTAACATGAAGAAAATACATTAGAAGTGAATAATGATACATAGTAATTTAAGAACATTAAACAAACATAATAGAATCGATTAAGTCAAAAATATTTATATATACAAGTATAGAAATGAATAGAATAATGAAGCTCTTAAAAGATCTCTTCCCACACTTCTTTAAATACTTTTTCTCAAAGCAATCTTAAAGCAATCTTTATTATTAATAATCAACCAAATTTTAAACATTATAATAAAAAACCTAGACATACATACATACTTACTATATATAAATGATATATATATGCGAGTATATAAATGTACTCTGAAAGATTAGAAAAATGGACGAAAAGTGTAAAGTTTAAAACTAATAATTAATAAACATGCAGTGAACAAAAAAACCTCGAACCTTTTTCAATATTCAAATAACTTTTCATCAGAATCAAACGAATCATCTAACAATCAAGATAAGAAGAAGTGAATTCAAAGTGTCAATATTGATCTTGATTTCAATCCAAACAATCCAAATTAATAGAATCCAAAATATAAGAGATAATTTAATTGAAATGAAATACACTTTTCGTCCATTGTAAAACTACTTTTTAAGCCTTAAAAACTTCCATTACGTTTACAGAATTAAATTAATATTTAAATTAACAAAATAAAACGAAACAAAAAAAAAATCTAATAAATTATATATAAAAGCAATATAAGTATATAATTCTTGAGAACTTAATTCAATTAATTAGCGATGATAAATGATAAATTCTTAGAAACATATCACAAGGACAATACTTAAGCATAAAATTAAAGAGCAAAACAAAAGAGAAAAATCACAAAAAATAAAAAAAAAAAAATAACAAAATGAACTCAAAATCCATACAGCAAACACAGATACATCATCACACATACAACAAATACACACACCAACACACATGTTAAAACAGACATACTTAACTTACGAAGAATACATATAGAAAATTAGGTTATTTCCGAAACCGAAACGAACAAAACAAATATAAAAAATACCAAATGCTGTAGTTAATTTAATAAACAAAAAATAGCATTTAATTTTATATTAAAAAATTGAAAAGAAAATATTAAAAATTAAGTATAACAACCGAAATTGAAGCGCATCTTATTATCGTAAAAATTTTTTAAAAAATATTCACAAGAAAAAATATATTGTTTATAAAAAATTATTAAAAAAAAAAAAACAATTCAAAACAAATGGCAACTGAAAGCAATTCCAACAAATAAGTAAATAAATAAATAAAATATATAAAATAATAAATTAATAATACTCATAGTATAGAAAATGAGAAGTACATAAGTATAAGCGAAAGAAAGAGAAGAAGGAAACCATGTGAAATGTAAAGCAAAAATTTTAAATGATTTTTTAATGCAACAACAAACAAAAAACAAAAAAAATGTGAATTATATTTACATATATAAAAAGATTAAAAAATATATTATAGAATATTTTATTTTATGCGTAGTTTTTATGCTAAACAAAATAATTATTTTATTATAAAATTGTCAATTAAATTTTATTTTAAAGAGACATTTAAAGAAAATTAATTAAAAATTTTGCAAAAAAGCTGAAAATTAAGTTTAAATAAAAAATAGTTTATATATTAAAAGATAAAAAACAGAATGCTTTACAACAACAAGAGAAAAACACACAATTTTAAAATAAATTAAATTCATTTACACAAGATAAAAAAGCATAAAAAAAAAATAACAAAAAAAAAACCATTTCGAACTTAATTATACAACGATTAAATTTAGTGACAAAAAATAATACAGAAAAGAAAATAAGAATCTATATTAAATATAAAAACAATATATAAATAAATAAATAAATAAATAAATATAGGACTAAAACGGTGCATGCATATTTATATACATAAAAATATAAATATCAAAAATATAATAATAAATAAGAAAAAAAATGCAAGCAAAATAAAATATAATTTAAATATTTAATAATAATAATTGTATTATTATTATTATTATTATTATTTATACATATACAATATTAATATTATTATTATTATATTAGCATAGAGAAAAAGGAAATACGCAACAAGAAATAAAATATTAAAAAAAAAGAAACAAAAAATAAACAAAAATCTTGAGTTAAAAGAAATGAAAAGAAAAGAAATATAGAATTAAAGAAATGCATTGCGTAGCCGTAAACACTTTGTGATTTGCAATAAAAAAAAAATAATAAAAACATTTAATAAATATAAATTTTAATATTATAATTAATAAATAGAATCAAAAAATTAAATAAAATAATATGCTTAATAAATAATAATTAATTTATAGGGAGAAGGAAAGAAAAAAAATATTTTTTATACATTTCATTTTTACAATACAAATTTATTTAATTTTTTTTTATATATAAAAATAATTAATTTTATTCTAATTTTATACACTTTTGTTTTATCTATTTAATCATTTATTTTTTAGTTAAAAACTGATGTTTTCACTTTACTAAAAATTTATTGATTAAACCGCCCAACAGACATGTTATATTTTACATAATTCTAAGCTAATTTTGACGCACCCGGAGTGTTCCGTACCAAATTAGGGTTTGTATGGAAGGTTTTATTTGGCTGATTCCAACAAATGTAAATTTCATTCAATAGTGCAAAAAAAAAAAAAGTTCTTCTAATAAGAACCTGAATTTTAACGGGAATTTGTAACGGAGATACTCTACCTAGTGGTCTGATCTAACTGAAATTTCCATGCTATAAATTTCTAATCCATTTCCACCAACCATGTTAATTTCAATATCGTAGGATTACTGGATCGTATAGGGACCATGTATGGAGACCCCTTTAATTATTTTAATTAGTTTAGTTTTAGTATTTGTTACTGTTGACCGGATAGAACTACACATTCGGTGAATATTTCAACTGTCTACCTATTACAGTTCATGAGATATAGTCTGAGGATAGGCGGATGGACGGATAGGGTTCCGTTGGGTTGGGTTCCTTTGGATCCGAAACCCTTAAAAATACAAACTCTTACTTAACCTTTTAAATGATTATCTACTGGTTTTTAATAACGAAGTACTACGCTGAATACTTCAACAATAATCGGGCAGAATATGTGTATTCCAGCGACCTTAGAATACTTCCTACATAGTTCGAATATTTCACCCTTTTCTTCACTCATGTCATTTTCCGGAAAATTATCCAAATGGCTGTGAAGGAAATGTACTTTCATACACATGTAGCATTCAAATTGCTGAAAGTGTGACAACATCTCTTCAAAGCCCTCAACGCAATCATCACCCTTTGTATTACCCAACCAAACGAATCCCATGCAACCTTCTCAATTTCTGGCATTGAACTGCGGATATTTGGATCGTTCAGCAATTTTTTGGCCATGAAACATGACTACTTTCAGCTGTTCTAAATTAATGTCAATATGAAGACAAAAGCGAAGGAAGTATCTGTATCTAAATACTCAAGCTGTTATGATAAACTTGAAAATAGTTTCGACATCAGTGACGTCGAATTAAAAAACAGACTTTCAAATATTTTATACAATAAAAACAAAGCTTGATTTTGTTGTGCTATATAGTTCCACAAACATGGGGGATTCTTCTATTACAATTTGAAAAAAAAAATTGTCCTTATCAAAAAGAAAATCATAGGTCACAAATTGTGGAATGGTATAATTTGATAATATTAATCAAGTCTGTTTACGAATATCTTAAAAACTAAGAAAACAATAGTTCTCAGACAGATGGTATATGGACAAGGATCTTTTGAAGGGTATAAAAAACATAATGCAGCTTAATTTTTTTCACAGAGTCTTAGCCAAAGAACTAAAAATCTAATAGGTCACAGATGGAAGGATTATGTGAAGGGTATATTGGGTATATTATATAAATTATATATTACTTCAAATTTATTATTGTATTTTATTTTGAATTTTTCTTAAAATCTTAGTCAAGGAAGCAAAAGATTACATTCTTTCCACTAGACAAAAACTAGTCACGCGTAGTTGCATAATCTAATAATATACCAACCAAATATATATTCATACGAGTACATAAATATGTAATTAAAAAAAAAATTAATAAATTACAAAAACAATTAAGTTATAAAATAAAAAGACACCAAGTAATTTTTTATAATTATACAAATCCAAAAAAATAAAGAAAATGTCAAAAAAACATATTTTATTATTAAAAAAGTAAACAAATATACATATATATATAAATATATATATTATACATAGAGATGCAAAAAGACTTGAACAGTTATATAGACATTTAAAAAAAAAACATATATATACAACAAGAACAACAGCAACAACAACAACAAGTATAAAATATATAAATGAATACTCGTATATACAAGACACAAACCAATCCAAACCAAACATACTTAGAACAAACTGACTAAACTGACTGCTATTGACAGACAGACAAACTGACAAATTAACTAACTGAATGACTGGAAGTTCTGACGGCTACCGACACGCTTAATAAAAAAACATACCCCATAAAAAGTGAGTTAATATTACAACAATATATATTATTTACAAATTTAAAAAAAAAACCAAAACCTTAAATATTAAAATTAAAATCAACAACAAAAAACAAGCAAAATTTAATATTATGAACTAGTCACATTTATATTATATACATACATAAAATACTATATTGTATTATTATTATATATACATAATAAATAAAACAACAATATGAATTATTATTACATATAACAAATTAGTTTTTAAAATAAGACCAGTTTAAATAATTAACGGACAACCGCAACAACAAGAACAACAAGCATTCAATTTAAGAATTCCAACCAAAATAAACAACAATTTGCGCTTACAAACAAACATATATAAATACAAGAACAAATTCAATAAGAAAAAACCATAAAACAAATACTAAATACTACAATATATCTTAGCAAGGAATTAATTCCAAATAAAAATATTATATAAAAATATATTAAATTAAAGTCATTTGCTGCTTTCAAGATTTAAAATAACATAAAAAACAAAATAAAATTATCAAAAAAGCAAAAATTTAACAATTTTATTCACACTACCAAACACACAAAATTACACACACACACACACACACACACACACACAGAGAAATAGAACATACTTACACGTATGCATATACATTTCAAACTAAATATTATATTACAGTAGCCTGAAAAAATATATAAAGTTTCTAATTAAAAAAAAATATTTCAACTTTGCTAAACACACAAACAAAATTAGTTTAGCTTAACAAGACAAAGAAATTTCTCACCTTACAAACAACAAATTATATAAATTAATTAAAAAATTGTTTAACAAAAATATAAAGAAGACCAACTACAAGAACAAAATCATTCATATTCACATTCACATTATTTTGCAAGCGTCTGTTGTACTTGCGCTTGCACGTACGCACTGCGGCCAAAGTTGCATAGTCACCACACCAATAGTTTAAAATGGCAAAATATCCTAATTTGTTTGGTTTTTATTTCAACATCTTTATTTTTTTCTTTTTTTTTTTTTTCAAACGCACGCGCACACACGAAAATCAATCGAAGAAAGGCAACAACAACCAACCAATAAGTATAAATAAATAAACAATAAATAAAGTCAAATAGCAATAGCGGATAGCAATAGCATATAGCGATTATTATGTAAAATGAAAATTGATTAAGAGAATAATACAACAATAACAATAATGAATATAAATATAAATATCTTATCGAGGATGGTTGCAAAACCAAGCCAAAAGCCACATAAACACAAACAATATCAAAAAACCATCACATAACCAAACACCCACACACATACACACAAACATACACATAGATATAAAACAAGCAATCATTTAATTGCCACATCGCAAATATAAATTCATGCAATTTTTAAATAATTAAAAAGAAAAAAACAAAAACAAAAAATCTCAATCGAATTGTCTCGAAATATTACCAATAAAACATTAATATTAATACAAATATATACAATATATATACATACATACATATATTAATAAATAAATACATGAATAAAAATATACATACATAAATCATAAAAAAGTTTTACATTCAAAGAGAAAAACGAACAAATCCAAAACAAACATAATGAACACAAAAGCAAAAGCAACAGCAAAAGCAACAGCAAGAGCAATATTCATTCATTCATTGATTCATTGAAACCATACCAACCAAGCATTGAATAAA
This sequence comes from Amiota minor, assembly GCA_037043295.1. Taxonomy (NCBI): domain Eukaryota; kingdom Metazoa; phylum Arthropoda; class Insecta; order Diptera; family Drosophilidae; genus Amiota; species Amiota minor. Next base: position 32,404 of record JBAMAW010002040.1, on the reverse strand, counting down.
AATAAATAAATAAATAATAAAATAAAATAAAAATTAAACAATTACATATGTGAAGGTGAATTATTATATATTATAAATATTATATATTGTATATCTACATTTTAGTGGAACCATGTAAACTATTTTTAGAGCCTTGAAAGCAAAAAGAAAATTAAAATTAAAAAAAATGAAAAGTAATAAAACAAAATTATATTATATATAAATATATATATTATATTATAAACTTAACAAAACAAAAAAAAAGAAAATTAATTTGTTTTATTTTGTAAATTAATGGAATAATCTACTTTCAAATTAACTTAAACTTATCAATCTTAATTACCTTTTTCGAGTATTCACATGTGCCTATTTCTTTCCGCTGTCATTTATGTATGTACTTACCATATATTGGATCATGCACTCTATAAAAACTATGTAGCATTTATGAGTAGAACATGGAATGCTTCAATGAGGAATCAGATGTGAAATGTGTCAACTGTGTCACAGCCATATGAAAATCGCATCGACGTAGCTAGGAGAAAGGAAACAATTGTTCACTTGCAATATAATTAATTAATTAAATGTTAGAACTAGCGCATCTTCTTGGGATGTAACAAGCACATCAAAATTAGATCTACGTATTCCGACTTTTGAAGTCAAAGCGGTTGCGCCATTCTTAAGAGATGCTTAAACTGCATGAACGTGTTTCAGATGCCATTCAGCACGGGTTTCGGGTCATAGAATGAGCAGACATTTTTACTGGGAGTATATAAACATAATATAATTACGGTTATGTTATGTTTCAATATAGTACTTGTATTGTACTTACCATTTCCAGGCAACATTATATTGTACATCAATATTAATATGAGGATATTTTGAGAAGCAGCAAGCTATTCCGTTGCATATTTTATAAAACTCGTTTCCGTTCATAGATATTCTCTTGTGCTTTAGGTTTTGTAGAATGGACCTCTAATCATATTGTAACAAATCCGATAATTCTGATATTCGTCGAGAATTCTAAGCTATTATTAAGAGAAAAATCTATAATTTCAGTTGGTTTTATATGGGTACTGGGTACCTAAATATCAGAGTCAGGTCCAAATTTAACCCTTACAGTAGCATAGTATACGCTCTGATGTTTTTATATTACACATTCTACATTGGCCTTTTTGACTTTTTCGCTTATTAATAAAATGATTCATAACTCTGTAATATAATTTCGCTAATCTTATATTTATTGTGTTCAAGCAACGCTTGGTATGCTTTATTAACTAGCCAACGTTTTATGTGTGTGACTTCAAGACCAGCAGCAGAATGGTTCTGTTCCAATGATGATATTGATTGCAACTTTTCTGGCGAGTTCATCTACCACTAGCATACATACATATGTATTTGTTTACTATTATTTTTTAGTCTCATTAATAAAGTACTATAGCAATGAATTAAAGATCAAACTGGGTCACAAATGATTCTTCCTTTTCTTCATTACATTCAATCCATGGAAGAAGCAACAAGAATGTCAGCTAAAGATTTCAAACTTTACAAATTCAACAAAACAATTGGATAAACATAATATTTGGCTAATAAAGTTGTATTCTAAATACCATTGATAAGTTTATTGTCAATAAAAAAGACTTTTGGTTAAACGACCTTTATTCTTATACATTTCTTAAGATTTGGTTTTAGTAGAGCCTTATAAAGTTTTAAGGTTGTTGCTGTACAATACATACAATATAGTCCAAGTTGGAGAACCAATACTAATTTGAAATAAATTTAAAATGCAATATCAATAGAACAATTCTGTTCAAAATTGCTGAAACATTAAGCTGATTGATAAAGAACCAAGGCAATGAAATTTCATATCACATTGCCTTGTGTGACTTGATCAAGATTTGTATGATATAGATTGTGTTTGCCATTTTAGCAAAATTTGCCAAACCCAATACTAAAATATCAAATCAAACTTTTTGTCGAAGGAACAATCAGGAACGCCTAGTTGAAAAGTTTTTCATAAAGGTCATATCGGTTAAAACTCCGTAGATATAAAAGAGCACAACCATCGAACTTAGACAACCAAGCGCATTTGTCAGCATGGAAGCGGATAGATAATATTGACCAAAAGCATTGTAGACTATTCATCTCGAACTACTTAGATATCCTACTATCCATGGATTGTTAATAGAAACGACTTTTAGTTAAACTCTGGACCAATTCCCTTCACAAACTATCCAACCTTATTTTTGATTTTTTCAAACACAAATGATGATGAACATCATCTCACCTCAACATTGACTACGTATTATAGATAGAAAACTTTAGAATTATTTTATAGGACATTAGGAATTACCAAAGTAGGTACGTAATCTTGTTTTACTTATGATTTTTTTCCTATCCATTTTTATATGCAATAATTTTTGAAAGATTTGTATTTCTTTGTAAATATTTTACTTTATTTAACTTTTATAAATATTACGAAACTTGACAAATACAAAAGTAAGATGATGATGTGGAAAAATTGGAAAAAAAACTCAAGGAAGATGCTGCTTTCTTTCATTGATTTGTGCCACATTTATTTTTTGTATTTTATTTTTTAAAAAATCAACTCAAAATCAAACGCTTCAATGGCAATTCACAACTCTCGTTCCACTGCCTTGTTTGTTTCCTTTTACTTGTAGTCCTGGCACCACTTCTAGAACTCATACCCTGTGCCTCTTCGTCATGTATGCGCATTTTCCAGCGCTACTGATTGCCAATTTATGTCACCATGTGTGCATATAAGTGGGTGATGGGTGGTGGGTGGATGGGAGCTCAAGTTACTTGGAGGGTTATGTAATACTATATGCGTATGTGTGTGTGTGTGTGTTTGTGTGTGTGTGTGTGTTTGTATCTGTTTGTTTAACAATCTCTTGTTAATAAATAAAGTTCAACATTTACTTCAACGCTTGACAAAGAATGAACACAAAAAAAGAAAAAGAAAAAAAAATGTATTGAAAATCGCTTGATTCAGCAAATGTTTATTTATTTCTTTATTCGCTCGTTCGTTCAATCGTTTATTCTTTTTTTTTTCAATATTTGACTTAAAATAAATGCTAAACGCAACAATAAAAACGAGCATAACATTCTCATCATTCGTTCTGCGTTCTACATCTCGCTTTCATCGCAGTGCTTCTATGTTTCTGGTACTCGTTAAAGTCATCTTCACATAAAATGGCGTTGAAAGGCATTTTAAATCTGCGCAACAAGGGATTTTTTTTTTATTTCAGTCAAAAAAGAAATGTAGACGGTTTTGCTCAGTTGAAATTAAAAGCAACACAAAAGATGAATTAGAACAGGGAACCAACTTTCCAAAAATGGCAATTACATCAATGTAGATATAAGCAACTAAGATGTCGGCAGAAAGTTTACAAGTACAAATCCAAAGAATCTACTGTGATATAGTAGTAACAATATCTAAATTTTACAATATATAAGAAAACAAATCAATCAGTACTTAATAATTTCTCTATACATGCACATTTTAGGAGAATTTAAGGGAACTTAAGTATTCTTTCCCTTTTTTTTTTAATATATTTAAGTCTGTTGCTTTTCTTTTATTTATGTATTGTGTTTGAACAACAAAAAGTGCTTAAATAATGCATCTACATACTACACATATGAATGTATGTATGTATGTAATATTGTTCCTTAATGTTTTGCTCCCTTCAACCAATACAAACAATACAATCGTGTGTATTTACATATGTCTCTATCTCTCTGAATGAATACAATACCATAAATACACGCAGTTCCAAATATTGTAATCACAAGTATCGCGCATATTGTTCAACAATTTTTGCGTATTATCAGCGAAAATTTATATTATTCATATATCTTTTATCAAATATTTTATACATACATACACACAATATTTTATTTACTATTTACGAGTATGTATCTATTATGCAATAGGAGACTTGAAATCTCAATATAATCAAAAAATGCCAATGTGCTCGATTCTTTTTTATAAGACTATGAGACTAGTAATCGTATGTAGGTAAATGTTGCTTAAACAAATGAACCAAATAATATTAAATTCTATGTGGAATGAATTTTGATGAAAAAGATAATATTTATACAATAGAATTGTGTGTAACTTAATCTTACATGGCGTGTAAGCACAAGTTAACAAGCAAAATAATTATACTTAAGAACATATGGTGTATTTCATTAACGTTAATATATAATTTCTTTATGGTGAATCAACTTCAGATACTTCTTACTGTATATTTGTTTATATATATATTCATTTAATCAACAGGTTTTTCTTCAACTCAAAGTGCTCTTCCACTCTCTTTATCTCTCATTAATTCCTATTAAAGTGATGATCACCTTATTAATAAGAACTCAGCTGTGCTAAAGAAACTTTCGCAAACACAAACAAATAAATATCTACAAGTATTTAAAAAGCCTGTGCTTACTCACAAAAAACTTCAGTTGTGCAGCTCAAGTCACATCGCTTAGTTGTATCTTTTTGTTTAAGATATCAAATGCGAATAAGAAAAATTCAACAAAACCAACAAATTCATTAAAGAACGAAATACTTGGTATATACAATAGTTTTATTTGTGTCAAATTTTAAAAAAATTGCAAACCAACAACAACGTCAAGCAGTTAAAGAAACCATAAAACTGTAAAAGACTAACCAAATTCAATTCAATCCAATCCAAAACTAAAGCTAAGCTTAACCCAATTAAAGTGGAAAAAAAAAATACATACATTTCTTAAGAAGAATTAAAAGTAAACCAAGCATAAATTAAAGCATTTAAAGATGTTTAAAAGTGTAACGGTTTTGCTCACTGGATTCATCTGCTGTATGGCCTTTGTTGGTAAGTAGCATGTAGTATTATGTTATCAAGTATTTTGTATCTCATAGTAGAATGAATGAATGCCTCATCCACTCGGTCAGAGATAATTATGAGAGCGACTAGCAGCAACGCATTCAAGCTCAGAACAACAGCAAATACAATAGAATGAAGAAAAAAAAAACTGGTTTCCTCCTTTCAATTGGCTTAAAGCAATGCAAACGGGTCTAGAGTATCTTAGAGATATGTACTACCAAATGCGCAACATTAAACCATTATAATTATATGTTTTTATGATTATTTATAGCCCCGGGCACAACTGAAACTCTTTAGCTCAGCAAGAATTAAGCAAGCAGCTTAAAGTCTGCGAATCCAATGAGGCGACTCGCAATTTGCTTCCGGGCACTCCACTGACTGTTTCGATTGCGAAATCAAACAAAAATCTACTTTTACTGATTGCTGTCAACAGTGAAAGTCTGTCGAATATTTTTGCCTCATTTGCCCCGGAGCCCAAAAGTAATACAATAAACATAAATGTCTGATTATAGCCAAAGGGAGCGTGGGAGGCAATTACATATTTGTCCGAATCAAATCGAATCGAAAGAAACTAAGCAAAACTCACTCACTCACTCACTCACTCACTCAGGGAAAAGTATAAGCAACCCTTCTTGACTATGTATACTCAATGATGCTTTTGCATTATTAAATTCCATAATTATTTATACAATATAAGACATGTTATATACCTATAGACGATGAGCCTCTGACTGACCATAGACTGGGCACATGAAGTAATGTAGCAGGGGAATGAATCTTAATCGAAGACATCTTTAGTCTCATGTTGAGTCATGTTTTCTCATTGTTAAAGCTGTTTAGCAAATAAAAATAACAACAACGCAACACAACCAGCAATAGCAAAAACCAAACAAATAATAAAAACAATAGATCGGAACAATAGCCTCTGATGTCATAAATAAATAATGAATAAGTTAATTGGCATGTGAGTTTTGATTGATTTTGATGCATAGCTAAAACAATAAAAACCATTTGTTTTGGTCTGACCAACTCTTCCATACACTTCTCATCACTTAGTTTTAAACTTTCATCTCAAATTATGTTAAATGCGGAATTGTGATTAGAATAGGAGGAAAAAAAAAGTAGAAAAATTTGATTTCCCTAAAAATTCTGATCATCCCAAGATACTTTTTCCCATGAAAGCTACAAACATCAGGCACATGAGGAATGAATACCTACTTTTCAAAATAGTGGTCAACTCATTTAATTATAGACTTAAATAATTGCTTTTTTTACTGATTCTAATAATTTATTTTTATATTAAAAGTTGCTGCACCCTATCAGGAACTGGTACCACGTGCCGGATATGTGCCTGTCTATATACGCGAGGGTGATACACCTCTGAGTGAGATCCACCCAGCCTTGGCTGAGGCATTTGGGGAAGAAGAAAAGACTTTGGCGGTGAGTAAAAGGATAAAGAATATTTTCTCTTCTCTTGTATCAAGGAAAACTTAAAATTAATAAAATTTCTAGAATACAAAACGCGAAATATCTGAGAAAGCGGAACAAGATGACTCTGCTGTGGCTGCACAATCGGAAGTGATCAAGCAAAATATTAATAAAGAAGAATTACAAGAAGAAAGCAAACTCGATGTAAAGGTGTTGTTGGATAAGAAACCAAAGGATGTGGATGAATTAAAAGAAGTAAAGAAACCAGTAGATGTGCATATTAAAGTTGCGGAGACTAAAGGGAATTTAAATGAGCAATCGGCTGAATCTGACATTGCCTCTTTCGATGTGATTAAAGCACTCGATGAGGCTGAAAAGGACCAGTAAATAAAAATATTGATTATCACTTACTCTTAGAGGCATAACTTACATAGATCCAAAATATAAACGTACAATAGTAAAGTATTAGAAACCTTAAATTTAGATAAATAAAAAGCTAATTAGAAAAAAGCCTAGAAAGGGTAAACTTACATAATTTTTAGTACAAAATCGATAAATCTACATTGTTTGTGTTTCCTTATTTTTTCTTTTATTTTTTTTTTTTTTTTTTGTTTTATATTATGGCTTTCCTTTTTGTTCTGTACAATATTATGTAAAGTGTAGAAACAATAACAAATATGAAAACACAAAAAGGCGTAAAATTGCCACGTAAGTTGCGCAATTATCTGCGAAGGACAAGTAACAGAACAGAGCACAACTGAAAGGAATGAAAAGGAATAGAGTAGCAGAAGAACAAAGAAAAGTAAGTATTGTTATTTGTAGCCCCAATGAACTTTTCTTCTTTTTGTGTCAACTCATGCCAAGGAACCAACCAACAAAAACAATAACCTCCACCTCCTTTTGGCATCAGTTCATACAAAAAGCTTCCATTCTGCAAGGAAGGGCAGAGTAAAGCGGCACGAATTTGTTTGGCACCTTTTTTAATTGATTAAAAATCTTCTTCAAGCGTCGTCCGCTTGGCATTGCGCGTGCCTTTTCCTTGATGTTTCTGTTGTTGTTGGCAAAGTTACCTTGACTCGTTTTTTATTCTATAGCTTCTATAGCATTCATAGCTTTTAGTTTGATGAGAGTTGAGGCGGTGCGAGGTGAAGCGAGGCTAGAAATTGTTGCGCACATACTTTCAAGTGGCAGATTTGGTGTTAAAGTACAAGTGAGATATGCAGGTGGCAAGAGAGCTCACAAATCTGCAAACTCACAATTTCAAAAGGACTGAGACCGTTTCGTGCTCGGCTCTGTCCGCTCACCAATTTAGGCCATTGAAGCGTATAATTGTATTTAAATCTTATTTTTTCTGTTACTTTACTAAACCTTACTGTTTTGGACATGCTACAAGCTACACAAGAAGAAAAACAAAAACAAAAACAAAACAGCGTTTTTAGTTAAAAGAGGACAAAACACACAAATTGTTGCAATGAAGTTAAGTGGTTTTTTGTTTTATTTTCATTCAACCATTTTTTCATATCCTCACTCACTTTCTCTATCTCTAGTCTGCCCTGCCACATAATTATTGTTGTTCCTTTTAAGTTGGGAATCTGTTTTTGTAATTTTAAAGATAAGTCAAACTTAAATTTATTTACTTTAACTTTGTCTTTTCCCTCCTCCAAAAAATTATGAATGAAAAACACCTTAAAATGAAGAAAGTTTGTAAGTTGTACAACTTCAGAAATATCCATAAATATAATTCATTAAATCTGTCTTTCCTGCTTTGCTTCATTCTACTCAACGTCATCATTTTAGTTGCTGTGTTATTGTGGGAATAGTGGAATCCTGCGCCACATGATTTACGATGGTAAGCGACAAACATGTCCACAAATTAAGCACAATTATTGCTAATGAAAATGGTGTGTGAGAGTGTGTCAAAATAGTGATGTTCAAGGGATGGACAGACGACATTGGTTGCGACGTGTGTGGAGAAACTTTTACACGAATGCGAAGTTGTTGGCTGCGCGTCAACAAATTAATGCTGCTGCTGCTACCGGGAATTTATATACATATGTGTGACAAAACAATAACGTCAACCATAATTACCCAATCGACTTTGACACACGTACAATTAATTTTCGAACACTCGCTTATGGCCGACATCGGAAACGTAACAGCAGGAACAGGAGTAGACACAGGACAGAATAGTAGGGATAGTGGTGAATGGTCAGTCAATGTATGTGATTGTCTATGTATGTTGCTATATTGTCATTGAAGGGACGAAGGAAGACTGGTTTGTTTTGTCGTTCGCCTTTCGCTAAAGTAACTAAATCAGTAATCGAGCGTTGCATACTTTCAGGCTGAAGATATATTGTAATAACGACACACACATACACAATAATAACGACAGAAAACAAAGTGAAACAAAACGAAAAGAAACGTGTTTAATTTATTGAAGTCGAGAAGGTCCTTGTTGTCTGCCAACATGAATATTATTGCCAACACATGTTTTACACACACTGACACACCAAACACACACCTTGTATCCTTGTGCTTATTTGCTAGAGTATGCGTGTGTAAAAAATTAATTATAAGTGAATTATGGCATTTCTGTTGTCCTCATCCACCTTCCTTGATATGTTTTTGGTTATCCTTGTAGCATTCTTACACGCTTTGTAACACTTTTGCCAATTAAAATGCGTACGATTTTTGTATGTATGACTATAAATTAAATGTTCTCGAGCCCAGCAAAAGGTGACAATTTGTGAAGGTCCTTCTATCTGCCTACATATTTAGCACTACATACCTACATTGATTGCCCCTATATAAATGGATGTAAATAGTCGGCAAAACTAACCACATACAATTGATTGGCATTAATTTATGGCAATTAAAACCTTTGAACCACTGACCATGAGATATCCTTAGATGCTCAATCCGATACCAAGTCACAGCTAGCTAGCTACATACTTTAAGTAATTGCTTAAATTGTTGAAATGTTGATGCTGTCATCTATTACTTAGTTTAAAGGCCAACATTAATGAGTTTCATTTAAATGCGTTCTGCTACAACCACGCATAATTAAATGCTTCTAAATTCTTGAAACTCGTAATATGAAGAAAGGCAGAAAACTCTTCATTTCCACATAAAATAAAGACATTTAAGGATCATCGCAAGAGTAAGAGTATATAACAGCGAAATGTTTTTGCAGCAATTTATTTGATGTGTCAATTAGAGAGTGAAGAGATCCAACAATGATGCCATCCAGTAATCGATAGCTTGGCCTTGTTCTGCCCCTCAAAAAAGCCTTATAATTAAAATAATGTTGCGAAATGCCGCAGACCACCATCAGAACAACACACTGAACTGAACCGAACTCATTCTCACACTTCTCACAATTCTCTCAAGTAATTATGTGCCGCAAATGCTGCGATGTTGCAATGCAACGCAATGGCACAGAGCTGGGTGACCGAAAAGCCCTTTTTGGGGCGTCTTGGCTGTAAAAAGTAAATTATAAGTTGATTGCCAATGAAGAAGGGCGAACAAAGCAACCAACCAACCAACCAACCAACCAACCAACCGACGAACAACAGATAATGGCCACTGGCCTCAAATCACTTCAAGGATTTGTTCGTAGGGCATACAATTGGAAGCAGTGAATGGGTAGAACGTGGGTCAGATCAAGCTGTGATGGATTAACATCAAACGTTGATGATGGTGATGGTGATGGTCGCGTTTACTGAAAATGGCATATTTATGTTGCACGCATTAACTATTTCATTCTGATGCTTTTTACGTTTACGATGATTTATTTAATTGCTTCAGCGGCAGCTTTTGTCTAAAGCCCGAAAGTGCCCTTACAACAGATGCCACCGCTTATTATAAGCAGCAGATTCATTTCTTCTCTTAAAGTTGACTCTTTTTTTTTTTTTTTTTGAGTACTCAAGCACTTAAAGTAAGTAACTTTTCAAATTTATTTTTGTTGCACGAACATTAATATTTATTTTAAGAACTTTTTTCTTGTTTTACTTCCTTTTGTTGCAAATCGAACAAGCGCAACACGGCGTATACGTAACTAATTTTTCCAGCTCAATTGTTTGACAGCAGCACTAACGTAACGCTTATATGTTCCTTCCCTCCAACTCTTCTTTTCATCATCATTGGTTTGTTTTTCTTTACTGCCCAACTAACTTTCCTCCTTCCAAAACACCACCATCAACATCAACATCAACAACAACATCATCATCATTGTCGTACCCACATTCATCACACATTCTTCTTTTGAACGCAACTCGTGCGAGGTCTTTGCCTTACAATACATCTTTGACTTGCGACGTCTAGCATTCACGTGCAAGACTCGCTTGGCTGTTGCTCGGAACATCCTTTTACATACACAACAACCTTCCTAGTCTTGCTAGTGCTAGTTTTTGTGCATGTGCCTTACATGTTTTCCTAACAGAAAGAACAACGTACAATTCCAAGATGAATGTGAACAAGAAATCGGTTTCTCTGTTTTGGATCTCTTCGACTTTTTCGATTTCACCACTGATTCCTTATTATTGAGTGCGTTCATGCGCATTCAGCCTCAGAATGAATAATTGCACACGCTTCAATGGCGTCGCCTTCTTCGACGTCTACATTTGCCCTTTATTGCGCGTGGACATGTTCTTTTGTCTGTCCATCAGTCCGACAATCCATTCTTCTGTACACCATCTTGTTTTACTTTTAAACTTTGTTATTTTCACATACTATAAGTGAAAAGAAAAACATGTACTGATACTAAGTCACATAAAACACACCTGTACTTCTGCCTTAAAAAAATTCACTTCAAAAAACCTTTAAAGCAATCTAAACTAAAAGAGAAGATGGACGTCTACCCTTCTTTCTAGTATCTTAATCACTGCGTTAATCGTTCACTCGTTCATTCGTTCGTTTGTTCTTTATCGCTTTTTGATACTTGCCACCTTTAATCGCATTGAATGTTTAATTAAGTATGAAGCAGCCACCAACAACAACAGCAACAAAACCCAATCAGAGAAAAAATTGCTTGCAACTGCAACATGAGCAAAAGGACACCGATTTCTTTTTTTGCCATGCTACACGCACTCATACAGCACACATACACATATTGTACATAGATACTGATGGGACACAAACACATGCAAAACGAAATAAAATGACGGCAAATGACCAGCAATGAAGCTAACTGCCAACAAAACGACCGATAATAGTGAATGAGACCCGTACCGATCCCAATTCAGCAAAGGAAATTCAAGGTGTGCTTGCAAGGCAGAGGCGAATTAATGACTGAATGGGCGATGCGACGTTATCCAAACCATCATGACGGCCATGATAATGATAATCATGATGATGATGAGCTCAATTGCAAATTGCTTCATGAGTCAATATCCAAATTTGAGTTAAATTGAGTTTGGGTTCCTGCAAGTTGAGTTGATAATTGAACAATAAATATTTAGCACTTTGCGACTTTATTGAAAATTATGAATGCCAGGATGTGGATAATCAGCAATTTTCATCTATTTACCTAAAAGGCCACCAAGAATGCCGCCGCCGCTGCCACCACTACCACCGCCACCTCCAGTGATGCCAGGTATGGATACAAGATTGCCTAACAATGGATTACCATTCAAGTTCAAAAGGCACCTATTTGAATAAAGAGAAGATGGGAATTAATAGTAATATTGATGATATGATTGATAAGAACGCCTATCAAAAAGTACAAACCTTAAATCAAGATTTATGATATATTGGCAAGCCCACTGCCGGAGACACTGTGCAATAAAAAATAAAATTGTGTTATATAGTTGGAATCGATAAAATTTAAAATATTCACCCTTATAGTCTCTTCAGAAGGTTTTGGGCAAGTTCCTGATGGTGAACCTGAACCTGAACCTAAACCTAAAAGTGAAGATTGTTCCGAAGGTGGTCGTGGTGCTGGCACCTTTGGTGGCGGCTAAACATTGAGAAGCTGTAATAATAATAGACTTAAATATATCTCCAATATCTACTTACATTGGTAGCCAAGGCCTAAAGGAAATCAAAGTAAAGGATTAAGTTTAGTTTCGTAGAACAAATAAAATTTTTCAGGATCTCACCATACAGCAGAAGCTACAAAGGAAAACCAATAGATAAGTGAAGCGCATATTGAGTTTTAGAATAACAATGACCAGTTTTTTCACATTGTGTTGTTTATATACCGAAATAAAGCGAAAATAGGCTTTTCAATAATTTTATTGTATATAGATTAAAAATGTAACTGGTCCACATCTGTTGCATTTTGAATGGTTCAAAAACATATGAAAATATTAACAAAAGATATTAAACTGGTAAAGATTGTTTTTATGAAATATAGGTAAAACAAACAAAATTGGTTGAATTGAATGGAATTTTATATATATTGAAAATCTAAATATTGGTAGAAATTCAAAGAAAACATGTTAAAATTATCATTTCATCTACAGCTTCTGACTCATAGCCGGATTAAGGCATGAAAAGGCCACTAGGCCGTTCATGTCTTGAGGCCCTTTAGAGGTTTCTTTGTATAGAAATGAGAAAGTTTCTATTGGGTACATTTTTTTTTCTTAATTTATATTTCAATTTCAACCATTCCTAATAATTTCAGTTTTTTCCCATTTAGGTCCATAGGCTTCCATGGACTATCTGGAGCTACTTCCAACAGTTCAAAAAACATTTCTTTAAATATTATTATATATTATATATTCTATACACTGATATTAACAATATGTAAAGTCATTGTAGTATAAAAATTCAATTAACCATTATTATTTTTGCACGTTAAACCACGCTGCTTCACGTATCACCCAAATTTTCACAAAACACAAAACCAATTGATGAACAAACAACTCCTTATTGGTGAAAATAAGTATATACATCACTAAAGTGAAATTCCAATTAAAATAAAGTACTTTATAAACAAAAGATATGTTAAATTGTAAAATTGTCTGGTTTGCTATGTTTGATAGAACACAATTCTCTATATTCTCAATATATTTATATATATACTAGGGTATCCTGCCCGACGTCGTACGGCCAATCGGATTCCTTAAACTTCACTTTCAGTAGAACGCAAGTGGATTGGGCCATACCTACAGTTGCGGTTTCGCACCATCGCTATTAATAATTTGAATTGCAATTCTGGTATTTCATTTTTGCTTCCCGCTGCACTTTAATTTGGTTAAATGGATAGTCAATCACATTAATAATTCCAGTGACTTACCAAATCCACAACAATGCACAGCTCCCTGGTCTTGCCTTAAGTGTTATTGTATTATTGAGTCCTTTAATTTATTCAAAACTAACTGTAGTACATTGCGCAGAATCAGACAAATCAAATGCAGTATTTGATCCACCAATTTCTCGACAACAGCGTCACATATCGAATCCAAAAGTACTCTGTTATGTTCAAGGCTAAAACCAACCATGCACGCATTCACAAAATGTCGTTGCAATCAGATGAACGAACGGTATAGCCGCGCATAAGACTCAATATGAACACACATATAAAGAATATCGGTTGTAAAGATTGTAAAGCAAGTTTGATAAGAAATTTAATACCGTACAGTCAGGTTTGTAATGCTAAGTAGCTCGATCTTTATTAAATATTAAAAATTAATTAAAAAAAACATTGTCCAGCGGACAAAATTGTGAATCTAAACCATTCTCAGATCCCCTTGAACACACACAAAAAATTGCATCAAAATCGGTCCAGTCGTTTAAGAGAAGTTCAGTGACATACACACTCACAGAAGAATTATATATATAAAGATATATATATATACCCAGAAAGCCAGGCATAGAGAAATTAATAATAATAAGATTTTACCAATTCACATTTCTTTATAAATTCTTTTATTTTGTTATATGAGAAATCTATTTTTCTTAAAGTCCATAATATTCCAGGAGTCTTGGCATAAGATCTTCTTTTGTACCAGGAGGCAAAGTAATATTATCCGCACGCAATCGACTTATAATACAACTGAAATTATAAAAATTTAAAATTTTTTCACGCCTAATACAATAAAACTTCAAGGAATTTCCTACTCTGTATCAGGTCTCAGGCATTTCATGACAGGCTGCAGGCGATGTTGCACACATTGCATTTTAGTTGAAGTCAAACGACAATGCGTATTATTCGATCTTTGGGCCTCAACACTAAGTAGAGCACAAAAAGTAATCACAACGACCAAAACAAAAATTAACTTCATTTTTGCTGGTATACAAAAGTAATTGAAAATAATTTTAATGACCTTTTATATAGGTAGAATTTCTCATTTACGAGTATGAAACCGAATCTTAACAGCTGTCCGGAAATAGAACAGTAGATCAAATATTTATCTGTAACAATGTGGTATGAAAACAATTGAGAAAGATTCAAAATAAAATCAAGTGTTTTTTGTTGTTTTTTGTCTTTTTTTATTACAAAATCTTTTGTATTATTTTTTTTTAATAAGTAGAATTGTATTCCTTCTAGGAAATTCATTTTTCATAGGGCATTTAACCAAACATAACTCATGATTTCATCATTGCTTAGATTTTCTGTTATTCTATCATCACCGGTGATACGTTGAAGACAACTAAGAAAGGAATATTAAACTAATATTTAATCAAATATGAATATCGTTTAACTTACGGTATATCTGGTTGTATACAATCAGTCATGGGCTTAAGGGCCTCAGACACACACTTTGGAGCCAATAAAAGACAATTTAAAATTAAGATATATAAAATAAAATAAATACACATTTGCTTACCCAAGCCTCCCGATTACTTAGTTGGCAGTTTCTGGAGGTCCAGCCGGGTCCACCGTTTTTGCCGTGCTATTAAGGAAGGGTAAGGTATAAATTAACCAAATATTTGTACATTTTCACTATTTATATAGTTACACCACCACGACCCTCGACGACTAAAATAGCCGGCAAACAGATAAGTCCCAGTCGTAAAAGTATTGAAACAACATGCAACTTCATTTTTTTTTTTTACAAAAGATTGAATATAAGCAGAATCCTTTTTATATCATTTAAAAATGGGTCAAAATAAATAATATTATTCAACAGGTCAATTAGTCATTTTGAATATTCTAAAGATAAAGATGTAAAATATGCAAAATTGTAAAGAAATATTCAACATTATATATTGTAATAATGATCATAATAATAAGTAATAATATATTTATTGAGTATGAGAACCTTTTTTGTTTATATATTTTGTTTTTTTTTTTTTTTTTTTTTGTCTGTTTTTTGTTTGTTTCTACAAGAACAAATTTGAACTAGAACTAAATAAATAAGTAAATACATAGTACATATAAGTTTCGTTATAAGTTATGTGAATAAGCTGCTTTAATTTTACATTGATTGATAATTCATTGCGTTATTGAATACGATACGATAAATATATAAATATCAATGTATATTATAACATCACGCGAATACAGACACCATTACATATAGAATATAATAATACTAAGTACATATTAATATTACAATACAATATTCATAAGAGAAAATAGAAAAATAAAAAATGAAAATTAATTGGCTGATTAAATAAATGAATGAATGAATGAATCAATGAATATTGGTTGATTTATTTATAATTTATATATGTATATATATATTTTTGCAATATTATTAAATATTTATTAAATAGTAAATATCTATAATTAAATTAATTTTAATAAGTTCAACCACAATTTAAAAATTTCCTGCGGTTATGTCAATATTTTATGCGACACTGTCGTTTTACAAGTATTAAATATACTCGTATATTTTGTAATTTGAATCCATTCCGAGTGCACTACAGACTCTATAATTCTAGTTCCAAAAATTCCTATTACATTAATTCCATTATTCTTTATATTATAGTAAATATTTCTTGTATAATCAATCAATTCTCTAAATCTGAACAATTCTACTATATAGTACTTATGAGTTATTTTGATCATACACACTTGATTTTTGATCCATTGGCGGTATACAGTTTCAGTTTCAATTTCAATTTCAATTTCGGTAGTCTAGTTTCTACTACATTACAAACTACATACATACAGTTCTAACAAATATGCGGCATTACTTAAATTCCTATATTTTTCATTTTGTTTATCCGTAACCATTTACAATAATTTAAGCTCTCTCGTATTCCCTTTATACTCGTTTTTCTTTCCGACTTAGGCATACTGAAGTTTCTTGCAATTACATAACCACTTGATGATGCGTGCATTGCGCTCCACAATCGATGGTGGTTCTGAGGGTCGATAGGGTTGTGTGGTTTGTGGTTGTGTTTCGGTGCTATCGGGTAATCGCATTGAATCCACGGTACTTACATCGGAAAAGAAAACAGTACTCGAATCATCTGAGTCAGTTTCAGCGCTATGACGACGTTTTGGTTGGCTATAAATCTCGTGGAAAGTCTCATCATTAAGACCCAATCGATCGAAGAACTTCTCCAAATCGCAAAGGCTTCCGCCACCACGTTCCATATCAATGCTGGATTTTCTTTCTGTAAATCGTGGCGCAGGTAACGGTGGCAATGGCGGCTGTTGTCGTTGATAGTCATCTTGTGACGTACTTGTTGCTGTTGCAGTGGTTGTATTGAAACCTTTGGGAAAGAATACGTTGTCATGATCGGCACGTCCGTAGCCCACCATATGTCCACCATTGGAAGGGGCACACTCATTGTTCATTGATGGACGCGTTTGAGTCAAACGACTTCGATTTTTGAAACGTATGCAACGCTGTCTTTTAAACTGTATTGGCGGCGGACTGATGTCCTCGATTGAGGGTGCAGAGCCGGGACTCTGCACGAGCGAGCTTTGCGAGTGATTGATACTAGTGTAGCCTTGCGAGCTGTGATGCTGCTGACTGGAGGAACTCGAGTAGCGTGGCGTTAGCTCTTTGACACGTGGCGATGGTGGTGTATAGTCATCTTGAAAAGCTTCGGGCACTTCGGGTGTTGTGAAATTGAGCAAATAATCGGAGGAATCATAGTTCATTGTATCGTGTTTGCAACGGCAATCGCTGCAGTCACTGACACGTGGTCCGGGCGGTGGTGGCGGCGGATAGGCAGCTGGTGTAGCATAACCACAATAGGAATTGGCACTGTGCTGTGTTGATGAACCGCTATCACGACGTGTAACCATGTTACAGCAGTTCTTCATTGCATTGGGGTTTAGATCGCGTTCGGCGGCCTCTCGCTGACGCTGATAGCATGGCTCACTGCGATGTGTGTAATGACCCGATGAGCCTCCTGAGTCACGATTTAACGATGACTCACCGGCAGATTTAATAGAACGGTTACCCCGACTGCAACAGCTAAGAATCTCACTGTGCGGAGAATGACGACTGATTTGAGTATGCAAATCTGGCAGAGATTTATGGCTATTGATGTTGTAATCGGCTGCAGCATATTGTGCGCGCTCATTACCACCCATTTCATGCGAGTGTGAATAAGACCGTTGGTAATTATACCTATAAGATGAGAATAACGTTAATTAAGCATTTGACCACTTCCAAAATACTCACCTATAGCGTTCATTATTTGTTTGGCTTGACTTGGCTGCATACTCTGCCGGCGGACTTATTGGACGATAGTTTTCGGTTAGCACAAGCGGTTCCTCGCCACTGCTACAATCGCCACCATAGCTGTAGACATTATTATACGAAGATTGTGAAGTCATATAAAGAGGAGGTGGAATTCTTAGCGGCACACCTTCGTCATCATCAAAACTTGGACCAACGAGCTCATTACGACTTCCATCAATGTCGTATTTTCGCAGGGAGCCTCTCCCACCACCAGCACGATCTTTATTGGCCTCAGCTCCTAACAACATACGTAGTTTGTTTTGAAGCAAATTGTTGTTCCCTGTTACACTGTGTCGTCCAGCGTGTGCATGGTGGCCATGGTGGTGATGATGATGCTGTTGCATATGTGGCACTTGCTGCGGTCCAGCCGAAATTGGACGACCACTTTGATGATGAATATGCATGCCAGGGCCATAGCGACGATCCTCAATTTCACCGTAACTGGGATTATAACGTCCATCATCCGGTCGTCGCCCACGTTTCACACCTGTAGCCATTGAAGTACCCACATTGCGATAATTCGATTGCTGAAGACGATCAAAGAATGCATCTGAACGTATATAGAATGGTTTTGATTCGGCCAACAGTTCTACAGCAGATTTGCGTTTACTATAATGGCGTCCGCTGCGATACAACATCGTTGCCGGGTGCTGATGGCTCCAATAATTGCTACTGCGACAAGCACCTTCTGGCATGGCTGCCGATGCAGAAAGCGGTCGCTGTTGCGTTGAAACGCCTCCACCTGAACCAGCTGTTCCCAATGACATGTACATTGGTGTGCCATATTGATTAGTGCTGACATTGGCACTTGCTGAGCCACCACCACCACCGCCGCAAGCATTGGCTCCAACCCCATAGTGGTGGGTCGAGGATGGCGGTATACCACCAGCGCCACCAGTGCGCGTTCCATACTTTGGCATTGTGGTGTACATGTGTGCAGTGCTGTGCTGACCTGGTTGTACTCCAAGCAGACAGTCAACGTTGTTTAAACTATGTCGTTGTCGTGGACTGCTGCAGCCATGCACCGCAGTAGCCATGAAATTGTGTTGTCCGTATGGCGTCGTGGTGTGTTTGTTACTATTATCGATGCAGCTGCTAACGATTTAGCTTCTGACCGCCAGCAGGCAAACAAACACCAATACCAAGCAAAACGGTTTAACAACCCAAATAGCCTTGAGCTTTTGCAATAAAAACTATAATGCACACAGAAGCCTAGCTTCTGTTGCTGTTGCTATATCTGTTGTTGCTGATTTCTACTTCGTCGCCCTCGTCGCCGTTGTTGTTATCACAATCGGATTTCCCACCAACTGTTTTAGGGAGGTGTTGCTGTGTCCCCCGTAGTTGTCACCTTCGTTTTTGGCACCTACGCCTTGCTGTGCTTTGTCATGCGCAGTGGACGGCAAACCCCGGATACTGAAATTATTTTTCTTGTTTAACACAATTTTTTTGCAATTTCGTCTCAATTTTTATCTTTTAAAATTTACGCAAATTGATCCAATCACTTTGGTAATAAAATTATGTAACAAAAACTTAAATCAAAAGTATAACAAATTATTAGTTAATAACATTAAAAAAAAAAACCCCACAATAAACATGAATACATACGTTAGAAAATCCTTTTAAAAATCAGTAAATCCACCATTTCTTAAATCCACCTTACTGAAATCATTTTTTTTATATTTAACTTAACTTATCATAAAACTACACTAATTTTTGTAATTAATTAGTTTCTTTTTTCACATTTAATTATTAATTTTTACAATTCAAGGCAAGGCTCTGTGCCACCAGTCTACGTCTTAGATTTTCGCTGTTCAGTACTTTATGCTTTATGTGTTGGTATTTCTTGGCCACCGTAGCCATCTGTCAAATTATCCTTCATTGCGCATTGCAGGATAACAGATGTTATATGCGAAAAAGCTCAATATGCATAAGCTTTTGCTGGATAGTTGAGAATAGGAAAACCTATTTGTCAAAACGATTTGCGCGCTTAAAACAAATGTTTAAATTGAAATTTGATATCACACAAAATTCACTCGCAATTTAGATTAATTGATTTGGTTAATATACAATTTGGAATGCTGCAATCCTTCATGAGACATAATCCTATTTGCAGTCATTGGGGTGGTTGAATCACTTCGGTATGCAGGAACATGCTAATTGACTCAGAGATGGGTGATTCCTCAATTTAACAAATATTGTGTATATTGCAACCAAAGTTGAATAAATTCGTAATAGAGACGTTCTTATTTATAAAAAAAAAAAAACCTTATTTATATATCTATAATCTTTGTTTTAGAGAAAAATGAGGAATGTTATGGAGAAAAACAAATTTTATTTATGGGAGGCATAAAAAAAAACATAAACATAAAAACAAAATTAATTATATTAAACTTAGGTTACATTCAGAGATTTTGTGGAGGTTACAAAGCTCAAGAAAGGAAACCATCTCTATTGGACGTAATCAGAAGTTTATAGGGATCACTTAGTTCGGATTACTAGGACAGTTGAAATGTGAACGATATTGTGCCGAGAGCCACCCAACAAATGAGAGGCACAATTCACACAAAATTTGTTGTTGGCACAATTTCGTGAGTGATTAATGCAGTATATTTGTTTTATACAATAATGTTTGCCTATGCCTTCTTTGTAGTATTGGAAGATAAGAGACCCGTCTAGCTTAATTGAGTTAACGTCCAAGTGGTCCAAGAGAGCCTTATTTTGATATCATCGACAGGAGGAGGGCGAACCCGTAACACAACATTATCTTGATTGAGTAGCTAATGCATTCTTAACTGTCCTCCGATGTCTTACTCTTCACGATTTATAGTAACTACTATCAAGAGCGACGTCTAATAAAAAGGCTATGGCTAATATCTGAACAGAGAATTCGCTACAAAAAGATTGCTATAGAAATCCAAATATATGAAAGAACTATTTTCAATACATCTTCGGTATAGAGAAGCCTTCGCTCGTTATAGAGCCAGTTCGTTACAGACAATTTCGACTGTATTTACAAAGCTAAAAGTTTTTATTAAATTACAACACTCAAAATCGCATAACTTAGTATTTCCGGTGCTGCCACCCTTTTAATACAATAATTATTTACTTTTGCAAGAGTATTTTATGTAAAAATTTAGTAGAAATCATTTCTATAACATTAAAAATAGTATCTTGTCATTGAATCTAATTATCTGTAGTTATTTATAGAGAATTTCATTCACTTCCATTACCATTAAATTCACTGCAGACCTGGTGGCAGCACGTTTGAAAAACAGAATCATTCAAAACGCCACTTTCAAGGGTACTCGCTACTTTTCAAGGGTCCACGCTACTTTGCCATTTTTTAAAGTAACCAACACTATCAACCTTATCACCCACTCGTTGTTGATGTTTCATTGATGCGAACGCTCGGAAGCAAGTGTGTTTTGTTGTGCATTTGAAGATTTATCTACTTAATGTTGTGTTTTCGTTTTGTTGTGTTTACGAAATTCCGGCTTTGATGTCTTTGCACGTGTGCATTTGTTTTGATTGATATTAAGTAATATGTCCAAACGCAATAGCATAACTTACATTAAGCCGCAAGACCCCAGTTTTTTAGCAAAACTAAAAGCGGAGATCGGATACAAAGAAGGGCCAACAGTTGATACCAAGGTGAACTTATTTAATTAAAGGAAAGACGTCGCCAAATTTCTATAAATCTTCCAATATTCAATAGCGTCAAAGGCTTGACGAGGAGAACAGTGGAGACGAAACTCTCCCCGAACGACCGGAACGTGAAGACGAAAAGCCGCAAATAGTTGTGCTCAAATCTGGTGATCTTAGTGCAGAACAAGTGGCTGCGGAAGAACAACGAATTGCCAAAGGTTAGTATACCACATATACCATAAAATCCATCCATCAATCCATCATAGGTGTACAGGAGGATAAACAATAATTCCTATTAAATAGTTATAATTATATATTGAAATCCAAACTAATCCATTCAATCATCCATTTGCCTCTCCAAATCCAACGTCCATCCAACCATTGATACCAATAATCTGTGCGCTCATTCGTTCATGCTTCTTCTTCTTCCTGCCAGTTCTATTATTCAGTTATGTGTCTGTCTTTCCGTCTGTCTGCTTATCCGTCCGTCCGGGTGTCTGTCTGTCCGTGGCTCGCTAGCTCGCTCACACATTATGCACGCTACTGCTTGCTTTCTTGCTTGCTTGGCTGGCTGGCTGACTGTCGGTTTGGGTTTAGTTCAGTTCAGTTGAGTCAGAGTCGAGCGTTGCGTCGTTTTTATTGCTTTTTGTCGTTTCCACGCTTCTCACTTTTTTTCTTCACTCTCCGTGTGTGTTTCATTTTCGCAAATGAAAATTTTTAATTTACCAAAAAAAAATTGCAAAATAAAAAACAGTGAACATACACAAAAATAATAAATTTCTACTCAAGTGAAAACAAGAAAAACAATCAAGTGAGTTTTCCGTACAAAGTGTTCTTGGAAAAAAGGATTATTTGGTGTACCATGGAGGCGACCATTTTGTTTTTTATTGTTTTTTTTTTGTGATTCTATATTTTGTTTTGCTTATTTATTTAAATTTCAATTTGTTCAAAAATAACGGCAACCGCTTGTGAAGAAAAATGCACGTTAATTCAAAAGAAGTTGAAATGAAAAAAAAAAAATATTTCCATAGAATTGTTTTTTTTTTCTCTTCTGCTGTTTAACTTCATTCTAACCTCACTTAGTAATGGCCAGTGGAGCACTAAAATTTAGTCTAAACAGCCACGCCTCATAGTCTGCCCACCGCCGCCTAGTGTGTGTCGCCATGCCATAGTCAGCACAAATCAAATCAAATGTTGACTCACCACTCCTCCACTGCCGCCTTCTTAATAGCCGCCGCCGCGAAAATAACGATTCAGCATTGTCCCCTTTTTGCAAATAATGCCAGCGGAGCACCCTCATCATGCACACGTATACATACATACGGGGACAGACAGACTGATTGACACGACAGACAGATTGCCACTCACAGATACACAAATACGCACGCAGACCAGACACACACTCATGCATTATCGTTGGGGCTCCGCTAAAGAGTGCTAAGTGATAAAAATTGTTACTAAAACGGAATTGTGATGATGAAGCAGCCAAGAGCAACCAGCAGCAACAACAACAGCTGCCTGTTAACCCCGCACCGCAATCGCACTATCAACGCCATCATCATAGTCTCATTGTCGTTGTTGGTGTTGTTGTTATTGTTGTTGTTGCTTTTTGTGCTATTGTTGTTGTCGTCACAGCCGCTAGAGCTCTTGCCATAGCTAGTAGTGTGGCTGTTGCCCAGAAGAAGACGACGACAACAGCACATACGAAGACGTAGAAGGCATGACCCGCGCAGAAAGACGGACGGGCGGGCGCATAAAGCAAACGAACGAAAGAATAAAAGAAGCAAGAAATCGGAGGAAGAAGAAGAAGACGACGAAGCAACAGCAGAAAGCGCACAAAGAGAATAGAAGCAAGCACACAAAAGAGAATGGCAAGTGGCTTACCCGAAGAAGAAACATAGGACGAGAAACGATGGTAGAAGTATTTAATTGTAGAATGATGCGGTGTTGTGCGGTGCGGTGGTGGGCTTTAGTTAGTATGTCGGTCCCTCTGTCTGTCTGTCTGTCTTACAAATAATAGTAGGCAAGCATACCATGCTAGAGGAGTGAAGCGGTGCGGCGCAAGCAACGAAAAGATACGTAGAAACTGAGAAAACGCTTGCTAAAGCAAATATAAAGAAGTACGTAAGTATCTTGTCGATACAATCGGTGCGGTGTGACCCGGTATCAGCGGTGGCGGCGGCGGTTGTCGACAACGACACGACGACAATCAGGAGTACTTTGTTATTGAATGTGGTTGCAACAGCAGGGGAGTGAACAAACATTATTATATGGATGGATAACATGCTTCTTCTTCCTTAATTCTACCATATTTTAGTTTTTAGGCCAAAACTTTTTGACTGATGGTAAAGGGTGGTTGGTTGGTTGACTATCAATATAGCAATTACAATTTACAATAAGGAGTTTCTATGGGATTTACTTATTTTTAATATTCACATTTATTTTGTATATTCTAATATTGTTTCTTTTTTACCCACTTTAACAGAAGAAGCTGTGAAACCGGCAGATCTGAAACAACCAATTGTCTTCACGAAGCGACAAACAAAGAAGTCCACTGAAACTGAAGAGAAATCCAATAAAGAAGGCACTTCAAAGAAATCCTCTAAAGTAAAGAAAAATAAGTCAAAGGCTTCTAGTAGCAGCAGCAGCAGCAAAAGCAAATTATCCTTTAACGCAGACGAGGAAGACGAAGCTGCCGAAGAGTATTAGAATAGAAGAAGGAGGATACTACTGCTGCATATGTTGCTGCAACTTTAGATGATTTCAAAGGTGAGTACAAAGTATGTTGATCAAACGATACTCATTGCCTCTTCTCTTCTCTTGTCTATGTGTCTTGTGGCGTTGCAATATCCAAATGGAATGCAATTTTATGGGATGTCAAACAAAACCAATTGAACTTCTATACATTTCAAGTGGGCAGTTATTCTATGGAAATGATTCAACTTCAAGAATAAAAAAGCTTGTTATATTGCAAGTTTATTCCTATGAGAAGTATTTATTCTCAAATTTCATACTCAGTATTCGTCATAGTATCTAGATACATATGTACATATTTGCGTTTTGATACATTATTGTATTTAATTCTCACAAGGCAAAAATGTAGCTTTGTGATAAACATAAACATTTTTGAAATGTGTTACCTTTTATTTCTAAAATTTCAATCAAATATGAAATTGTTTGTTTGCGGCGAGTTATGAATCATGCATTCATTCTATGCATTTTGGATTTATTATGTATAGATGGATTTTCTTATTAAAAAGGTAACGAAACCGATCTTGTATGATCCATTAGAGTTAAAACATTTTTTTCTTCGCTTTTTTAAAGATTCAATGTATTTTGACATGACATTTATATTTTGTAAAAAGAAACCAATCATGTAGCTTGAAAAAGGATACAAAGCAGAATTGTATAATATCCAATCAAGTTAGGCAAACCAAAAATCTTCCCTTTTAAAGCTTCAAACCTTGATATTTCAACTTAACTTAAATTAGTGATACGTGTTTCTATTCAATTAACATAAAAGAAACAACTTGAATGTATAAAATTATAATTTCTTTTCTTAAAATTGATACTTAATGTTGACTAATTAATATGACTTCTTAGTAATTTAATAATTCTCAAGAAAAAATGTATATTGTTTTTCAGAATTTTTTAAATGACAGAGCAATTTTTGATGGGTGGATAAATGCATGAAATTGCATCGCCGTCATTGTCATTGTGATTATTATAAAATGATCTTGTAATTTCACAAGTATCTAAGAATTAAAGTATTTTCCTAACAATTATGAGCTACAAATAAATGGCATGCAATAAAAAGATATCTTAAGAAAGAAATCGTTGTCTGTTATCAGGTAGATA
Source organism: Amiota minor (assembly GCA_037043295.1). Lineage (NCBI taxonomy): Eukaryota > Metazoa > Arthropoda > Insecta > Diptera > Drosophilidae > Amiota > Amiota minor. Next base: position 7,017 of record JBAMAW010002040.1, on the reverse strand, counting down.
AATTTATATATTGAACATAAATATTTAATTTGTCAATTTCTTCCTAAAAAACAAGTATCATTAGAACGAAGGTTTTTTCTGCCTAAATATTAAAGGGAACCCTATTGCAGAGACTTCGTTGTCCATCCGTCCGTCCGTCCTCGGGTCATATCTCATGAACCGTAACAACCAGAGAGTTGAAATTTCCACAGGATGTTTAGTTTTATCCGGCTTCAGCAACAAATACTAAAACTAAAATATTTTCAAAAACTTAAAGGGTCCCCATACAAAAACATTTTGGTTTGTATGGCAGCTATACGATCCAATAATCTCACGATCTTGAAATTTGGGAAGTTGGTGGTTATACATAAGAAACTTATATTGTCGAAATTTTAGTTTGAGTGGACCACTAAGGAGGGTACCTCCCATACAAACCCCATTAAAATTCAGGTTGTTATTAGAAAAACTTTTTTGTGTTTTGTCCTATCGAACTGTAATTTAGACACTAAATAAGCGCTGTATATCTATTAGAATCAGCATAATCGGACGACTAATGGAAGTACGTACCTCCCATACAAACCCCAATCTGGTACGGAACTCTCTGTGTATGAGTTTTCCTCGCACTTGGCCCATTTTTTTTTTAATTTATATACAAAAACAGCAATACTTTTGCGTCATCAAAGCATTCATTCGTTAATTTTAAAACCAAAGTTTTGTTAATATTATTAACGATGCAAGAAATGTTCATATCTTAACCATATCAAATATTGCTCAAATCCCATCGTTTTAATTTCTGGCAGTTAATCCTAAATATTCACTCGGAACTCTTTTTTCGATAACATCAATGTGGGTCAAAACGTACGAATTATTTTGTGCCATAACATATAAGTACTCTATGGGGTCTCAGACCCTGAGTTCCATATATGTAATACTGTTTCACAATAGTGTAAAAAGTGTAGCAAAATTAAATGCTCCAATAATTGACAGGCATGAAGTATTTTTACAAGATTGCATCAAAGAAATATTTAATATAAAACACTGATCGACATTTCAGTAAATGCAATACTACGAACTAACAAAATAACTTACATAGCACAAAATATCAGCTTTCTCTACAACCTATTCCATTCCAAGATATATGTATGATTGACTCATGTTTTGCCATGTAGATCAAGAAAGTATTGTTGAAATTTCTAGAGCATTTCCAAATGTATACTTTAGTCACGTTTATAGAATGGAAAAGTTAATATATATATGAATAAGATATGTGTATAGGATGTAAACTTAAATTGTAGTTTATTCCGATAGTGTCAAGTCTCTGAGACTGTTTATTTTTCAAAATGGTTATATAACAGATATACAATATCTTATAAGAATAAGTAAAACTTTACTGAATGATAGATGAAAATAGTATTTTAGTTAAGCTAAACTCCAATTTTTTCCTATTATCTTGATATATAATCAAGAAAAAGGGGGAAAAATCATTAAAATCCATGCCAAGATTTGTAACCTTACAAGAAAGAAACTCATACCATGGGGAAAGGTCATTTGTATGTATAACATAATCATCGTTCTTCTTGTTGTTGTAGCTGTTTTTGTTGTACTTGTTGTAAGGTATTGAGTTATAGTGCTGTATGGAAGGATGGGATGAGATGGAATGGGAGTTGTGTTGATGAGGTCTGGTCTGGTCTGGTCTGGTATATACTTAGTTAGTTTTGGGTATTAATGAACGAAATAACGAACGATAGCTGGATGGATGAATGGATGGTATGAACTACTATTACCATTCCTATTACTAGTTGCTGATCACGGGGGTGGGTATGTGGTAGATAAGTTTCCGATACATACGCACACACACACACACAGACAGACAAACGCATACATGCACGGATACATACACAATGTCATACACATGCATACCATCCATATATGTATGTATGTATGTGCATGCATTTAAATTTGTGGATATATCAGAAAAAGAGTATAATATCTATATAATGAGCGAGAGATATGTCTGAGGGGAGAAGATGTTAAAACTTTCGTGTTTGTATGTATGTATGCATATGTGAGAGTATGGCAAAGAAAACATCATTGAGGGAATTATATATTTTTAAAGTTTAGGTGGTTTCACAATACTGATAATGATTGTGATGACGACGATGGCGACAGCGATGGTGATAATGATGAAGTTGAGGTAAAGTTTCTATTGAATAACGCCACCACCACCAAAGCAACCCTGCAATGATTCTCTTTATTTTATTAGGCTTCTTATGTAAGCGTAGAAGGAAATTCGGAATTGGAAATTTTTGTTCACCCAAATGTGTTGGCATAAAAAAAAAATAATAATAATAATGCTGATCTTCTTACGTTGAGAAAAGTATAATGATTACTAGAATTTGCTATTTCACTGATGTTTGATGATTTTCGTATCTAAAAACCACCTGTGCTCAGCAAAATAGAAAGAAAATATCAACATGGCAAAAAAAAAAAAAATATGCTTATCTAAAATTAAAAAGAAGAAAAATCCCATAATTTATGCATAAAACTTCAATAGTTTGATCTTTGGGCGGCAAAAAAATTTGTTTCAAATATTTGAATTTGGCGCGCGCTTCTAACTTAGCCTCAATCAAAGCCAATAGTAGCTAGCATATCACAGCACACATTGACAAACGTCGTTTCATAGATGCGCGCACACACACACACACGCACATACTCACTCATGTGAACGCACAAACAACAACAAATTCTTTGATGATGAGAGTCGAGCAATTGAATTGAATGGAAAAGTAAAAAGTATCTCATCATCACCATCACCATCATCTCAACTAACCAACGTGTGGCTTGCCTGCCCACCTATGTATCTATGGCAATGCTTAGCCCTGCTTGCTGCTGCTTTTGCTTAATTTTTCTCATCTCTTTTGTTGTGTCCATTTCATTCGTGGCGGTTCATTCAAATGTCAGCAGTAGCAGCAGTATTTGTTGTGTGTCTTTTTTTGACATTTCATTTTGCTTTGCATTTTCTTCTCAATGCTTTCGGTTCGCATTTTCCGTTTTTATTTTGTCTTGTGCCACAACTGTCAAACCAACTGGAATTCGCTTTTAATTTAATCATTCGCTATTTTTGAGCGCGCCACCTCTGAGAATGAATTTATGTACTATATTTTATTTTGCTTCCCGAACTCTATTTGTTAAACACACTCGGTAGCTCTCTCTCTCTCTCTCTCTCTCTATCTCTATCAATAACATTGCAGCGGCGGCAAGAACAGCCGGCAGTGTGAGCAAACCATTTGCAGTGTTGCTTTGAATTGAAAGTATGTGGCGCAAAATTTTCTTGTTGGAATTAAATTTGAAATTTTTGTTTAAATTTTTTTAAGGAGCCAGTTTTTGTTAATAAGTTTCTTAAATATAATTTAATTATGACACATCTTTTTGGAAATTATGTTAATTGTGTGAAATTTGCATAAAATTATTGTTTGATATTGAAAAAGAGTTTCTGGTGATTAGATTAGTGTTGCCAACAATGCACATTTGGTCATTGCTGGCAACTCTATGCAGTGGCGCGCTTTGTTTTCTTTTTTTTTAGTATTATTGAGATGGTGGATTCTCTGTTGCTGTTGCTGCTGTTGTTGTTGTTGTTATTACCATTGCCAATCACCGTGTTTCTCTTGCTTCTTGCCGCTGAAATCCAGTTCGCTCAGTTTAGTTGTGTAGTTGTTGGCTTTGCTGACGTTTGAATCGAATATCGTTGTTTGTTGTCCGTCGGTCGCATAGTTCGTTTCTTTGATTCTCGTTTCATTTGTTGTGTTTGTTTTTTTTTTTTTTTTTTTTGTTGTACTCAGATTAACTAACTTAACTTGCGCGCGCTTACCAAGAGGTCCATCCTTTCATATTCCTCTTGTGACTTCCGATGTAGTGCCAACGTTATTTGCATTGTATCGCTCGCTATCTATTAACTCGACCGACCAACGTCTGTCTCTTGAACCGGCTTGAGTTTGTTTTTAAGACTAAAAAGACTATTAGCTAGCATTTCCTTCTTCCTACACAACTTTGTCATCATTTCTTTATTATACTATATAAATATATACACACACAAACGCGCGTCATCTTAAGAACCAAAACTTCAATTTTTATCCGCGACCTACTACTCAATACCAAATTTCAATAAATGGAACAAAAATATTAGCAGCAGACTAAAAATTTCATAATTCTAAGAAGTAAGTTTTATATTGCAAATCATCATTTTTATCATGCAAAAGGAACAATTATTAGATATGTAGATAGATTTAAAGATATTTTTAAAATTTAATTTTGATTTATTTATAATAAAATTGCATTGTTTACATTCTTATTTTTGTTGCTTAAGAAACCAAATTACTGTTCGTAACCAGCTGCTGCTGCTGCTGCTGCTGCTGCTGGCTGATACTTCTTATTTTTTATTATCCAAAAAATGTTATATTCTCCATGCTTTTCTTCTTCTTGTTCTTATACTTCTTCTTCTTTCATTTCTTATTTTTGTTGCTGCTACTATTGTTGTTGTTGTTGTTGTTGCAGACTGGTCTGAATATCACATTGTGTGCAGTTTAGTTTAAACACGCGCACACATACAAACTCACACAAACGCACACATCCATACAAAAGTTACAAAAATACACCTTCTTTTATACTCCACTCTACGGCGCTACCACCATGCGTTGTTGTTGGCTGCTTGCCTATCATCATCAGCAACAACAACAACAACATTATTGCTTTCAGTCTGTTCATACTGCTACTGCTGGTACTGCTGCTGCCGCTGTCCTCCACCCGGCCGCATGTTTCTTTTCTGTTTATTCGCTTCATGTCGCTTTTTCCCCGTCCGTCTGTTCTGTTCTGTGTTAGTCTGTCCGCCAGTTCGTCTGACTGTCGTTTTGTCGTTGTCGTTGTTGCCGTCACTGCCACCGCCACCATCAACACATTGCGTTCGTAACTATGTTTGCTTGCTAGCTTGCCAGTGTGTTAGTGTATCTGTGTGAGTTGCTTGAATTAGTGTGAGAGTTGTGTGAGTTTTGATGCTGTTATTGTTGTTGTTGTTGGTGGTGGTGCCAATGTAAAAACGCGCAGAAAATACATACAAACATCTATACAGACATATATATCTTTCTATATATGTACATACATATATATTCACTGATGTATTTACATACACACAGACAGACAGACAGACACACATAATCATAGCATACATAGATAAGTATCAAAGTATGTATATATTTGCTACATACATATGTATCTATATATACAAACCTATTTTACCTACATAAAAAGGCTAAAGATCCCAACACCATCCAGCAGTAATGTATGTATATAAGTATATTATATATCTTCACCTTATGAACTGCGTCATTTTTACATACAAATAGTATATAATCCTGTACATACAACAGATACATATATATATGTACATATGTAGGTATATAGATACATATTTAATTGTATGTAGTCGTCTAAGTTAAATAAGTATAAAATAATATACTCTTTGTACGTCGTAATCCAATATGGCTGCCATTTTGTTTCTGCTTCATTTTCAGTTTGCCGTCTGTCGGTCCATGCGTCCGTCCGTAAATAATTTTATTTTGTTTATTATTTTTTGCTTATTGAATGCTATTGCAATTTTTCGTGTCCATTGGCACTTTTGTTGAAAGTTTAAATAAATAAATTTATACCTATATTTTAGATATTCTAGAAGTTTTGTCTATAAATACAAGATCCTTATCTATCACCGTTTACCTATAACTTTGAAATTTATCAAGAAAAGATTGATACTCAAAAATCTTGCCTTACTTTCAAAGTTTATTATAATATATTCTCAAGTAATCTCTTAGTAATCAAATTCTTGTTTTCAATCAATCTTACAACTACAAAGCTAGGAAAATTTTAGTGTAGTTAGCACTTATTAACTTCATAATTTACAGGGTTCTGTAAAGGGCCTTTTACACGGTCATAACACCTAGTTTTCCTACGTGTATAAAGTAAAGGAGACTGAGAACAGATATGTTTCAGTTCAGTTCTTAGAAACAAAGCCCACAATGCCTGATGTCAGTTCTCTTGAAAATCTGGCACATACACAGGATATAAAAAGAACTGAAAACTGAATGAATCTGGCAAATATGTACAAACTTTTTTGAACTATAGTAGCAAATTTAGAAAACCTGACTTTAATGATCAACATTTGTATCTAGTATTTTATCAGGTAATCTTTTTTTTTTTACAAAGTTATATAGATCTCCATTTAGCTACTTCAAATATTATTTTGTATAAACAATAGAATTCCTCTGAATCGATTAAAAAAAATCTTTAAAAATCAATGTTCAGGATTTCAACTACAAAACTTGAAGGGATTTAGGTACAAAGCTAAGTAATTAACAAACTAGTAGAAGAACTTCGTAATTTCAGCTATAAAGGTCCAGATGATTCTTAGGTAGTCACTTAGTCAATATTATAAATCTTCTGATTTACTTTAAAGATCTTTATCTAGAAACTTCAACTTCTACTGCTTTGAATTGTTTCGCCATATGTTTTTATAAAACATATAATCAAACAATAACAGCAGCATCCATACATCTTTACTTATATTTACTGATGACTTGTTTTTGATTTAATTTTTAACAGAAATCATTGAAGGACTAATAGAAGACCGAACTTAAAATAGTGTGTGAAGATTACAAAAGTCAAATGACTGAAGTTGATGCCGTCTTGCCAGAGGGTATATCCTCAGCGATGCCCAATAAAAATGCTGAGACAAATGAGAATATAACAACGGAGAATCATAAGACAACAATATCAACACCAACTTCACCAACAACAGAAGATGATATTGTTGTTGCACTTACAGAAGCGGTTATTAAAAAAGATAGCCCGGAAAATGATGCGGTTGCTGATGATGATGAAGACGGGAAGGCGGTCAACGATGATGACTGCAATAGTAATAGCAATAACAATGAATGCAGTAGCAATGGCAGTAGCAGCAATAATCATTTGAATGCCAATAAAATCGAAAATGCA
>JBAMAW010002039.1:0-10205 GCA_037043295.1 Amiota minor | reverse complement strand
GAAGAAAATTAGACACAAAGAAAACAACGAAACACACACAATGACATGGCGAAACGACGCACCGAGATTTGCAGTCACGTTTTGCGACATAGAGGAGTTGATTCGACTATCTGATGGAAGCGACGCCAATCTAGTCGAAGAGTGGGTAGCGGGATTTGAGGAACAAGCAGTCTTGATGTGCTGGAACGACATGCAAAAACTGATATTTGCAAAGAAGGACTGAAAGGGATTGCAAAGTCGTTTTTGCTGAGCGAAAGAAGATTAAATTCGTGGAAAAAATTGAAGATCGCACTATTGAGCGAATTTAAGTCGACAGCTAGTAGCAAACAAATTCATGCCCAGTTGTGTAAGTGTAAGCAATAAAGTAATGAAGGCGCTTTGGAATATTATTATAGTATAAAAGATATTGCGTGGCGGGATAATGTGGAAGTCGGTGCACTCATGCAATATGTTATGAACGGCGTCAACGAATTCGCGATAAATAAAGCAATGTTGCACGGCGCAAAAAACATAAGCGACTTTAAGAGCAAATTAAAAGATTAATCTATTTGCAAAAAAAGCAAGAAAAACTGTGATGCTCTTGGAAAAAAAGGAGACGGCGTACTCAATAACAAAAAAGAAGTGATTTGCTGCGATTGTGGTACTAAAGAGCATGTGTCGTCAGATTGTGTTAACAAGGAAAAAGACGGCAAAATGTTTTAACTGCGGCCAAGCAAAATGATTGCGGGAGAGGCTGGGAACGGTTTGAATATGTATCTGATACAAGCAAAAACGAATCTGTCATGCAAAGAAGTTGCAAAGAAAAACAAAAAGTGTGTAGCTCTCTTTGTACACGGGAAGTAAATTTAATGTAATAAGAGAAGATTTGTACTTCGAAGTGGGTAAACCTAAGCTAGAAGAAAGCAACATAGCGCTTATTGGTTTTGGCGGTGATCGCAACGCAAATACTATAAAGCCTAAGGGAGACTTTGAAGAAAATATATTGATCGACGACGAATCGTTTATACTATGTTTTCAGGTGGTAACAGTTAGATGCCTGGATGTGAAACTAATTATTGGCCAGGAACTGTGTCAATATGCAGAAATTCCTTCCAAAGTGTCGAGGCGAATCTATTTAAAATCGACGCGATCGAAGAGGTGTACGAACCGAACATGAACGATGAAATCTGTCAGATCATTAAAAATAAAGTGTTGTCGCACTTTACAAACCTGTCTAATTAAATACAGATACACACACGTATTAAATGTCCTCTGTTCACGACGCTTTCTAGTAGCACAAGCAAGTACAACCGATGAACAAATCGACGAGTAGTTTTACGGGACGACTAATTGAAGAATCTAATTCCGAATCGCAGTGCAGTCGTATTGGTTATTAAAAGCGATGGCTCTCCCAAACTTTGCGTGGATTATAGACGAATTAATAAGATTTACCCATTACCTCTGATTGATGAGCAGCTAGATAGACTTCAAGAAGCGAAGAAACGGTTTTTTCACGAGTCGGTTGCAGATTCTAGCAGAAAGTTTACATCATTTGTAAGCTCAAAATGATCAATACCAGTTCAAGAAAGTTCCTTTTGGTCTATCAAACTCACCGGTAGTATTTCAAATACATGTCAACGCTATTTTTCGACCATTGACTCGCTAGAGGAATCGCACTACCTTATGTTGATGACGTTATCATCCCGGCCAAATACGAAAGTTATGCACTAGAATTAAACATTAAAAAATGCCAATTGCTACAGACGCGAATAAAGTTTTTGGGCCACATCATTGAAAATCAAAAGCTGTATCCATCACCAGGAAAAAGTTGATACTGTTTCAAGATTCAATACGCCTCAGTCACCAAAGCAACTTGAGAGTTTTTGGGCCCGACTGGATACATTAGAAAGCTTATTGCTCATTACGCAAGTATTGCAAACCCGTTAACTGGATCTAACGAGAACCAAGTAGAAAATTTAACATTGGTCCGGAAGAAGAAAATGCTATATGCTCTTTTGAAAAAACTATCAATTTCTAATCCATGTTTTAGCAATATACAACCAACGTTACGAAAGCGAACTTCACACAGATGCAGGCGATAGACGGTTGTGATGCTGTACTTATGCGAAAAATCCCCAGATGATGGCCAATGGCACCTAGTTTATTTTATGAGCAGACAAGGCGACGGACTCTCAGCGTAAATTTGCAGGTTACGAGTAAGAAATTCTTGCTGTTATTGATGCTGTAACGAAGTTCAGAGTTTACCTGTTGGGCATCCGATTCAAGATCATCCCCGATTGCAATGCATTCACGAAGACGTTAGAAAAACAAAGCTTGTTTACAAGAGTGGTACGATGGGTTCTACTGTTGCAGGAGTTCGATTATAAAGTTGAACATCGATCTGGTTGCCGAATGAAGCATGTAGACGCACTGAGCCGATACCCAAAAATACAGAAGTATATTGACTGTTGCATACCGTGCATACTAAGTAACCGAAAGAAGGGAAGCAAGAGGGTCTACTCCATCCCCCACAAAAAGAAGAAGTACCACTTCACATATATCACGTCGATTTCTTGGGTCCGTTGGAGTCAACGAACAAAAATTATAAACACATACTAGCAGTAATGGACGCATTTACGAAGTTCTGTTGGCTTCATCCTACTATTGTATATCAACAACAGCAAATGAAGTAATAACGATGCTGCGCAGCCAGAGTGTTGTATTCGGAAATCCAGTCTGCATTGTAAGCGACAGAGGAACAGCTTTCACCTCTCAAGATTTTATAGGTTACTCCAATGACGAAAACATTAAATCGATCAAAACGACCACAGGTTTGCGAAGAGTCAACAGACAAGTCGAGAGACTCAACGCTGTAATCATTGCCGTTCTTTCAAAATACAGTGTCGATGATCCTTCGAAATGGTGTAAGCAAGGTCGTTCCCAGTGTACAACAGGCGATTAGCTCGACATTTACTGATACAACACCACTCGAGTTGTTGGTTGGCATAAAAATGAGAACAATTGAAGATCACAAGCTATGAGAGCTAATCAACAAGGAGACGCTGGAAATATTCACGGATAAACGCAAAGATTTACGAGCAAAGGCGAAGTCACACATTTTGAAATTACAGAACGAAAATAAGAAGGCATATAATTTACGACCCAAAGCAGCAAAGCGATATGACGTGAGCGATTCGGGATCTGACACAATTTGGTAGTGGCTCAAAACTTAAGTCTAAGTTTTTGGGGCTATATCAGGTTGTTAAGGTCAAATGTAACGTTGCCTATGATGTGCTAAAGGTGGGCAACAGTGAAGGTCCGAAAAATACAGCAGCATGCGCAGAGTGAAGCCATGGTCCACGTGCACAGGAAACACCGATGACGACGAAGCATTCGAGGCGAATGCTTAGTCAGAATGTGAAATGATCCAATAGCAACAACAATAGAGGAATCTATGACAACGCAGATCACAACAAAAGTTCAACAAAGTAATGCATTTCGAAAATAAGAAAATTAACAGTAAATCAAAAGACAAGGGGAAATAACAGCTAATTTGCCTTACATTTCAAAGCAGAGCAATATTCGCACACAACCGACCTATTGAAACAACAGGATCATTCTTGTATTTGATAGCAGGATCGTAATTCATGGCAGAATTTAACTTATTTGGCCACAATGTAGAAGTTCTCATCGACCAACAATTCTAGGCCTCTCTGAGATCTGCGTCTATCTCTAGCATAATGAAGACAAATTTCACGTTCGACAGAGGATTCTCTATTTCTACGCAAAGAACTCATTGATCTTGCATAGGACACTCTTGTTTCCCATTCTTCGTTAGTTTCATTATTATTATTATAAACGACATCTGTGAGCGTTATATAATACTTACTTAGTTATACTTCTTTTTACTTGTTTTTAAGGTCGTTTTCATAATTACTGTTAGCTTAGGAATGATATTTTTAGGTATCTGCCTCAGAACTTTGTTGGTGCTGACATCAAACTCAAGAGACTTATTAAACTTCGGTTTCATTATTTGTGCATATACTGTTACGAGGTAATTTCAATTTCATTGTTGAATAGACATATGACTTAAGAGTGTTTCCAAGAAATTCTTCAAAATCTCTGCTACTTTTGGCCCACGTATTATCTGCTTTTTAACTGGTACATTCGTTTGTGCACCCTATTTTGTATTTTTCTAAAGCTCGTAATTAGGAGTGATACATGAATCCTTGGGGTCGGATTAGAAAATCCAGATCTCAAAAGTATTCGTAGTAATCGAATCCAGAGTATTAATCTATAGTATGAATCCAAAGCCGAGTACGAATCCAATGAATGCGAATTCAAAATATGTATTAAGAAGTAACTTAGTAGAAATAGTCCACAAAGACCTCTCATCTGACCATCTACCAATACTAGGCAAGATTAAGGCGAGCACATCAACTTCTAGCGGGCAAACCCTGCAGTATTCAAATACAAACTGAAAGCTGTTTAGGTGTCTTCTCAATCAATCCTGTAAAGGCTTATTAGCCAATGTAAGCATTAATTCCAATTCTACCGGAATTGACTCCACGATAGACCTATTGACATCAAACATCTGGAGCGCAATTGACATAACTGTACCCAAAATTACTAAGGCTCATACGCACATTTCCAATATTCCTGACAGTGTTAGAGAGATAATTAAAGTAAGAAACATAACCCAAAGGCAATGGATAAGAACATTCGCTGCTGCTACTGCTCTTTACTGCTCTGGCTTCAATTACAGTGTGATTAAGCATAATCTAGAAAAAACCTTACTTCTTCGCCTTCCTTGGTCACACTAACTTAACCCAAAAACATCTCTTTGATTACTCCTCAAGTAATGTAATCTAAATGCCACATTATACGTCCAGCATTCCTTTCTGAATGCCCCCATTTCAACACCCAAAGACGCTTTCAATTCCCTCCTCTGTTCCTATTCTTTCTCTATCTAACTAATAAATTTTTTGAAAGCATCAGTATAATATAATCTAATATACTAAAAAAATATAATATTTACAAGTATATATTTATAAACCACGTTATTAGAAGTGAAACTTCTTAAAAACAGTCAGAGAGAACTCATCTCAACATCTGTCGGACCGTCTATATATTGCTTTTGGTTTCTTTGGCGTGTCTAATTGTTGTTGTTGTGTTAAATAATTTGCTTGCGTTTGCCGTTTGCCTCCTTTTGCACATAAATTAGATCATCAACGGGCTTCTGTGTGTTTCTTGTACTCTTTTCTTCGTACATTCCCTTGTTTTTGTACAACACACAAGCTGTTTGTTGCATGTTGTTGTTATAAACATATTTATACATACAAACTGCATGTTGTTGTTTTGGAAATGTAATCTCTTTTATTTATTATTTGTTGGGGATATGGAAATAGAAATACACATTCTGTGGAAATTTGAAGTCTCTACCTACCGAACCGCACGTTCATGAGATACAGCTAAACAAAAAACCTGATGATTTGTATTTTCTTCAGTCAAATTGTTAGAATAAATTTTTCCCCAAAGCCGCTAAAGAAGTTTCACTTCAAAAAGAAATATATATATCTAATTAAATCATCAACAATGTAAATTAACTTTCGGTATAATTTGTAACTATTAACTACATAGAAAGTAAGCTTAAGGCCAGTGTAGCTACAGCTTTAAATTATTTTAGTTAGTTTGTATTTTTATACAATATTACATCAACCTATTTATAACTAGTGAATAAATGAATACATCTTCGCCTTATACTTCCACAAGTGGAAAATAATGCGATAATAATAACACATGTAAAGCAAGTGCTTTGTACTTCAGTCGGAAGCGAATGCCCTGCCACCTACCGAATTACAACTTGCAGCTTAGCTCTAAATCCATCCAATGAGAAAATAGCTTTATATACAGCTTGAATTAACTTTTGGACCAAAAACTAATCTCCAATTTACATATAAGCAATTTATAAAGCAAATAAAACAATAGGAAGACTTTATCTTTATATATAAAAATGAATGTTGAAACCTGTACGAACACTCATCAGTTGAAAACGGCTGAACCAATTTTGATAATTTTTTTTTTTTTTTTTGTTATGGAGCCAAAAAGATGATTTATGCTTTAGTTGGACCCGGTAGGTGGCGCTGTTATCGAGATACAAGCACTGTTTTACCAAATTTTTAGCATTTTTGATATGAAAAATTTTTGTTTCGGTAGAGTGAAATTTGAAATCGTCAGAGGCAATTTTGGTTAATGCTTTTCTTGTCGATATCAGAAATTTAGCAACGCGTGGCTTGGCTAGTGTTTAGATGCGGGACCGGTCATAAACCAGTTGGTGAAAACGTGATGTTTAATTTTCAAATTTTGTTTTGTTTTTTTTAGTTTTTATATTTTTATAAACGCTTTGTACAAATATGTGGCAATACATCAAATCTCACAATGTTATCGTTGCTAGGCATATGGACTTATGAAACGGTACTGTGAAAAGAGATTCCGTTATGTGAAATGCGGCAAACCCCTTTGCCATGAACCTTACATTTCTTACTGGAAGGTTTGTGGTGTTTACTAGCACATTGTTAGCAAGCGCCCGCCATAAGCAAACATTCGGATACAAGACCAGTTGCAGCAACAACATCAGAAGGCACAACAGAAGCCTATGTAGCAGATGCTGCACCAACAGCAGTAATTACAACATAACCAACATAAACAGCCGCCACAGCAGCCTATGCTGCAACCACAACACAAGGAACAAAAACAACAGCTACAGAAGCCGCGAAAAAAACAGCAACAGCAACAGCATCAGAAATCAAACCAGCAGAAACACCTAATCCTTCAATCCAAACAACAACAGTAGCAATTACAACCAATTCTGGGCCAGAATTCTTAAAGGACCAACATCATTTGTCATATCAACAGTGGAAACAAATGCGGCAACATCAACCAGACCAGCTATTACAGCAACAGCAGCAGCAAGCCCAGTTGATAACTTTCTCCAAGTTTGAAGCGTTGAGGGCCAAGCTCATGAATAAGCAATCTCACCAGCAACTAGCTCAGACGGCATCTGATGTCAAGTTTGATGCTTTAATGGCTAAGCTTGACAAGCTTTTTGACAAGCAATTGCAGATGATGAACATCGTGTCTGCCCTCACTTCACGCATTTTTAGCAGTTATACAGCAGTCTCCTCAGCAGCCCATGATGCAGCAACACTACAAGCTGCACCACCTGCTACGCCTGTCACTCTTTTCCAACAATGAGTCATATAGGTCTGCGCATTTTGGTTTGGAATGTCAATGATCTGACCAATAAAGCTCTTGATATGGAGCTGTTTATACAGAGGCACAACATCGACATCATGTTAGTTACTGAAACTCACTTTTGCTCTAGGTCGCATTTTAGGCTGCTAAGGTACGACATAGAAAATCATCCTGCTGATCGCATCTATGGCACAGCAGCTCATCTCATCAAATCATGCTTAAAGTACAGTCACCTCAAAAATATCTCCTTAAACTACGTTCAGCGTGCTGCTGTTAAGGTTATCAGTGATCAGGGTGAAATCGTTATTGCGTTATTGGTAGGATGTGCAAGAATTTCCAAGCCTTTTTAATGAGCTTAGCCACAGGTTTCTGACTGCTGGAGACTGGAATGCTCTCCACCGTCTGTGGGGTGCTAGAAACTCCTCCCTTAGGGGAAGGGCTCTTTCGGATTGTATTGCTAGCTCTAATAAACAGATCCTTGCTACTGGTGGCCCCACGCACTACCCCTATAGAAGGAACCCGACACCTACTGCAATCGACGTTGCAGTATTCTCTGGGATCTGTTCAGATAATATTGCTATCTCAGATAGGATTGAGCTGAGCTCTGATCACATTCCGTTGATCATTGAGCTTTGAGTGGCTGCTCTCACCTTTGCCACAAAACCTCGTCTCATCCCCCGAAGGGCGAATATTCCTCGATTCAGCAGAGCTTGGATCAGCTCATTAAACTGAACATGGATTTCAGTTCTCCAAGTGATATCGATGACGCTGTGGAGATATTAATGCATAATATATATGCTGCTGCTGAATACTCTATGCTTAGTCAAAATCCTTGTTGCCCACCCAGACCTCCTCGGCCTCATTAACATCATTATGTTTGCAAAACTTAATCATTTCATTTTTAGTTATTTATATTTGTTGTTTGAAAGGCCACAGCAAAGCGTGGCTGGGCAAAGCTAGTTAACTAATAAATTTATTCATTAATGTATTTATTTATTTATAATAATTAGTTCAAATGTAAAATTTATTTATTATTATTATTTATTTTTTTATTAACCAATAATATCTAATTTAACTAACAAGCACTCACATATTTATAAAGTAAAATTAGGATTAGTGGATATTATTATTTCTTAGCTTAATAAGGAAAAATGGAAAAAAACCTTACATTGAAAGAAAACTCTTAAAAATAATACTTTGGCAGAGCAAACTTAAAAGTTAGCTTAAAAGTAGGGATCGTCACTAGATAGTGAGAATACTTGATTTTTTTTTGCTTTTTTGTTTTGGGCCATTGTAGTTTGGCACGATGAGTAACGGCAAAAACACCCCAGATTACCAAGTCGCATAGCATAATTGGGACGAAGATCGACCTAAATATTATTAGTTTATTTTTAACTGACAGTTTAGACGGACTAGCAGCCCGCCACTGCTTCGCACGGGTGGTGTACCTATCTTCTATCTATCTTTCTTCTATCTACATACGTATCCATCTACCTATCTATATAAATATGAGGGTCATTCAATAAGTACTTAGCCTCACCGCCCGATGGCGATGCTATTAAGAAAGAGTGTTACCATCGTACAGTATATTCTTTTAGTAGCCTACTGTCAAAGTTTCGGTCAATTCCCTTCATTAGTTTTGTTTTGATAGCCCTTGGAAGCGAGCGTGTGGGTCAGTTTTACAAAAATGGAAAAAGAGCAAAATCATTCCCTGATTCGACTCTGGTATAAAGATTTGGATTTTTTAAAATTGAATATTTATTGGAAATAGTGTGTTTCATGACTTTAAGAAATGAAGAGTCGTGGCGACTTCTTTTTAGCAACATAAGTTTGATTTCCGTGGAGGAAACCTTATTGATACCCTCCTTGGTGCCCGTAAACCTTTTTGAATTTGTTGAGTAACCTTAGTAAACATGTAAATAATCGTTCTTGCGCTATGTTTGTGACTTATTTACTATTACACATTCTGCACAAATTGTCCATTGTGAAGATACATCGGAAGCATACCTATAATCATTTGGGCAGTTGACTGTAGATAACGGAAATACGGCTCGCCACACGATTTTATTTTAGTCTGAGTAGTGCGCACACTGGTACCTGACACCTACCAAATTAAATTTTTAGTTGCAAGTACATTGCCTGCATCATTTTTATGTTTCTTTTCAAAAATAAAACATTTTCACTAAAAATTTGTTTTTTCCTTTTTTATTTAAGTGAAACTTGAGCACAACTCTGAGGCCAAATACCTGGGACTAGCATTGGATACGTTGAAAAAACACATACAAACTTTGTTAGCGACCTGCAAGAACATACTGCGTCGTCTCAATTGGCTACTTTGTAGCAGAAGCCGCCTGTCCCTACAAAAAAAGAAGACTGTTAACTCTCAATTTGTAGCGCCGATTTGAATTTACTGCTGACAGATTCCATCGAATGAAAGTACACAGACTTCAGAATTAGGCTCCACGCACTGTTACCGGCATAGTATGTCCGGAAAAGCCGGATATATTTTATTTTCTAGCTTTTCGCTTTTCGGACTCAAAGAGTACCAAACGGAACTCGATTATTAAGGTCTGTCTGTCCATCCGTCCGTCCTCAGATATGGACTACATACTTATAGTGTCGAAATTTCGGTTTGATCGGACCACTAGGAAGGATACTTCCATTACTTGTTCTTACTTATTTTTTATACTCTTCACGGAAGTGAATAGAATTATAAGTTTGTCATGAAGGAGAAGGAGACAAAAAAACCACATAAAGTATATATATTCTTGATCAGCTCGATTAGACGAATTGATTAAGCCATATCTGTCTGTCCGTTTTTATGTATACAAACTAGTCCCTCAGTTTTTGAGCTAGAGAGCTGAAATTTTGCACGAGCCCTTATTTTTACTATACGCAGTACATTTGTCAGAACCACCCGAATCGGACCACTAGGGGGGTACCTCCAATACAAACCGCCCATTTGAATTTAT
>JBAMAW010002036.1:0-16688 GCA_037043295.1 Amiota minor | reverse complement strand
TTAATGATTAGTATAAAGGCATGGAGAAAGGAGAATGTCTAAGCGAAAATCCCTTTTCTGTGGTTTCCATGTTTATACAAAGTCATGACTCAACAAAACAGGAAAGGAACATGGCATCAAATTTCACAAACGTCGTCAGTTTTTTATCATCATCATCATTAATAAACACCTTCTCTCAATATTACTGACAGACTGAGCCCCTAATAGTTTCACTGACTGACTGACACCCCTCTATAAATTGCGAGACAAATATTCACTGCACTTGGGACCTTCTGCATGTAAAATATAAAGATATGTTGATGCCTCTATCTGAGTGCATGCTACTTTTGTGATGATAGTCTCTACTCAGTTGCTTGCTTTTTAAATGCTTATAATACATGAGTGTAGGGTGGCAACATGTTAAGTATTCGTCATGCCATCCATGTACAGTGTTTGTTTAAAATTAAGTATTTAAAAGAAATCCTTTGAGCATTTAACATGTCTTTTGGCTTTAGGTCTTGTTTCCTTTTATACTTTTTATACTTATACTCGTACTTGAACCATATGAAACTCATATATTCAGTAAGTAGATGCACCATTTGCTATAAACTATGGTTCTGCTTTTGCTTTATAGCATAGTATACTCGTACAAGCGATGAATCTCTCTAATGGGGTTCTTCTCTCTACTATTCCCTCCTTATCACTGTCATCACATACCATTCTGTTGTGATCTGATTCTGGTCCTGTCACATTGTCATGTTGTCACTATTAAGGAACATTGACTCCCTTTTTTCAGTTCTGTTTTTTCTTTTGGCCTTTACATTAAATTAACTACTACCCAGTGACCTAAATGCATTGAAAAATTACTTCTTAAACCAATTATAAACTTGACTAAATTCAACTCCTAAACAAACATAAAAATTGTTAGAAAATTATCTGTGGTTTGATATTAAGAAACTAAAACTGTCCTTACTTTGTAGATGGAACTACAGTAAAGTTAATTAAAAAATAAAATTGAAAATTGAGTGTCAGTTAAGCTTGATTTATGCTGCTGTAGGTAACATTCTTAAATTAAGTCACATCTCGGCAAAATACACATTTATAAACAGACATACGAGTAAAACATTGGAAAAAGTGAGAGAAACGTCTAAATTTTATATCTATTCGCAGTCAATCATTGTCACGCTCTATGATAAATGCAATTCATTTAGAATGTAGCGCTATTTATGAAATATTGATCATCATCAACATCATCATTGTGTATCAAAAATTGAAGCAAGAAATGAAATAAAATCGAAACGTCCCCGCAGACTTACAACTTGAAATACTACATACTAATGAAGTAAACCTAGTACTTTTAAACCAGAAATAGTATTTGCCATATATCACTTTAAAGAAGACAACATTTTTAATATTTAATATTGCTTTCGATTGGAAGAGACAAATAAAAAGCTTAATATGTAAGAGTTAGTGTCCTTTGTGGCTTATTTTCAGTAATTTTCAGGTGCGTTTAATTAATAGAATCTATCATTGAATTGCCGTGATGGAACACAACTTCTTTATGATTAACGAGCTTTGAACGTTTCCTTATTATGTCATCACTTGACTCAACCATATTGTTTTTTAAAAGACTTGTCGCTTCCAATTCCACCAGATTAGTAATACCATTTGCTTTGGAGGTTAACCGTCCTTGTACTACTATCCAAATATGAAGCCAAGTAACATCAAATAGGCAATACACACTTTTAAAGCAGTAGCAAGTTTCTGAGCTATTGAATGCATCAATTCTTTGTGTTATCGATGTCACTCTCGGAAGCTCTTTTGGAGAAAAAAGCATCTTCAATTGAAACATTTACCATTACGGAGAGGCAACCAGTATTGTGTCCGTTTATTTTTTTTACTTTTTGTTTTGATTACTTAACTTACCATAGCTTGTCTCAAACTAAAGAAATAATGTTGCCAGAAAAACGTGAAATACCTAGTAACCCTAGGTTGGGGTTGGCATAAAAATATTGTTTGAGACGGGGTCTGCGGACTGCGTAAGCTTATTTTTAATCAAGTATAATAATTTCAAAATTCCTTAAATATGAAGTTCAAAGCAAAAGTATTCAGTTTGTAGTATGGTAGAATATTCTGTAAAACTAAAGTCATTTTGTTCAGATTATACCTAAGCAACCTTTGAAGTTGAAAAATCACTATATAAGTGAGAATATCTCAAAAGCAATTTTAGTATCATAATAAAATCTGAACTACACGGGTAAATTATTAGAAAGCAAAAAAAAATTGTATGTTTTTATTTTTTTGTTGATATTATTAAAAATGTCTAAGGAACGAATACAAAGATCTAGTGAAGATCGCAGCAGCCAAACAATGAATTGGGAACCATCTGACATGAATGAGCAAGCAAGAAATTTGACAATGAATGAAGGAGATTCTTGGTATAGTGGTCTCCATGGCTATGGTTTAGGTGAGAATAATTCGCGAAATACCAGTAATCAGGAAAGGCCATTTGAAATATTATGGCAAAGAAGTGCAACGCGAACTACTGGTAGTGAAATGCCAAGCAATGTTAGACCACCGAGAAAATTTCATAGAAATCGCCGAAATCAAAGGCGAAAGAAATTCCAAAAGCCGTTCGTAAAATCACCTAAGATTCGTTTTAAAATCAATTATAAATATAGTAAGTGTCATCGTAAGACTCATCAACAATCAGCACATCATTTGAAGGGAGTAACAGTAAATTTCAATTGTCTTACTGACGATGCCATCAACAGCGGTATTTCCAATTTAGAATTTAACCAAGCGAACGAAATGCTGCCATCAACTTGCAGGATCCAACCACCAAGAAAATGTAAAATAGAAAAGAATTATTTCCCGAGAAAACGACTACTAAACCCAAAAGAAATGCCGCCATCAGAGGTAGCGCATTTCAACGTGCCATCAGTTTGCAGGATCCAGCCACCAAGAAAATGTAAAATAGAAAGGAATTATTTCCCGAGAAAACGACTACTTAACTCAAAGGAAATGCCGCCATCAGAGGTAGCGTCTTTCAACGTGCCATCAACTTGCAGGATCCAGCAACCCAGAAAATGCAAAATAGAAAGGAATTATTTCCCGAGAAAACGACTACTTAACTCAAAGGAAATGCCGCCATCAGAGGTAGCGTCTTTCAACGTGCCATCAACTTGCAGGATGCAGCCACCAAGAAAATGCAAAAAAGACAAAAATCGGAAATTAAATACAAAAAAGCCGAGATCAAAAGCAGCATTGAAAAGGGATTTGAAATTTAATTTGAAGTATAAGGCAAAGACTGCAACTTGCAATGAGACAATTCTAGTAGTCACTAAATGGCGAAATGTTACAGCATAGTAAGGTTACTTGAAAACCAATACAATACAAACATTCATACTTAAATCAAGCGTCAAAATCGTATTAAACACATAACTAAGATCTTGTAGGTAAACTAGAGAAATAAAAATTATATTTGTTAATATTTTAAAGATTCAAGTACTTGTGTGTAATTAGAATTGGGTGGTTGTTATTGGGAAATGAAATTGGGGTTAGGAACATCAAATGTACGAGAGTGAAATCATACTGTAAAAGCGCATAATGAATATGTTGCTCTTCGCACTGTTAGTACCCATGCCGTTTTTATGACCCAATAAAAAGTGAGCTTTCGCCAAGTATTGAGAATAATGTCTCTGCTTGCGAACGAAACTACAATTTCTATTCTGTTATTGCTGTCCGTTGTACATGTTCCGATATAAGCTAATTAATTGTCGCTAGAATTGCTTTGAATTTAATGCTTTTCGCTGTCGAGCAAAAGTTCTTTACTGAGCATGTTCAACCGTCAAAGGGATCAGTTGTCTGCTCTTCTCATTCAAGGCACTTTAACAGTACCTAATACTACTTATAGGTATGTGTATAAAATCTAAAATACTGCACCATGTACAATACAACACAATTACACAATTTTCACCGCGACTTAAAAGAATCGGACGTTTAGTTTAGTCCTTCTTTTGTTGCTGTAATTTGAATACATCCTCGCCTAAATCTACTTAAATAATCTTGATCGCCGCACTCCAATGAACGCGGATGTAAATCCTTCTCTCTCATTCCTACAAGTATTAATTATATACTTACTTATTTACTTCTTCTGTTCAAAGAACCTTGCTCAAGGTTACCCCTAACAAGTCTTTGCAAATGTTTTCGATTTGTCTGAATGGAAGATCTAAGATGTGCAGCCTTTTCAGGAAGCGCATTTGCTGCTGTTATCCTGCAGATTAATTATCAGGTGGTTGACATGGTGCTCTAACCAGACAAAGTGTCTGTTGCTTTGATTGATAATGTGTTGTAAACAAGTTCCGACAAGCCACTGTGCACCTGCAATCCTCCGTAGGAGTTTCTTATGAAACCTCTGGAGGATCTCCGATTGCAGTACCCAAATCTGTATGCCATAAGTCCATACCGGTTTCAGTATGGCCATGTTCAATAGCAGCTTATTCGCAGATTGTGCTCTGAATTTGACTTATAGAGTCAATATATTTTTCAATTTTCTCTTTCCAATTGCTTTCTTTTCCACCAACTTGGCATTGTTTGAAGAAAAACCAATTACACAAATCAAAATCAATCAATTTTACTTAAATAAATTTTTAACCAAAAAGATCCATGCAACCCACATCTTATCTTCTTAACGTTTCCAATATCTGATCTACATAGGAAAATTATATTGAGTTTGTATTTCATTTCTTATATTATAAGTAATATAAATGATAATAACTTGGACTTTTCAATCTTTTAAAATTTCTTAAACGTGTCTGAAATAGATAATTATTCCAAATTTTTGACAGAACGTCAGTGTCGAAAGATAGCATCACTATAAATAGAGATCTTGAAAAGTCTTGGATGACCTTGTATATATTAAACTCTGGATTTTAATATGATTATACACAATCTTTCTAACTGAGAATTGTTAGTTTTGGTTCTGTTGTGATTTGCAACTCACATTCTGTATTTCTTCGACATCTCCTGCACACGGACATAACTCATGTTCAGACAATACACTAAGGGTATGTTGCGCCACGGGCCATAAGTGTCTAGAAATCCGATACAACAATCCGAAAGCCTAATGGAATTGGTCAATTCTACCATAAATAAAAAATTCTCAAACTCTATAATAATCACAAATTTCGAAGACATGTTCATTTTGCTTTGCAACCGTGCTTTCCTTCTTGCTACTATTTATTTATTTGTTTCACGTTTTTACATAGTTCTTCGGTCTGCCATGAAAGCACTATTATGTACAGTCCACTGATTATGTTTTTTTCCTTTTTTGTTCTTTTCGTGGTTCGTTTTTATAAAGCAACAATATTTTAATAGTATTTTTGTTTTGTGTGAACGGTACAATTAAGTCAAAACAAAAAAACAAAAAGAAAAGAAATAATAATAAAATGTTAACCGTTTATTTTCTTCTTTTCTTTGTGTTCTTTTGTTTAGGAATACAATTGATCGAATTATATTTCCTTTATGGATCTGTCTTGGATACCTTTAAATTAGCATTGAAAATGCTTTCGGATTTCGTGAAACAATGTAGTGAAGTCTGTAAACCTGTCAAAAACGGATGATATTGATGAGGATACTAAAAATTGGGCACACGAAACATACTTGTATAACAAATAACACAAAAGATACTACGAATCGAGGACAAAATTGAATAATCGCGACAATTAAATGTGAGTTCATCAACGAAAATAAGACAATTTTACAATTATAATTTTTAAATTACGAGGACTGGCACTTGTTCATGGAAGTCTATGTTCATGTGAGTCTATGAAAACAACCAACACAAAAATCCAACAAGACTTGCTGTTTCACACCTATTTTGTACTAATAATGAGGCTAACCAGGCCGTTATCGTTTAAGGCGAGTGTATTGCCAAAACTTACAAATTTTCTGTTTTCAAATTCATGTCCTTAACTAGAAAATCTTAATTTCAATGGATTCAAGTTAGCAGATAGTAATTTCTACAAATCCGACCAAGTAGACATGATAATTGGTTTGGTGATACTCAAAGCAATATAAGCACAAAACATAATTTTCGGTTGGATCATCAGCGGGCCCCTTTCTGAATCCTGTATAACATCTTCATCATCATTCCTACTATTGTATTTATCTATTTATTTAAATTTTCATATCTTCACTTATAATGAAGACGGGTGAGGGTAAACTTCTCAGCAAAGTGTTTCTATCATTTCCCTGCAACTGACAAATCAATTCAATTCATTCATTTCTAGTAACGGATACAATATCTTTTGAATCGTCTTAGGAATTGTAAGTATATTGTTTCTTTTGCTTTATGTAAAATAAATAAGATCCAATAAATTCATTTATTGTTATTGTTCAATTAAACAGTATTTAACAAGCATAGACAATAATAATTTATTGCTCAGCTTGTATTTGGATTTCATGCATGCTTAAACGCAAGTAATAATAATCAGATTTTGACAGTTCAGTTCAAATGAAATTCCACAAATGTAAGACAAAACATATAACCCTTTACTGAGCTATTGTACCATATCCAGAGAATTGAGTACTGAACGGTATTGGCAGCCATTAAATGAAGTACGACAATATTACAATAAAAGCCTTTGTTCAGATCAATTATTCGCCCACTCAGTGAATCCTTCATTTATGGTAGGTTTTACATCGTTTATTTGTCTGCATTTGATGCATTGGGGGTTCTATCTATTTATCTGCCTTATCATACTGTCAATCTGCATTTGTGGCCTTCTTTTTGTTAGTCTTTCTATATGTTGTGATGGCATGTCTACTATTGAATTGTAACTCAACTCAACCCAACTTAGTTCAATTTGACACTTTATAAATCAATATCAATAACACAATTGATACGTAAACAACCCAACAACAAAAATAAAGCCGCAAATGCACAACAAAATAAGCATGGAAACAAAACTTTAAATCCTTAGTGGCACCACTAAATTGACAAATATGACATAAAGAGGCAGAAGTTAACCCATGCACCCTTTGAGGCATATGAGTCTATTATTGTAGTAGTATATTTTAAAACAGAAAGTTCTTGCTCTTTTGTAAATGTTTATTTGCTCACTTCTATGGGCAGGGATGTATTCTGATGATGAAAGAGTATATTAAGATTGTGGAAATGTTTGTAACATCCATCAAAAGAACGGTATTATAAAATAAAATAAAACATGTAAAAGGTCAGAAGCATTCAATACCGAAGATTCGCGGCAACGAAACTGTAGAAAAGTAATTCGAAATCTGGCAACTCTCTACTATAGAATTGTACTCTCTGTACAATAGGTTTTCGAAGATCTTTACACATTTTTTGAAAATTTCAACTCTCTTGCTATTACGGTTGATGAGATATGACTCGAAGACGGACGGACAACGAAGTCTTTGCAATGGGGTTCCTTTTGGTACCCTTTGGGTCCGGAACCCTAAAAAGAAAAAGTTATCAATACTAAAGCGCCATCTCTCGCATTATTATGGAGTAATAGATCGACCCTGATATGTAATAGACTTTTCTTTCTGTTCACTAATCTAGAAGACAACAGAAACATGACGATGTTAACGTTAATGATCAAGTTATCAAGTCCTATCATCATAATGAAAAGTTCTTGAAGCTGATGAATCTGTTTAATATGTAAATTTAGGCTTCAAATCTTTTAAATCTACTTATTATTACTCTTACTGGGGTATACCAGCATCCGAAAATGTGGAAATGTGGTTGAATACGCAGATGTAATTGCTCAAGCCACTCCGTTCCAGCCAGCAGTATGTGAAGCAATCAGAAATGGTGTAACTATTCCAGCAACAACATGTAGCATTGAATGTAAATAAGGCACGTTACGACGTGTCAAGACATGGAATCGCTTAAAGATGGGAAACGCGTGGCTAAGTGGCTAGAGGGTAGAGGAGGATACTGAACTTAGTGACAAGGTGATGAACAAATTTGAACAGGAACCTAGACGCTTTCAGATCTGATACAAACAATAACTTAATAAGAAAAATTTAATTTTTTCTATATAATTTCTTTTATTGAAATAAGTACGTCTGCTCAGTTAGAGATTTAAGGAAGAAGTAAGTTTAATTCTTGTATTAAAATAGTGTATACAATACGTGAAAAATTAGGTAGTTGCCAGATTGAAAATTATATTACAACATCTTTCCTGCCAGGGGGTATGCACGTGAACCCCTTGCACCTATCTGCCGGCGCCCATGGGTACGAGTATGAATATTTTGGGAATTAATGAATTAAGGAGTTGGCATCTCTGGAAAAAATTTATGTTTCTATGTTTTTGAGAGTAAAAACTAAGACTAAGTGAAAGTTCTGAGATATTAAATTAAGTACACTTTTCTCTCTGAGTTTCATTTGATAATTACATATACGAATGATGATTAATAAAATAAATTATTTCTTTTGAATATTTACTCCATTTATAAATTCTCTGGGGAATTGTTAATTATAGGAGGCTTTTATCTTTTGTAGAATTTTTTTTCTATTTAGAAACAAAGTTAGCTAAGAGAATTTGGGGAATAAAAAGGTCTGAGCTGAAATTATATATTTCAATAAAATCATGAAGCATTCGAAAGCTGTAATTTTGATCTTGGTCTTAATGATAATCTCGAGTTGTTGTGGTAATTATTATAATACAGAAATTAAATACACATTTCTTTCTTAAGAATTCTCAATAAAATATTTTTATTACAGGATTTCCTACCAGAAAACCAAACTTATTGGAAACTACAGTAGCCTCCAAGTACCGTGATGGCATCGATGGGTTCGACAATTGTAGTTGGTCAAATATACTTGCAGATTTAAATGAAGATGGTTTTTTAGATTTTGATGATCAAGACGAGAAATATGAAGCACAAATGCACTGTAAAGGTTGAATGGTCTTAAGTGAGATCCAAACAGCCGCAATCAAACTGATCAAAAGATCAGAAAAGAAGTTTTGTTATATTTTTCTTATTTTTATTTTTGTTGAAGTTTTTATCTAACAAAGAAATATCCATAACTAAATATGTAGATGTTGATGAACAATAAAAATTTAGAAACTATTAAGTATTAAAAATTATGTGTCGTTTTGTGTTTTACAGGTGTGTGAGAAATACAAATAATGCAAATATGTTGTCATATTTTTTCCCCAATGCATCCATCCATTATGTGGGCTTTGCCTGAACCACAGAAGAGCTCAGGATCAATAGATGAATGGTTGGTTATATGCTTAGCCTCTATGCCTTCGAATTTAGTCGAGTATTAGATCTTTGGGTTGATCTAATTCGTCGAGAAGAACCAGGCAATCTACTACCATTCTTAAAGATGTTAGGCATATGAGAGTTGTGAGTTCGAGTATATGTGACTAAGCCACATTCCACACAGCAAGGATAAAAACAGGACATAAAAATTAGTAGCCATCGAACTCATTTAACTAAGTAATGAAAAATTTAAATAAAAATTAAAATAACCATTTAACTCAAAACAATCCATGATAATCAATAATTTAAACAATTAAAATACAAAACTAAGAGCATGATGCTGGCTACAAACATGGCGAACTCAGACTTAGATGAATTGAAGATTGACAACGACTGAATTGCTCTTAGAGGGATGCTTTGGGTGCCTACTCTGAAGTAATATAGAAAACGGTTCCGCAGTAAATGTAATGCTCAGATGAAAGGGAGGGAGGTTTAGTGGCTATACCACACATGTAGCCACGATGGTGGCTATAGATCCGAAGGGATTCCTAGGGATTAGCATTACACAAAAAACATCTTACAACTGGGATTTTTGGACTTTCCGAATTGAGCTCGATCCTCGGATAATTGAGGTTTAACTGTACTACTTGTATATACAAATAAATTGTTCTACATACCAGAATTAATTTTTGTTTTCAACATTTATGTATCTATTCTACTGCACCATTTTCTATTAATTAAATTATTGTCTTATTAGCTCTAAATATTTAATTGTTTTATTTCATTTTATTTTCTTTTATAAAATTTCAATTGTTCTCAGTTCTCGTTCTACAATAAGTATTATTTGTTTCGTTTGACAATTGGTTGATGAGGTGCGTAATAAATATGTAGGAAAGTAGCAACAGAAAAGAAAGACTCAGACTACGAATCACTTGACGTACACCATAGTCAACCTAGACCCATCATCCTCATTCCGAGTATCAAATTTTTCCTTCTGTTTCGTTTCTTTGGATTTGAATATATTTTCTTTGTTATGTTCACCTTTTCTTTCCCTTCCATTTATGTTTCATTTGCGTGTCACAATAGTAACACAATAGTCCTTGCTCTCGTTCTCGTTCTCATTCTCCTTTCTTCCCATTCATTGTAGCTCGTTTGTTTCTTATGCTTAAGAGAAAAACGTTTTCTTTTTCTTTAAAGAAAATAATTGTTACCCAATCGTTCAGTCAATCATTGAATTCTTAAGCTTTCATTCTCATACTCATTGCTTCTTTCATTCAAAGGATTCAAGCGAACTGTAAAAATCAAATGTATCTAAGGAAGCTATAGCAATACAATAGATGAATATAATATTTTGTTTATGAATGAATATTTTATTTTGCTTGTTGCACAATGAAGCGAGCATTCGAGCATCCTAGAATCCTCGTGTTTGTGTTTGCCTT
Organism: Amiota minor; assembly: GCA_037043295.1. Lineage (NCBI taxonomy): Eukaryota > Metazoa > Arthropoda > Insecta > Diptera > Drosophilidae > Amiota > Amiota minor. The sequence continues at coordinate 6,030 of JBAMAW010002036.1, read as the reverse complement.
GCATAATTTCTTATATTGTATTTCTTTTCTAGTTTCATTCATGGTTACTTTTTCTTTATATTGCTAACTAAATAAACTCGTCGGAAATGCCATGGTAAATGGGTGGAGAATACGAAACTGAAACGCCGCTCATTGGCTTTGATTTTGTCTCGTGTTTCTTCAAGTTGGAATACTTTGCATTCACTTCTGTCGAAGACACGTGAGCGTACTATTGTACTACAGTACAACACAAAACATTTCTATGGATTTATGGAGTTGGTAGATCTACCTATCCATTTAGTTATATACCTACAATAAGTAAGGTTTTTAAATTGGTATGTTGGTATGCTGTTGTACTTAAGAATTTGTATGCACTATTGTGGGTGTGTGTTTCTGTATTAAATTGGCTTATATAACATAGTTTGTTATGTCGCCCATGAAAACCCTAAGGTGTTAGTCAAGTGCTTATGTCTATGCACATTGCCTTTCCTCTCCCTTCCATTTACGTCACATTCCGTCCGCTATCTTGTTCTCGTTAACAAGGAATAACTTCTTCTTTGTCTAAGACGTTGCGTAAAGTCTTCTACGGACAGAATTGCAACTATGTTCTACAAGTACAATAATATTGTAACAATAACAACAACAACAATAATAATAGAAAATTTGCTTATATAATTCTGTTCAGTTCCGTTCTGTGCTATTATATTCTGTTATTATTGTTATTGGGAACAATAAACACATTGTGACTATAGAAATAATAAGCTTATGGTATCAGTTACCGACACGACATATCATCATACTACAAAGTGAGTTTACAACTCCTAAAATTATCACACGTGTAAGTAAGAGAATTTGTAATATAAGTTAGACTTGTTTGGGTGTACCACATGCACATATATGGATATGTTACTACAAAAGAATATCATAGGATGTGTACTGTAGCTTAGTTGATATAAGCAATGGCAGAAATATCAGTAAGTTTAGCATAAAATTTAGTTTCAAAATTTATAGTAATGATATTTATGAGGTAATATAAGATGTTTCACTAGCGACTAGTTAGCATAAATGAAAATATCAGTCAAATTATGTTTTGTCCATGTCGTCCATAATAATTATCAATTATGCCTTATTTTATTAAAATAATATATTTTAATTATTTCATTTGGTGATTGTAATGAGGTTTTGCAAATGCAAGCATCATATAGTAGGAAATCGATTATTGCCTGTTGGCTTAATTGATTGAATTTTGAAGCGTTAATGGATGAAATTATTTGGCTATGCAATAATTGTGCTGTGCTGTAGTATACTTGATTTTATTGACATGTAGGAACGTGGCAATCAACACCAAAAAACTTAGCTAACGAGATATTGCAGGTTTATTTTATAATTAACAGAATAAAACTCAACATTCGCCATTTCAACTGACTTTTCTACATTGTGCAATTTACCATACTTGTATTATACAATTCTCCAGTTTCATCTATACATAATAAATTTTATTTGGAATAAATATTATACATGTACATATATTATATGGCACTTTATATATTGCGAGTTTTATTAATTGATATACAATACTTACCATAAGTAAACCTCGCATTTTAATTGGAACCTTCAATATTTTTATTTTTAAATGAATTTAATTTTAGTTTTTGAATTCAATTAGACAAAATAAATTTGTTTAGTATATATTTGTAGATTAATGTTTTTTTACCCAAATTTTCGAATTGTAAGTAAAGATTGAATGCAATGTAATTCCTTGTTATAGGTTTTAACAAGTGCAAGAGAACAGTCGATTCCGAATTGCCTAGCATCTCGTCTCATTCGATGTGCGAAATATCGGCATTAGCATATTTTGACTTTTGGTTTGTGTTCGGATACTATCTTTGTCGCGGGCCTCTTACTAATTTTCCTTGGAAACGAGACTATGGATGTCAGTATAAATTGCTTAGATATCATATATTGTACCTATTATTTCTTATGGTAATTTTATAACCATAAAACTATCAAGTCAATAAGAATCAAGCATATGCAATAATAATTTATCAAACTATTAGTTACATCTATATATGCAAGTCAGACTGGTACACGGAAGGTGCCGTATTGGGGTTTGATTTGACTGATTCCAAAAATAATCTGCGCCTATATCAGAAACTTATAGTGTCTAAATTTCGGTTCAACAGTCCAAAAAACAAAAAAGTTTTTCGAATAAGAACCTTAATTTTAATGGTGGCTTTGTATGGGAGGCACCCCTTCCACGTAGCCGATTTGGGTGATTCAAACAGATGTGTAACGTCTATGTCAAGAACTTATAGTATCTAAATTTCAGATCGATAAAACAAAAAATAAAAAAGTTTTCCCATTAAGAACCTGAATTTTATAGGGAATTTGTATGGGAAGTACCATCCCTAGCAATTCGATCAAACTGAAATTTAGTCAATATAACTTTCTAATGTATAGCCACCAACTACACAAATTTTAATATCGTGGGATTTCTGCATCGTATAGCTGGCATACAAACCAATATGTTTCTTGTATGGGGACTCCTTTAAGTTTTGGAAAATATTTTAGTTTTAGTATTTGTTGCTGATGCCCGGATAGAACTACACCTTCTGTAAAAATTTCAACTCTCTAGCTCTCGCGGCTTATGACATATGACGGACGGAGGGACGGACGGACAACGAAGTCTCTGCAATAGGGTTCCTTTTGGTATCCTTTGAGTGCGGAACCCTAAAAATGAACCCAAAAAATAGTATGACCCCGTAAAACTCTAGAACGGATGTACCAAATTTGATGATTTTTTTCTTTCTTTACTACATTTGGATCCGATAGGCGCTGTTGCCTAGATATAGATAGTTTCATTTGGGGCAAAATATACTGAACCGATTTTAATAAGTTTTTTTTTAAAAAAAAAAAAACAAGTGAATTTGAAAGTTGCTTATGTTATAATAGAATATTTAAATATATTTTTCTTTCAAGTAAATTATTTATTACACATTTTACAACAAAGTTTTTTAGAAGAAACCCCAATTAACACATAGGGGGTGCAGCAATGCATGCCGGGTAACGGTAATACATTAAAAAAATTCTTTCTAAGCTGTAATGAGTATTACGCCAACGGAAATTTTGTAAGATTGACATTGGAAAAGTTCCCAAGACTAGGTTTGGACCTTGAATTAAAAATTAAGTTTGTTTTATTATTATTTACTTCTTATTTTTTTATTTAACTTACATATCTTTTTTTAAAAATATCGTTGTGAATACTGTCAATACTACGGTGGAACAAAATATGAATCACAAATATACAAATATTTCTGAAATTTGTTGATTCCCACTTATGTTTAATGAAATTTCATTCATTAACGAAAGAGCATCACTCTACACGGGTATTGATTGTTTTCCCCCTCAAAAAGATGTTGAGCAGACTTATTAAAATGTTTGCTACTGTTGCTAGTTTTGATGAACTCTTTGTTAGATTTATAAGGTGCTAACCACAATTATAAGACACTTTCAAAATTTTACTTCAACCCTCGCCAAATCTGTGTGATTTGTATTTTGTAAATGAGTAAAAAAACGAATGAAAGTACAAATAATAAGCCGCAGAAAAACAGTACAATTCCCATTTTTCGAACAGCATAGAAAAAGAACCGTTAGTTTTAGTTGGAATTTAAAAAAACTAAGTGTGTTACAATTCTGTTCTTTTACATTCGGCAGTTGGAATTTCATTAGCTTCTGATGTGAGTAATTCCGCTTGCATTTCCTTGGTGGTTGTTGCCTCACATTTGTTGGCATCTCCGCTTTCATTATCTCTTGTATAAGTGAAACCTGAACTTCGTAAATAATACATAAAAAATAAATTTACCATAATATTCATTCTAGTTAGTTTAGAAAGCTGCTGACTGTAAGACAGAAATAATTTTAGACGAGGGACATCATATTTTGATTTTCATAGAATGCTGTACTAAAATAAAGAAGATGAGGAATCCGTGGAACTTTATCTTTATGAGTGCTTGACTCTAGGCGGGAAGAGGCTAGCCATTGACTCTTTTAAAATTGATTGATGTAATAGTTAGTTACAAGATGGTATAGAGAGTGAGGGTAACCCCACGTGGTTCCTCAATAGATTTGGATGCATCGCAAGAAATCTAATTTACCTTAATACTGCAAGTACATTCGCTTTACTCAAACAACTTCCATAGGTTCTTCTATGTATGGAGGTATGTAAAAGTTATGCACTTTACTTTGAGCATAATGTACATATGTACCATTATTTTGAACACCTGCACAAACTAACCATTGATAAACAAGAGTAAGCATTGTCAACATATATACATACTTTTGCAGACTATTACAATATATTCGTAAAAAAGGTAAGAACAATTTTCTGCCAAAAGCAAAAATGACGCTATTTTCATATATTGTTTTTCTTCTTACAATAAACAAAAACATTTATGCGACCCAAAAAAAAAAAAAAAAGAAAAAAAAAACAAAATGGAGCAAATGCGAGTCAGGCTCGTACACGTAGGGTTCCGTACCAGATTGGGGTTTGTATGGGAGGTACTCCACCTAGAGTTCCGATTTGACTGATTCCAATAGATATGCAGCGCCTATAGCAAAAACTTATAGTGCCTAAATTTCTGTTCAATAGAACAAAAACCAAAAAAGTTTTTCTAATAAGAACCTGAATTTGACTGATGGGTTTGTATGGGCGGTACCCTCTCTAGTCGTCCGATCAAACTGAAATTTTGATAATATAAGTTTGTACTATATAGCCACCAACCTTCCAAATTTCGAAATCGTGGGATTACTGGATCGTATAACTGCCATACAAACCAAAATATTTCTTTTCTGACGACCCCTTTCAGTTTTGAAAATATTTTAGTTTTAGTATTGCCTTTGGTATTTTTTGGGTCCGGAACCCTAAAAAGCCTAAAGCAAAATAAAGAGAATGATAATAAATGAATGAAAAAAATGAAACGAAATAAAATGAGAAAAGAAAATGGAATATGAGAGTCTGTTTTTTGCACCAGATTTCAAAGGAAGTCATTGTCTGCAGGTAGTACTGAGTCAGTAAGTGAATATGTGAAGTCAGAAAGGTTGGCTACAAAGGATGGAGAGAAAAGAGGGACTAAAAGAATGAAAAGGAAGCTTTCGTTATCATTGAGCATAGAGAAACGGAAGCTGCTTGGCTTGAATGATTTTTTTTTTTTTTTCATTTATTCTCAGGGCATACACCAAGGTATGCGTATGCGTAACATGCACAAGCTAAATGCCAACTGCTTGCCATCAATGTTGTATGCAGATGGTAACATTGCAACAGAAAAAACTACAACAAACAACACAAAAAAAAAAAAGGTTAAATTGGAGGATAAGATACACAGACTGTAAACTAACTGATTGACTGAGTGGTTGTAGATTCTTATATACAAATGTTGACTCTTTTACTGAATGCGTGGACATCAGAGAATGCTTCAAAAAGAAAACAAGATGAAAAAGAAAAATTAAACTAGAAGGCATCACATTCCATTTGGCTAAAATATCTTTTTGTGTAGTAGTGCCGGTTGGCGGTTTTTTGAGTGATTTCAGACTGCTTGGTTGCCTTTATGGTCACAATCATCATCATCATCACAATTACAGTTGACACCATCTTGCTTTATTGTTTCCGCTAACGTTTCCGTTGTTGGTTCCATCATTTTTGGTTTTTTTTTTTTTTCATTTTCATTTTCAATCTCTGTTTTATTTTTCTTTCTTTTCCTTGCATTGGTGTTTGTTTGTTTGTGTTTTTCAGCAAATCCCAGAGAGTGTTCCCATATCCAAAGGATTCTTTCATTCGTAACAAAAGCAACTTTTGCATCGCTGGAGTTTGATACAGTTAAAATGGCAGAATGTGGGTCTTATGACACAAAACAAAACAAAAAAAAAATAATAAAAATTAAACATGAGGTTGTAGAGTTGGAAAACTTCTTTCGTTACAAAATTCAAAGGGATTTGGCTGTTAAATAAAAGTGATAAAAAGAAATATTATAATAAATCCAGTCAATTCCTAATATT
>JBAMAW010002035.1:0-22817 GCA_037043295.1 Amiota minor | reverse complement strand
GCAGTTATCAGTTTTCTATCAGACTTGACACCATATCAACCCAAAAATATATATTTATCATGTTAACTACATACAAGGGGCATCAGTGAGTAAAAGCTTATACATTAGGCCTTTATGACACACAGTGTCAAAAGCAGCCTGAATGTGCAATATGACCATACCGACGGATTTTTTTGAAGTTAATTTGTTTTTGACAAATTTCTTAAGCTTATTGAGGAGATGAATACAGCTGAGAGTACGCCTGAAACCGTACTGTGAAGACGGAAGAATATCGTTTTTTTCAAATTTTAATTATTAGCTCAAATATTTTGGAGAATTTGCACAAAAGACTGAAGGGCCGGTAACTATTTGGAGAGGCAGCAGATTTGCCTGGCTTTTCAATTGCAATGATTTTAGCTAACTTCCAGTTGCGTGGATGCCACACAAACACGAACAACTTTATTGACATCCGCAAAAGTGGTCGCTTAAGAATACCTCATTTTCCAGTGAGCTAAGCAAACCAGTGCCACAGTGGTTGGATCTGAAAGCGAATTAGTAAGATGATGCTTATTCTCAAATATTTCATTCAAAATGTTAGCTGTTCTCTAGTACTGTAAACCTTTTTATTGGAACAGAAGCTAGGAATGAATTGTTTTTTATTCCTGATTATTTTGGTAATTTTCCAAAATGATTTGGAATTTGAGTCTCAACAGGAAAGTTTGTTATTCCAGGTAGTATTATTAAATTCAAAGATTAGCACTTTAATTTGAAGGTTGAGAAATCTTAAAATGGATTTGACAGTTGCTTGCCTAGATCTTATCCAATGCCTTCGCGCAATGTTTCTTATTTTAATAAGCTCAATAATACAATATTATCTGGAATTTTGTAGTTAAATGGATGAGTGAAAATAGAGTTATGTACAGCTTGGTCGATTGCTCCAGACACACTGGTTGTCATGAAATCAATACTGGAGTCAATTTTATTACACGTTGATAATGGATTATTATTGAAAATTGATATGCCATGGAACCGTTGGTTGAAGATACGCCAGAACACCTTCCAGTTACCTTTTGAGTAAAGTAAAGTTTGTTTATTAAAAGTGGTTATGGTCGACGTAATTTTATATGCAACGGGTAAATGGTCTGATGAAAGGTCGTTTATAACTAATGGTTCAGTGAGAAGATGAGGTGAACTTGCTATGAAGATATCTAGTGTAGAAGGTTTAACCCTATAATTAGGCATAACATATGTGGGATCCCTAGAATGAATAACACAAAATTTGCATTGCATTAACAGCTCATGTAATATGTTAACCAAGAAATTTTCTTTAAGGCAATTCTACGGTTGATTCCGACAATTTAGATCACCACCTAGAATATAGCTTCCAAAAGAAGGTATGCCTTAAACATGTCGTTTTGTGTTAAGTATCATTAGAGAAACTGCCTGAGTAAACATTTTGCAGGAGAACCAGAAAAATAGAGTAAAATATTTTAAAAAAGTTTCCTCGGTTTAGTTCCAGCTGAATACCAACGTTTTCGATAAGATGGGCATTTATTTCAACAATCTGTTTCTGTTAAATGTGACTTCTAATGATTAATGCTACATTGTACTAGGTTTTTATTAATTTCAGTTTGGAAAAACTGCGTTCACCACTTGAAACGGTCACTGGTATTGTTAAAAGAATACGCAACGATACCCAGGTTTTGGGGTACAATTCTTGAAGGTTATGCTTGTTAATAAATGTTTAGGCTTCAATAGGCGTTGCTTGATTGTCTTCAAGATAATGGTGTAGGCCTAAAATCATCATCGCCCATCTGTTCAAATCTTTCTTTCACAGATATAAGCACGGTATCCAAAAGAACATTACAAAATTCTTTAAATTTTTTTTTTTGGGTCAATTATTTGTTTATCTTCAGCTTCTTCACCTGATCTACGTTTGTTACATCCCAGTCGCGTTTGTGGGTTAAATAATGGATGTGTATCAAGATCCGACGCTAATTCAGATGCTAATACAATAGCTCGCCCGAAAACTGTTTGTCTATATGTTTTCCTATAAGAGCAACATTTATTTAAGATTTCGACTGGTTCGTTGGCCCAGAGGTTAGTTCGCTGGCTTACATCCCAAGAGTCGCGGGTTCGGTTCCTGATCAATGCAAGTCTGGTCCTGCATTTTTCTAATTTCCTCCTTCCCTTCCTAACTTTGCCCTGAGCTGAAGGCCTCTGTCGCTATTGCTCATATTAAATACTAGGTTATAACTTGTAATTAATTAATAATTTAAGATTTCGATGAACTCGACAAAAGTTGATTGCTTTGCTCACAACATTAATTTGAAATTAACATCATACCACGTCACCAGAGAAACAATGAAGCTGACGTCTTTTATTTGTGCTCCTAGAGTTGTCGCTAATTGATAGCGTGTGTCACTTACGTTTTTCAGGGTGTATATTTTTAAATGGTCGGTCAAAATTTTCCATCTATTTACCGATCCAGCAAATAAATTTAATATTTTTTGAAACATTCCGAATAGGGTCATATATGACTGATGATTTTGCCGCATCACATAGTACCAAATTATAACTATGGCATCCACATGACACGAAAAAAGCTGGCGAATTTAAGTTGGTAATTCTTTTCTGAACGCCTTTATTCCTGTCCTTCATGTTCGCGCCATTATCATAACCCTGCCCTCTGCAGTCATCAATGTTAAGGCCTAAATCACTTAATGTTTTTAAAATGCTTTCTGTGAGATAAGCACCGGTTGTATTTCCTAGAAGGAAATAAAATATTCTTTTACACTTACGCCTTCCTCCGTATTGTCAGGCAATTCACCAGTCACTGCCAATGACATGTTCTTCCATTAAGGGATCAAATTTTGCCAGTAACCCTACAAGGCCTAAGAATTTTCCATTATTTGGAGTAAATAATTTTTCTGATGACCCTTTGAAGCACGTTCCATCGTAAACTTTTTTTAGATATTATCTTTGTTCTTCCCTGTTAATAGTTAATCCAGCTTTAAACCTAATTTCCACTTCAGTCCATTGGGTAAATTTTGTGAGCAGGACTATTTTCATGCATTTTCAAAGCTTCACCTAAATGCTTTCAATTTTTGAAACCTTCAGTACTGGTCAAATTATGAAGTGACCTTAAGTCAAACAGTCGACAACAAGAGCAAAAGACACTATCGTTTATTCTGAAAAAAGTAGCCACCATCGTTTGATCGTCTCTTCGTTTGAGAGTTTTCTTGCGTAATGTATTGAAGAACAATGGCACCCATTTTCATATTTTGCAAAATTACTTAAATTAATTTGGGAGTGCCACATACACACGACGAGGATTGCCGTAGCATGCAGCAACACTAAATTCGAGGCCCATCGTTCCGGTCTTGGATGATCCAAATGACGGAACGACATTGTCGCCGTCTCACCTGCTGATTGAGTCATCACTACTGTCAGCACCAAACGAGTTGATCAACGTGCCATCAAAGGATGATGAATGCAAACTGTCGATATCTAGATCTAAGGCAAAGGGTCACGTTTCTGAAACAACATTTCTGTAGAATGTGGTACCGAGACTACATTCACACACTACAACAAAGCACCATGTGGACTTTTCCCAGCCCAACATTAAGGTTGTCAATTAGTAATTGTGCAAGAAGACAAAGCATGTGGCCTCAACACTGGAATCTCGCACGACAGCAGCAGTTCCAGGTCAAGATGGGAGAGTACGAGTTGTAGATCTACGAACACAGAATGGCACCATCCGGAGAGCGATAAATAAGATTGCACCTCTTCCTATTGAAGTCTAAAATTTTGATAATTGGTTCTTTCAACGTGGGGAGGATGTTGGAAGAGTTAATTATAAGAAGAAAAGGAATATCAAATTCTTTTATCGATAAAAAGGAGTATTATGTACATGTGTACACTTAAGTTAAGTTAAATAAACAGTAAAATCAGTTCAAATAAAACCATCAAAAAGAACACAAGTAAAAAAAAAAAAAGTGAAATGACGCATGAATTGGCCCACCCCAGGTATTAGACTCCCTGGCGGAGAGCAGATCTTGCCGGACCAGATTCACGACTTACAGTAGCAGCTCGATGCACTTCGAGTAAGTGTTCAGGTGCCGGCAAGTGATTCCAAATGGACTCACAAGCGCACGACAGTACACTTGAAAAAGTTCACGAGGAACAATCCGAATCTATGGTTCGCACAAGTAGAACGCGCATTCCACGGGCACGGAATTAGTGACTACACCGCCAAGTTCGACATTGTTACATTGCATTCAGAAGTAGATGTGGTGATAACAGTCGAAGACCTAGTTACGCGCCCACCTACAAAGAACAAATATAAACTCTTCAAAAACGTCTAATCAAAAAATTCGCAGAATCTGCAGAGTCCAAGTTGCGCCGTCTTTTGCAAGTTGGCAGAACCACTGGCTTAAAACCGTCTGAGATTTTTGCCGATATGCGACGACTTGCTCCAGAACTGGGCAACGAGAAAATCACTCTCACTCTTTTCCTATCTGTCGTTGAACTGAACCTTCGCCGCAAATTCTCATGGGCTTTCATCATCGCTGATGTTCACACGGCTATAGTAGGAGCAGACTTTTTATCGAAATTTTAACTACTGATTGATCTAAAAAACCAACGACAAGTTGACTCAGTAACTGGTCTTACGACACCGGTATGCCTTGCGCAGGCAAAATAGATGGCAGTTTCCACGATTCAAAGTTCTTCTAAATGGTACGATCTCCTGGCCGAATTCGCTTAAGACGACTAGCCAGCATCAAGTTCGGCACCACATCGACACGAACGGAGCTCCCGTTGCTGATCGACCATGACGTTTAGCAGGAGAAATACTGGTGGTAGCAGAAAAAGAAGTCAGTTTCCTGATAGAGCAAGGCATATGTCGGCCGTCAAAAAGCCCATGGGCAAGTCCTCTGCACATGGTAACCAAAAAGGAAGGAGGGTGGCGAGCGTTTGGCGATTAACGTAAACTCAAAGTGATCATGGTGCCAGACCGCTACCCTGTCGCTCATAGTCATGATTTCATCAAGCAGGTGTATGGGAAAAAAGTTTTTACAACACTCGACCTAGTAAAAGCTTATTATCACATTCCTACGGCAGAAGACGACATTCAAAAAACAGCTGTATGTACACCTTTCGGAATAATCGAATTTTTGTTTATGCCGTTCGGATTGAAGAATGCGACGCAGACGTTCATGGACAATATTTTCCGGGGACTGGAATTCGTGTACTACTACGTAGATGACATATTCATCATGTCAAACTCTATCAAAGAATATGAAGACCATCTTCGCACGATTCTACAGTTACTGCGGGAGCATGGCCTCAGTATCAATGTAAGTAAATGTCGACTTATGAAATCAGATCGTTCTACTATGATATATCGACTGGACGTCTACGCCCGTACGTTCCTGACGTTTTATGCAACAAGATTTTTCATTTTTAACTTTCGCATCCAAGTGATCGAGCAACGGTGAAGCAAGTCAGTCAGAAGTTTGTCTGGCCTTCAATGAACAAAGACGTCATCAGTTGGTGTACGAACTGCCTTCCTTGGCAGCGCTCGAAGGTTCACAAACATAATCATCTTCAACCAGAGAAAATACAAATTCCAAGTGGCAGATTCGATCACGTCCATCTAGACATCGTAGTGATGCCATTAGACCGAAACCTTCATTATTGCCTGACAATAATTGACCGTTTTTCGAGATGGCCAGAGGCTGTACCGATTAGCAATATCACTGCCGAGACTGTAGCCACAGCATTCTGGGCTTACTGGGCGTCACGTTTCGGGACTCCAAAAACCATAAAAACCGATTAAGGTTCTCAGTGAGCCCGCAGTCTTCATGGAACTGGCTCACCTCATCGGCAGCGAGCACATACATACTACTGGCTATTATCCACAATCAAACGGGATGGTGGAACATTGGCATAGATCGTTTAATGCAGCACTGATGTGCAACAGCGGTACGCCATGGCCACAGCTACTTCCAACAGTATTACTGGGACTGCGTACATGCTTTAAGGAAGATTTGGGATCGTCTGCAGCAGAAATGTTGTATGGAGCATCGATCCGACTAACCAACGAATTCTTCGAAGATCAAGATAAGGCCGTAGATCCCGGCGTCTTCACCAGCACCTTTCGGCCAACGTCAACAGCGCACCATATCAAAGAGAAGATTTTTCCGCTTAAAGGCATTGAGCAATATTTGCACGTTTTCTTGTACACTGATGCTGTCAAACAACCGCTTGAAGCTCCATACACCGGCCCCTACGAAGTCATCAAGCGTCAAACTGATCGCGTGTACGTAAAACGGATCAACAATAAAGAAGTAGCTGTGTGTGTCGCTGCAATGTCAAACAAGCGTTAACGAATTAACGTGATGATGTGACTGAGGGGGAATAATGTGGTCTTGACCGACGCCTGTCGGAAATAAGTTGCGATACTATTCCTGCAGCGATCGATGGCTATCGATATCGATAAATGCGACGTGGTTGGCAATGGTGGAAGTGGGTGGCGATAGTGTTGACGGTTGCCTTAATAACTGAGGAGGAAATCAAATGGTACTATAACCTTAGCATAACACACTTTATTAAAACTAATAAACGACAAATAAAAAGTCATTACGCCAAAGTGTGTCGTAATTTGTTTAAAAGAATGTTGTGGTGCGGCAACAAAGCAGATATTGTAAGGGTTGTGTGAAATGCGTCGGAGCGTGCGGTGCCCCTGAGTCCCGATGCCCCGGGCGCAACCCTACTACCCCCAACGACAACAACAATTAATTAAATTATTATGAATGTTGCTTAAGGCCCTTTTAGACGGTCAGTTCAGTCACAGTCTCAGTCCATTATCGACTCGAAATCCGCATTGATAACCGAAACGATAACAAAAAATGGACTATGCCCCAGCTTATTTGACAGTCCATTTCGATGACATTTCGTTAAAAGAAATCAATTGCAACAGGTGCAACAATCGTCGTAGACTTCTCAAAATGCATGCAGATATGGCGAACCACGATTTTACTGTGAGACTCATTGAAATATATCCATCAGTTATTATTTTACCACTTTTAAATAGATAAATTCAAACAGTCTTCAGTGTTGTACAAAATCTCTGAAAAGTTTGACAGCACTATGATTTGGACTGATCGTGTAAAAGCAAACATTTTGTCAGTCCTTTTCGATTTCTGAAACGATTACATGGACTAAGACTGAGACTGAACTGACCGTCTAAAAGTCCTTTACTCTGTTCTTGGAGCGTAATCGAACCATTATGAACCGTTTGCCGCGAACACGTATCTCTCATGATTTGCATTGACCTCTTGAGCCAACGCTAGAGCCGATGGTAGATCATTGGGTCGGAATGCAAAAAGTATATCGCACAAAGGCTTTCTATGACCGGAAATGATTACCCTGAGGCCGTCTGCTCTGTACTTCTCATTCAGTGAATTAGCTACATCTACCTTGTAGGACATTATAGACTTATTGGTTAGTAGAACTAAATTTTTTTTCACCTCGACATAGAACTCTAACACCGACTGGGAACCCTGCCTCAAAGTAGAAAGCTCCTGGTCGACAAGATAAGTAGGACGTTTATCTTCGTAGGTGAAATCTAATCTTGCTATTATTGCTTCAAAATTCAGAACAGTATTCTCCTAACTGTACATGGATTTCTGGGAGTGTCTTAACCACATCCAGCGTTTCATCACACTTTACCCCGGGCACTATTTTGACCCTTTCAAATTTCTTCACTATACCATTCCCCAATATCCCGGCGATCTCCTCTCGAACCTTTATTAACTCCCTTTCGAATTCTACCCTTTGTAAGTCCAGTTCAACCTGGATCATTGCCTTTACTTGTACTCTGATTAACATAGTTGATTGATTTGTTTGATTTAACGATTCCGACATAGTGACAATATATCAAAATTTATATTGAGGTCTAATTCAACATTGAGTTTAACATTTTTGAGACTATATCAATGTTTCCCTTTTAATTTAAATTACTTTGGCACAGCTGTTAACTTAATAATTTTTTCTCGTGTGGTAAAATATACATTTCTTAATAATGTATAGTACATTCGTAGCTACAACAACAACCAAGAGATTTTGTGCCCATTGCCTGTTGTTGTTGAAGCCACATTGTACTTTGTTGAATGCATGAAACAAACAATCCAAAAAACTATTGTTTTAATTGTTTTTTTCAGAAGTCACAGTCTAAGGTGGAATCTTAAAAATGGCTTTCTTTATCCATCAAATTTTGATCCAATATTAAGGCCTAGACGGCAAGACTGGAATGGTGAATTTACGGAAACTGGAATGTTTTATTTTTCAAGCAGAAAACTTGTGAATAACAATAAGTTACAAAATGAAAAGTGAGTTTTATTGTAATATGTTATTTATAATTTTCCTTTTTTGGTTACAAATAATATTAATTGAAATATCGCAATAACGAAAACTGTATAAAATTTATTAACAGTTATTACAACTTATTGGTTGTGAAAAAATACCTACTGTAGCCTAATGTGGGTCGGATATAAATTTGCAGTTTATTTTAGACACCAACTTGGAACGTTGGTAATTAATACTTTAATTTTTCAACGTATTCTATACTTCGTGTTTTAATCCTGGTTTTCAATCACACCATTTAGCATTAGAGCATCTATCACCTAAAGAGAACATTTATAGATATTCTTATTCTTCCTTTTTAAGTAACGGTATGAGCTTTGCAGCTATCGTGATTAGAAGACAGGCATCATAAAAACCTTCAATTCAAGGTTACGATTTACATATGATGTGATTTTTTGTACTTTTAATTTGAATTTATAATATGATATTATTATTATTTTAGGGAGTATCCCCTGACATTAAAATCATGTGTTTTTGATTGATAGGGAAGAGTATACACTATAAGCTTACTTTTACATCAACAACATAGCCTATGTATGAAATCTTATTCAATTTTGAAATCTTTAATGGACAGCTAACCCTCGGGCAGACACGAGGTTTCCATCAGATATGAAACATTTTTATTTATTGCTTAATTGATTTTGAAAAAGTATTTTAAAAGTAATAAAAATAACCTAAAAGTAGAAAATAAAATTTAAAACATTTGAAATAAAGCTTCCTTAAGCAGGCTAGACGATCAAGAATAAAAAAAAGGCATAAAAAAATGCACCATCGTACACTTGATAGAAGTGAAACTTCTTAAAAACAGACAGAGAGAACTCATCTCAAAGTCATGGACACTTTTCCAAAAGATGGTAAAAGAAGTTATTTTAGTTTTATTCATTTTCTAAAAAATCGAGTTTTCATCTGGGAATCATAATGAAATTTTTTTTATGTCTTTTATTCGCAAGTATTGAAAAAAAATTAAACCATTTTAAATTTATAATTTTAAAATTTTAAAAAATAAAAACGAAAAATATGTTTTTTTAAATATCTCCAAAATCGATTGAGATTAAGATCTAAAATTTGTTGTAAATTATTTTTATTAGATACAGAAATCAGCCTCTAACTCAAAATGGAAAAACCTTTGGGGGCACTTTTCCCATCAATACCCTTTGCTGAATGAGTTAAAAGTATCCTCCTTGATTAATTATGAGAAACTATAATGCGTGATGCTAAAACGCTGCGATTTCTTAACTCAGGAAATAATTTCGAAGACTTGATTTCTCAAGTGCTATATCTTCGACTGCAATTTCAAAAATAGTAATGGAAACGTGTAAATGAATAACTCACCATAGCGTGCATGTGTTCTACCTTCAAAAATTCCATAAAAGTGAGCACTGTATTTGCCTCTTTCACACGTAGTTATTTCTTGAAGGCGTAAATGAGACAGCATGGTCAAAGAGAGAATTGAGAGTATAACTCGCATGACAAAATATCAAAATCGATTAGATTTAATTACGACAAATTACTGTCACTGCAAGTAAATAATAAATTAACGAAAAGTAAAAACAATAACTAAATGTAATTAAAAAACTTTAAAAACTTCAGACAGGAAAGATAAATAAAAATTGAATACAATCAAAAAGCTGTTATATGTATTTAAATATAAATCTCCCATTGGTATTTAATTAGGAACTATTTATTTAGTTGAATGCACATATTTTCCTCATAGTAAGAAGGGTATTTGCTTGTTTGGTTGGTTATGCAAGTTTCCGGTTATAATACGAGTAACTATATTTCATTTCTCTCTCTGATCTGCATGTGGAGATCTGGCAATGCTGTCGATCAAATTAACGAGTGATCGAGTGTGCACTGATGTTGAGCGAGTGAGAATATACATGTATAATGGCGAGCAGGTTCAGTAAACAGATTAATAAAGTGCGTTGTTACAATATATTGTTTGGTTCTTAGTGATTATGAAAATATATTGTTTGGTTTTAGTTATTGTGAAGATATATTTTTAGTTATTTAGTTGTTATCCGGAATGGAATGAATTGTTGTAATTTATTTGATTAATTGTAAATGAAATAAATAGAGTTATTACGTTGGCGACTGTGCTAAATTGACAATTGGGAAGAGAGTTGTGATACATTGAATTGTGACTTTGAAAGTAGTTTTGCATTTAATTGCAGATTACCTTAAAATTCAACTTGACAAATGCGATTTCAGCAAAGAAGAAATCGAGTTTCTCGGCAATGTCGTCAATTAAAAATGATATACGTACCAATCCCCAAAAACTTGAAGTTGTTTCCAAATTTCCTAAACCTGAAACATTGCACGACCTTTGTTCCTTTCTAGGAGCAACAGGGCTTTATCGCAAATTTATACAAGACTTTGCTCAAATTGCACTTAATAGAAATATTACGAGGAGAAATGGATCGTACTCCTCAAAATCCAACAAAGAAAGCACTAATTAACCTTAATGAGCAGCAAACTAACGCATTTAAACAATTACACGATTGCTTACTTTCAGAAGATGTTATTCTTCACTATCCCAATTTCGATAAATCTTTCGAATTAGCAACGCACGTTTCTAACTATACCCTTGGAGTAGTGCTTTCTCAGGAAGGAAACCAATTTCATTCCTTTCACGGACACTTGGCAAGTCCGAAGAACATCTTGCGGCAAATGAAAGGGATATGCTCGCAATTATTTGGGCTTTACAGTCCCTACGATGTTTCCTGTACGGATCAAGAGAGATTAAAATATTTACTGACCATCAACCACTGACTTTCGCAATTAGTATTAAAAATACTAATGCAAAAATGATACATGTCTCAACTTGAAGAATACGATCATGAGTTGATTTATAAGTCTTCAAAAAAAAAGACTAAGGACGTCAAAAACGAAGAACAACAAACCAATATAATAATAAATACATATAATCGACCCCAAGGGAATGCTCAAGAAAATAAAAAAGAAATCCCAACCCAATACGCTTTCCCTGGAATGACCAAAAAAATTAATAATATCGTAAAAATGTGTAAGATCTGTAAGTATGCAAATATGACTGCCAACTAAATAAACCAAAGAATCCAATGTCCAAACATCTAGGTCACACCGTTCAAATCGATAACTTTTCAACAGGAAATTTCAAATTACTGACTTCAATAGACAAATTTACAAAACTCGCTACATCCATAGATGGGAAAAGTGTAGGAAATATCCGTCACCCCTAAGAGAAATCATTTTTTATTTCGGCGTACCCAAATCCATAGTTTTCGACAATGAAAAACCATTTAACTCTCAATCACTTAAATTTATTCTCGAAAACAAGTTAAATATTTAAATCTTCATCGCACCTTCTTACAAAAGCGAAGTAAATGTTCAGATGGAAAGATTCCATTCTATAAATGCTGAAATAGTCTGAAATAAGGAATACCATACTAAAAACCTACATGAACTCATAGAAAAAGCAGTGAATGAGTATAAGAAACGGTCGAATTTTTTTTTTGGACGGCCTTACCTTCCTGGATCAGTAGAATTTGGAAAAACTAGACAAGTCAATTATGGAAAATTGAAAAATTAGGAACAAAATTATCAAAAAATATCAAGAAGAAATTATAAACGAAAATCAAAATACAAATGTTACTACTATGTCAGGGAAATAAGTACATAAAAGCAATATAAGAAATTAACTTTCCTTTAATACTCTCTTAGATTTATCCTCTTAATAAACCTCATCCAACTCGGACACGCTCCGTAGCGGTACTTGACTACTCTCAATTTGTTGCTCATTTAAGTTGGCTATTAGGACGCAGTAGCCAAGCTACTTTACCCCAGTTAATGCCAATATTCCACCTTTTTGCCCAGTGAGAAAAGTGATTGAGGTAATCCTGAACTTCAGTGGTATCATCCTCATAGGTAGCAAGTAGAGAGTTATTGCCGGCGGGAGTGGGCATATCCGCAGTGTACAAGGTGTACAGGACTGGTCATAGTTCACTACCTTGCGGCACACCATCTACAATGTAACGGATGGTGGATTTGTCATATTTTACTGTTACATAAAAAGTGCGGCCGCGTAGGTAGGGCTGCAGCAGTAGATATAGCAGTGTTGAAAGTACCAGCTTTGCGTTGTGAAACAGACCATCGATCCACACTTTGTCAAAAGCATGTTGTACATCTAAGAAGACTGCGGAGCTGTATTTTTTGTCGTCAAATGCTGTAAGGATATGATTGATGACATGGTGAACCTGCTCCGGAGTACCATGTTGTTTCCTGAAACCAAATGATGATCGGGGATAGCTCCTTGGACACCTGTTGCTTCCATCATCCCAGCCAAAAATATTCTTTCAAATATTTTGGAAAGTGTGGGCACAAACTTATCGGTCTATACTTACGATTCAACAAGATTTTCTCGTTTACAAGACTTCAACAGCATAACAATCTCAGCACACTTCCATTGAAAGGGGAGTGGTGAAACCGTAGCATGCTATTGAAATTGAGCGTCAGGAACAGGATATCCTTGGTGAGGAGAGCTGTAGCAATTCTATCGCCAATTCCATCATTTAATAGTGATATTAACAACCCAACGCCAGAACAAACAAGCAATAGAAAAAATTCTGTTACGCAAGCTAAAGCAATCAAAAAGACAACTGTATCACTAGCAGGTGGTCAAATCAGCGCATACAAAGCGGGACTCTGGAAAATAAAGCGGCAGTGCAGACCACGACATACAAATCTACAATAAGCGTAAACTAAGCCCGCAAAAAATAATAATGCTAGGAAAACGATGTTGAAAAGTAATAGGTTCCAGCTACTTGCTGAAAAGGATGAACCTGCTAAAAACGATGAGAAAAACTCATCAAAACCTAAAACCGCGAAACCTCCCCCAATATACCTATTACCAAGGGTAATATAAAAGAAACTGAGGTCCAAATTTCTACGGAAGCAAACTACAGTTCTGTAACTAAGTACCTTAGGGAGACTAAAAGAAACTATTATACCTATCAGCTTAAAAGTAGTTAAGGGCTGGTAGTTGTAATTAGAGGCATTGAACCCTCAGTTGATTGTAGCGATATTAAGAGTGCACAGGAAGAAAAAGGGTTTGAGGTCAAAGTAGTGATTAATATTTTTAATAAAATTAAAATTCCACAGCCATTGTACAAAATTGAGTCGGCCCCAAAGTTGCAGCATTTAAAGAAAAATGAAGTGCATCCCATTTACAACATTAAATATTTACTTCATCGTGGGGTAACTGTGGAGGAGCCTCACAAACGAGTAAATCCAGTGCAATGCACAAATTGTCAGGAATTTGGCCACACGAATCCAGTATGCGTAGCTTGTGGAGACTTGCATGAAACCGCAACCTGTAAACTAAGTCGCGATAATCCTGATCTTAACAAATGCAGTAACTGTGGGAGCAATCATACAGCTAATTATAGAGGTTGTCCTGTATATAAGGAGTTGAAGAACTGTTTGCAGTCATAAAAAAAGTCCGCCCGTTTTAGCCGTGAGGTTAACCGTACAGAATCAACGCCGGTTATGTGTCCACCACCTAATATTCCTTTAACTTCAAATGTGTCGTATGAAGGTGCCCTGCGCTTAGGCGTTCAACAAAAAACTGCGAAAAAGATTGTGAATGCGTGTAATGAGCCAGTGCTGCAACCACAAAGTTCTAGTGAATCTATGTTGGTGAATTTATTACAGAACCTGAATCAATCAATCTTAATGATGCAAAGCTCTTTTCACGAGATGATGAAAGTCCAAATGAAAATTTTTGATAAGTTAAATTGGAACGCAAATGGCACAAACCCGTTGATATCGTTTTACTCGATTTTCCACTAGATGAGGATCGCCCGTATAAACTTACATCTAATAAAACTAATTGGTTGCAATATAAAAAGTATATTAGTTCTCACATAGAAATTGCACCTGCGATCAACTCTGAAAGTGGTATTGACAAATCTCACAATGCTGACAAGTTCAGCAGAAAATCATTCTCAAATAGGGAAATTGAAGAACTGGTTGCTTCTAAACGACGATTGAGAAGAGAATGGCAACAGCATAGATCTCCTACTGCTAAACAAAGGCTGAAAGATGCAACAAAAAAACTAGCCAAAGCACTTTTAAGCGACCAGCTTGAGGCACAAAGGCGCTATATCTATAACCTATCACCCACAAACACTAGATTTTCACTTTGGAAAGCGCAAAAATCGCTAAAAGCTCCTGTGGAGCTGGATTCACCTATTAGAGACAGGAACGGAAGTTGGGCTCGATCTGATAAAGAGAAGGCTAATGTATTTGCCAACCATCTGGAGCCATCCTCACCAGACAACCACAAATCCAGTAAATATGTCTCCATTAAAAACAAGCTCTAGCGAAATTGTATCTATTATAAGGACTCAATTGAAACCCAAAAAAATCTGCTGGTTATGATAGAATCGTGCCAAAAATGATAACTGAACTTCCAAACGCAGCAATAGTATTTCTCTCATGTCTCATGTCATCCAGACCTATAAGTCTGCTTCCATGTATTGCTAAGCTATTTGAGAATGTTCTTAAAGCCAAACTCAATCACCAGTTACAAACAAATAGTTTAATCCCAGATCATCAATATGGTTTTCGAGCAAAACATCGTTAACATCATCATCAACAGAGTTACTTCGGAAATAAGAACTGCCTTTGAACTGCGAGAATATTGCTCAGCAGTATTTCTTGATGTAGCACAAGCGTTTGATCGAGTATGGCATAAGGGTTTGATTTACAAAATTAAATTTTTGCTACCCCAAAATATGCATAGAGTCCTGCAATCCTACATATCAAATCGAGTGTTTGTAGTAAGGCAGAAAAATTTCATTACAAATGAATTTTTGATAAAAGCAGGAGTTCCCCAAGGTAGTGTCTTGCCGTAATCAGCAGCTCCCATTGCCCAGTTAATGCTTCTGCAGGCTTGGATGCTCATCTTAAAAGCCTTCAGGAGTGGTTATCCAACTGGAGAATTAAAGTCAATGAGGGGAAATGTAAGCACGTTACAATTATATTGAACAAACGGGTTCGAAAACAACGTTCACCACGAAATTAAGTGGCTGGGCCGTTTGATCAAGACGGTATTTCTTGAGGTTATGGCTGATGACCATACGTTTAGAATTGGAGCAAATGCTTATAAGGCTACCAATCATGCGGAATCTCAAACTGATGTTGAAGTAGGCGTCTTCTTGAAGCCGGCACGGACGCGGAAGGAAAAACCTGGGCGAAAAAATAATCCTGGACGGCAAATTAATCCGGGACGGCCACTACAAGGTGATGATTCCGGCGCAGCGATACTCAAGGCAACTTTTCAGGCTGGCGAACAAAGTGGAGGGCATGAGTCTGCAGACAAATCGGATGGACTGCTGTCAAAAGCAGAAAAAGCAATGCCTCAAAAATAAGAGCAAAGCCAGAAGCGATTATCATTGCGGCAAAGGGTGATGTGACTTACGCTGGCATACTTCTCGTGCATCATGTTAAGGATGCTAAGGTCGATATTGCTATATTTAGTGAGCAATACAAAAATTTTGATGGGCAACAATGGCTACCTGATGCGACTAGCACTTCAGCAGTTTGGATTTGCGGTCAAGATATGCCGTTGGGAATGCATGTGAAAGCAGACCAGTTCTACGTGCGAGCAAACTTTGCTGGAACTCATGTATACAGCTGCTACACTCCTCCCCGGCTGGACATACACGAGTTTGAAGGAGTCATTGATAGCTTGGTGAGGGACGCTAGAGGGAAAAGTCCCATTATAGTCGCTGGGGACTTCAATGCTTGGTGGACAACATGGGGATACAGTAGGACAAATTCTAGAGGCCGTATATTAGTGGACGCCATGTCTTCGTTGAACCTTTTTGTGGCAAACAACACCACAGTGCAGACATTCCAGCAGGGTTCCAGAGGGTCCATAATAGACCTATGTTTCATGGATACTAGTGGATCCATCGGCTCATTAACAACGTCGAAGAATGAGTGAGCAGAAAGTTTGGAGAGGTCAACCATCACCTAGCCCAGTTCCTGAGCGGTCACGGGTGCTTTAAGGAATATCTATATAAGCGGGGATATGATGATGATCCCTTCTGTCCGAGTTGCACAGTCGAATACGAAAATGCAGAACACGTCTTCCTGCATTGCCCAAGATTTGATATTGCCAGATCAATGATCTCATCTGCGTTTGGTGAAGTGCCGACTGTGACGAACTGCATCCGGCATATGTGTGAATCGCAGCTGAATTGGGAAGTGGTAAGTCAGGTCGCAGCTCAAATCATGACAGAGCTGCGGCGTATTGAACGATTACGACGAGTTCAGACGAATGAAGACGTGATAGGTCATTAGTTTGATATTGACAAGAAGTTTTAACGTAAATTTGTTTTAATTTACATGGGGTAGAAGCAGACTTTGAGCTGTTATGCTCCCTTTTTCCTCCGTGACGTAATGCTTTGCGGTAGTGCCAGGGGGACTGTAGGACTTGGGACGGTGTGGTTTAGTGGGTGCAAGTCCCACACTTCGAATAGTAGATTCATTTAGCTTTTAATGCTTCCCCATCGGAAAAAAAAAACAAAAAAAGGGGCGGTCTCCAGTAACGTTAAATGGTGTTACAATTCCTCAAACTCAAGTGGTAACTTATCTTGGCGTTGGCGTGACCTGGACAGACGGCCCACCTAGCGGAAACATATAGAAGCTAAAAAGATACATATGAAACTAAAGGCTCAAAGTCTTCACTGGCTAATCAATTATAAATCTGGACTGAGACTTGAGTACAAGGTGTTGCTGTATAACTCTGTTATTAAACCAATTTGGACTTATGGTTCTGAATTGTGGGGTACCGCGAGCGCGAGTAACATTGAAGTTATACAAAGAGCACAATCCAAGATACTTAGAACAATCACGGTAGCTCCATGGTATATCAGGAATGAAGACATTCACAAAGACCTGAAAGTACCACCTGTAAAAGAAGAATGTTTCAAGCGCAAAGCTATTTACATGGATAATATAATTCGACATATTAATCCTCTAGCCAGAGTCCTTGTTCATACAAGGAACTCATCTCGTCTGATCCGTAACGATCGTGCTGACCTTTTGATTAATCAGAGGTTCGTAGTGCTAAGTGAACTTCTACATCTTCATTGTAGGAGGGACACATGTGTTTTTAAGAATTGTAACTTTATTGTTAGTCAAACAAAACAAAAACAAAAAAACAAAAAAAAAAAACGACGCAGGACTCGAACCCACGCCCTCGGTGTGCCAGTCTTACTCTCTAACCACTATGCCATTCAGAAACTTCAGTTGTCTTTGCCTAAATAGCTGCAGTATAATAATTATAGGAAATTTATTTTTATTTATTTTATTTTTCTTTCAAACTCATACGACCTCATTTACAAAAGTGACATCAATGTCTCATTTTTCTACTAGGCCATCAAAGATGTACCATTCACTAGGTTCGTTAACAACCCTAACATCCCTTGAAACAGCCCATTCTGCCAGCAGCTCACGCCGCATGTGGTTCGCATACCCGGACTCATGTCCAGGTATTTTACTGAACCACAACTCACCAGTAGTAGCACCTCATATATGTACGATATGTACGGATCCAGACACCCACTAAACTTGCAATACATACTCACAACAAAAAACCTAGCAAAAGGTCCACATACACTGACACAGACACCACAGTCAGTCGAATTCACCAAAGTGCACACATGATTGACATCATTCACCACCACAGAAGAATTTACCCCGATATCAGGACATACCCGCCTTACACAACCATTGGTAGAGTAAGGTTCCCGAAGCAGGGCAATTCCACTGCCATTTTCACACATAGTCTGACCTAACTCACACATTGCAGCATCCTTGGCCTTGCACTCCTACTACTTGATGTAGCAGTGCTCAGCTTCCAGAAGGGTCTGCATGGCAACAGCAGAACCTTCCAAAATCACATTCACCACCGCATCAGTGGTCAATACCCAAGGCTTCCCACACAAGCAGATACTCCTTTTAAAACCCCCTCACTCATTTTCTCCCTCAGGTTCATCTTATACAACTCTCTCATGAACTCATTAGTTCCAATCTGAGAGTGTACCCCTGCACTTCAACCCTGAGGCCTTACCTTTCATTCATCATTTCTACTGCAGACCCATTGCGTTTACCAAACGCCGAGGTTGCATCAGAGGATGGCGCCTAAGGGACAATAGAAGTTCCTTCCCCCCTACTCTTCTCTACACATGAGGTAACAACAGCCTTCGAAACAGTCTAACTCAGCTGATGCTGTCTCGTACTTACCTTCCTCGAAGCTGTAGATATCACCGACGAAGCCTCATCAGATCGTCATCTGACGATATCATACGACACTGGGACATTATCAGTTTCCAATACATGCACAGGACATTTGTCGGAACCACCCGAATCGGACCACTAGTAGGGGTACCTCCCATACAAACCACCCGTTTGAATTAATGTTCTTATTAGAAAAACTTTTTTGTTTTCAGTTCTATCGAACTAAAACTTGGACACTATCAGTTTCCAAGATAGGCGCAGAATATTTGTCGGAACCACCCGAATCGGACCACCAGTGGGGGTACCTCCCATACAAACCACCCATTTGAATTCATGTTCTTATTAGAAAAACTTTTTTATTTTTTGTCCTATCGAACTGAAACTTGGGCACTATCAGTTTTCAATACATGCGCAGGACATTTGTCGGAACCACCCGAATCGGACCACTAGTAGGGGTACCTTCCATACAAACATCCCGTTTGAATTCATGTTCTTATTAGAAAAACTTTTTGTTTTCAGTTCTAACGAACTAAAACTTGGACACTATCAGTTTCCAAGATATGCGCAGGATATTTGTCAGAACCACCCGAATCGGACCCCTAGGGGGGTACCTCTCATACAAATCACCCATTTGAATACTACAATGAAACATTCACTGCGGCCCTTGAAGAGTATTTCTTCTTCGGCATAGTCGAAGATAACCTTCTCTCTAGTTTTTTTTTTACAATGGACTTATAAAAACGTTTTAAATAAGTTTTTTTTTTAAATGAATTTGAAACAATACTCTATTATTTCCTGTTATCTTTAAACCCACCCTCTTTTTTCAAAAAGATTTTTACAAAATGGAGCAGTTTACTCACGTGTTCATGTCTTCTTGGTGGAGTCCTTTCCTCTCTACGGTGACTGGTGGTGTTGGTGTTATCCTTGATCGTCCTTATATGATGTCACCCTTGGTTCTTGATTATTTATTCGTGGTTCACACACAGGTGTTATCCTTGATCGTCCTGTTATGTTGTAACCCTTGGTTCTTGGTTATTTAATCGTGGTTCACACACGCGTTGGGTGCCTGTTAATCAAATATACAATTTAATTATTATTTGATTTTCACAAATTTATTTCGTTTTCAAAAATTTGTTAATTAGTTTATAATATATAAGAATTTTATACTTTCGCAAATTTATTGATATTACTAGCTTTCGCAAGGTTTAGTTACGAACTAACTTATTAGATCTATCCTAACTAAAAAGGTAAAGTTGTTGTCTACTCATGTCTGGTGTTATGTTACACGTGATCACGATTCGATCAAACATGCTGTCAGCATAATCCGTGGGACCGGATGTGTGCATTTGGTCATTTTGCCGAACATGGTGTCAGCATAATCCGTGGGACATGTTAACATTATGTTAACTTGTAGTAGTCAAGAAATCCAATTTATAGAGGATAACATGGATCACAAATTATAAATAATTACCCTCAGGAATATGAGTTCTACGCATTAAGACTTATAGAACTCCAAAAAAATTCCCAGAGGGGAAAAAAAAATAGAACAAATGGAATGATGCAAGTGTTGCAGTTTTCCTTGTCATCTGGGAGGGCAATATTGGTGAAACCACCTGCTCACAACGCAGACGCAAGCCGTGTGAACGGCAACTATGAACGTACCCTTGAACGCTTATTGTAAATCGGCTATAAAAGCCAATTAATTTTTCGAAGAGTTAGAACATTTAACCGAATAATATGTTTGTTTCTACAATATATTACGTTGAAACTGTTCAGAGAACAATTGTATAATTTTCATTTTAAAAGAATTTATTTAACTTTTCTTACAGATGTTCATACGTTGAGGTAAACCCTGAAGATTCGCTGGAAATCGATACACCAATGGATTTAAATGTTGCTCGATGCATTATAAAAAATAATTTGGGAGAAGAATGTTCAAATAATGACTTGCGCAAATAATTTTTTTTTAAACTTTATATTATATACAAGTATTTAATAATGTTAAATACACAAATTTGTAATCCGCCGGCTTGTCTAACTTCACCTATAACGTCTGGTACATACGAGGTCTGTTCAAAAAGTATCACGAATTTTGAATTTCCGCGGGCTACGTATATTCGGTTTTCGATTTTTTTGTGGCGTTATATTGGTACTCATGACTCTCACTTATGCTGATAAGATCGGCCATTTTTAATCCTTAGTTAATTTTTGACAGCTTGCACAAGTTTTGGCTCGTCTCTGATTTTTGCCTGTACCAAAAAAAAGCATCAAAGAATGTATATTAAATTTTTTTTCGACGTGATGTTTCGTCATTAGTTATGACCCTTTTCAACTCCTGAGCGATAATCATGCGACTTTTCTTTAACTCAAAATTGAACAATTTTAAAACAAACTTCGCTGGCACACGTTTCATGCCAAAAATATCTGTAAAGATTTCATGGCAAAGCCAGCCGATATGGCGATATCATCAGCAACTTCTCTAATAGCGATCGACGAATCTTCATAACAATTTTCTTTACTGCTTCAACGTTTCCATCGATTGTTGTCGCCCAGGTCGGGCATATAATTTTTTTTGATGTTTAAACATATTTCAACAACAACAAAATCTACGTTTATGAGCTAGAGAGAGATAGAAAGTATGTTTGCGTCCGTCGCACTTACTGATATCTCTGTCATTGACTTTCTGTCATTAATCTGCATATAAGCAAAATAAAGCAAAATGCAGGTAATATTAATTCTATTACAAACTCAAAATTCAATAATATTACAATATTACAACATCAGAAGAAAGTAGGGCCAGAAACGCTGCATATCAATGGATCTATAGAGCGAGAAGGTGCCAAAATTTAATGGATTGAATGCTTGCATAACAGCAACAACAACAGTCACAACGAAAGGAGCAACAACAACAACGGGACCAACTACCACAACAGGGTGGAGATTTTAATACAAACTTTTCAAACCCACAGTCGCAAGACCTATCGAAATTTTTATTTGACATTTTCCATTTAAATATGAGCAATTCTCAACAAACCCCAACAACTAATAATTCCACTACTATATATGCATTTTTTCATAGATTTTTATATACAGTAGAGTCGAAAATTTATATTTCTTATTTTAGTTACCATAAGCCAATACTAACCATTGTTAATTAATACATTTACAAATACAACTTAAATAAAATAAAACAAACAAAACCCGCATATTCCATTCTATTTATCCAATACTGAAAGTTTAGATACTTTAAATTGACAAAAAAATATACTGAACGCATAACTACTTGCAATTTACAAAATTCTTCAAGTACTACAGGTCTACACATCTTCCGTGTGATCCGACTCACATTGGTTTTTTTTTTTTTGTTTTTTGCTCCAGGTAAACTCTGAAAATACCACAGCCAATATTTTAAGTGCTTTGCGCTTAATTTTGTATTTCACAAAAAAATATAATTATTAGAATCATCATAATCTTTGCGCATAGATAATATTATACTTATACTAACACTTTGTTTATTGGCAACGTTAAATTAAAAAAATTTTTTAAGTAAATTATGCCAAAAAGTCATTGAAATACGAGTATCGAGATTGTAGTAAAGAAACGTAAACAGACATTATTTGCTTCTGAATGATGAAACCGAACAAGAAATGGAAATCAGGCTGTCTAATGTAAAGTCAAGGAGTTCTTTGTCCGAACGCAGTTCCATGAGGGTTGCTAAT
Organism: Amiota minor; assembly: GCA_037043295.1. NCBI lineage: Eukaryota > Metazoa > Arthropoda > Insecta > Diptera > Drosophilidae > Amiota > Amiota minor. Next base: position 399 of record JBAMAW010002035.1, on the reverse strand, counting down.
TAATATTTTATTGAATTATCCTGTCGTTTCAATAAGTACAATGTCTGTTATCTGTTAATATGAAAGATTTATATAAATGCAGGATAAACAAGAATAAAGAATGTACGAGAAAATGATATTCTCTTTTATTTAAAAAAAAATATTTACTAATAAAAAAATTTGGAGCAGTATACGATAAACTTAGAGTAATGGGGTGTCCCCTCATTGCCGACAAAAGAGAAAATTTCAAAAAAGGTATAAAACTTTTTCATTCTTCCAATTTAAGCATTAATTGTAGAAATTAAATTAAATTAATGTTTTATAATATGTAAGATAAGATTATTAACAATTATCTGGTTTGCATGTCTCGGAAAACTGAAAAGGTCATAACGGTTACATTTTTAAAAATTTTTCTTCTAT
>JBAMAW010002032.1:0-16054 GCA_037043295.1 Amiota minor | reverse complement strand
TCATAGAGAATGAATGCGAATGATCAAAAAATAAAATAACTCTTTTGTTTTGAAACAATATAACACTACAATATTCTGTATTATTGCTTGACCATCAACTTTAGAAGTTTCACTTCCGTATTGTATTTGCCTAAATAGCTCCAATATAATAACAACATCGTCAAATTTTGAATTTCGTCACATTTCATTTTCATATATTTTGAATTTACTTCCCTTCGCTAAAGAAGTTTCACTTCAAAAATTGAAAAAAAATCTTATTCTTACTGTGCATACGAAGACACAATCACATACTTAATGTAAATCACTCACTCATCCACATAAATTCACTCTAATTCATTACAAATGAATAAATAAAGCAAGTGCGCTACCGAGTCATAGCATAGAATACGAGTCGACACGACAGTATAAACAAAATGTGTTGAATGTTTCGTTTTTCATATTGTCCGCAGTGTTTTTGTGACAGTGCAGACTATTTTTACCGCATTCAAGTTCTCCCATTTCTTCTTACTCGCACTCGCACTCACACTTGATTTGTTATTTTAGTATCATAACAATGTGATAGATACCGAGTCATGACGAGTCAAACCCATGATAATGTGTGATGCATACAATAAGACACGACTCGCACGACAATATAGATTCGAGTCAATGAGTCAGCAAAGCAAATAAAACAAATAGAAGATAAATGACACACTTGATTCGTTTTAATAGTGATTACCGACTGTTAGCCTATAGTAATGTTGACTTGATGCCCGTTAGGATAAAATTGGTGCTTTAAAAAAAAATAGTATTCACAGAGTATGCATTTTTCCATGATGAAATGGCAATGCTAACTAAGTATGCTTAAAATTGACACATGTCACGAATCATGCGTGGGCTGTTAAAAATACAATACAACACTGATTAGTTTATCAGCAAAATAATCACCCTACATTCAATTCATAATTTATTTGTAATTTCGTATCTTGTGCACTCTATCCCAATAAAAAAATCAATTAGTTCGAAATGCTTTTGTGTTGCCTGCAGATCAATCCAATATTTGCATAATTGCTCACAAATTACACTTACTACTACTACTCACATTTCATTGTTAAACTAAAACGCTTCGCTTATTAATCATGTAATTAAATAATTATTGAAAACATTAAACCGATACTATTTTATAAGGCTTTGGAAAAATAAAATGGCTTTTCTCCTTTCCCAAAAACATGAAATTTTATATAGAAAAGAATATCATTTCAATTTAAAAATTTAAAAAAATATATATTTAGATCAAGAGTTAAACTAAGTTAAGTAATCACATAAATTAGAGAGCTAAAACATTTCTTTATTTTTAAAGAATTTATTAATTATTAATAAAAATACATATATAAAATACTAAACTAAATACTAAACAGGGTCGTCCGATTGTTTATGGTGCTGGCGAATCAATTGTTGAAGAGGAGGAAGAGGGTGCAGCCTAAAGCATTTCACTGTAAACAGAAAAAAAGAAACAAGAAACAAGAAAAGAAAACAGATTCACAATGAGCACAAACAGATTCAAAGTTCAATACTCTTTTTCCTAAATAATAAACAATAAATTAAATGAAATAAAATATAATAAGAAAATTATAAAATAAACAAATTAATTAATAATTTGAAATAAAAAATGAACATAAAAAATCTTTTAAAAACAAACACAGAATTGTAAGTTCCATAAAATTTATTTATTTATTTATTTATAAAACTAAGAAAGAACTAAAGTGCTTTTAGTTGAATAGGAAATAAATAAGCTAGAAATGCCATTTTATTTGAGACAAATTTTTCTTCTCTATCTCTATCTCTCTATCTCTCTATCTCTCTCTCTCAGTTTTTGTATATTTTTTCTTATTCATATTTTTTATTTATAAATTAATATAATTTTATAAACTTTTACAGTAACCTTTACAGAGAGCTGCTACCATAGCAGCCAAATAATATTATGAGACCCTGTTAGCGTACGCCCGGAAGTTCTACAAGCAGATTAATCTCCTACTAACCCCCTAACCCTGCCCCATTTGAACAATGTACGCAATATAAGAAAATCTAAAAATGAAAGTGAATGATGCAATAAGCTGAACACGAGATAGAAATTGATAAAAGTTGATAGTGGACTAATAAATAGTAAGAATGAAATGAATCAAATGAATTGTAAAGGCCTCCCAAATTATTGATTGTTTATTGTGACAAAACCCAAAAAAAAGAAGAAGAAAAAAACAAAAAATGTGAAAAGCTAAACTAAATTTAGAATGAAATGAAATCAATAAAACATAATTCAAAAATACAATAAAATGAAACCAAATAAAAAATTGAGAAAATAAGAAACAAAAGTATCGTAAATCGTAAGTCATGAAAAACAATGCATTTAATAACACACAGAACGAAATAAATATTAAATAATAATAAATATTAAAAATAAAAAAAAATTAATAAAAAACAAAACCAAGAAATTACAAATTGTCAAATGTAATTATAAAAATTATTAATAATAATATAAAAAACTATTATAAATAATATTGAAATTATAAAAAATTAAACAAAAATACAATATTTTATTAAGACCATTATTTATTTCGTAATATTGCTTAATTAATTAATTTAAAATTACAAAAACAACAAATCTAGTTAAGAAAAACTAAAGGAAACTAGCAAAAAATAAACCAAACCAAACCAAACCAAACCAAACCAAACTAAGCTACACTTAATGCAAATACAATACATGAAATTAAATTAAAATTAACATAAAAACATATGAAAAATTAGTTGTTAATTCTATTAATTATAATTATATACAATATTTATATAAATATATATAATATAAATTTAAAGCAAAGACCACTTAACTTTAATGAAAGTAATGTTGATAAAACAAAAATTTAAGAAGAAAAAGAAAAACAAACAATAAATAATAATTTTCCAAAAACCATTTAATTATAGAAACAAATATACTTATTAGACACACACACACACACACACACACATACACTGAGCTGTTATTATATACATAATAAATTAATAAATCAATAAATATTATTATAATTTAACATAATAAATAATAACAAATTGTGTATATAATTAAAAAAAAATAATAATAATAATGAAAAGATTTATTGCATTCAAACACTAAATAATAAAACTCTTTAACTTATAAATATGAAAATACAAGATATAATACACACACAACACTTAGATATTTTAGTATTGTAAAGTGTATGAAAAGTGTAGAGGAATCAGAAACAATGAAACGACAGTGACAGACGTTTCCATTAACATAATATTTTAATAATTGCGTACGAGTATATTGTGTATTTAATAATTTTCATATATTTTTAAGTTTTTTTGCATTGACATCGTGAAAAACATAAATCTTTCTTGATAATAAGTAGGATGATGTGTGGTTCGTGTAATGCGCCTCTATCCCTCTATCCGTTCTATAGCAGAAGAGATCTATACAGTAGCATTTTGAGCTTCCAGTTTGGAGTTTCATTTGTCATTGGTTTGATCAGGTGATTGTTCTGTGCCCCCAGAGGATCATTATATGGGCTAGTGCGGATGACAATCTGATAATCAACTATCACCAGGTTCATAACTCTAACATATATGGTCATCCTGTTAATAGACTTGTTCTGCAAGACTTATTCTCTTTTCAACTGGGACTTAGAATAAATCTATATCAATACAGGAGCGATGATTTTGGCGTAGACTGTAAACTTTTTTCCAAGAAATTTTCCCGTTGAGTCAATGAAGACTGTTGCTAAATAACATAATAAAATGCGATGAGCTAACCGAAAGTGAGCCATTGAATAAGGATGAGATCAAGGCACTTCACCTTCTTTGAAAGCGCGATAATGTCCTCGCAATGAAGTACAGCCAGCCGGTGGGACATTCCTCCTCTGTCTATAAAATGTGGATATATTCTCTTAATGGAAGCTATGTTCTACAGATGACAACATCGTCGGCGTAAGTAGCCAATATTTTGTTTGTTTCGATGTACATCTCACCATTGTTTGTATGGAAAATTTACTAATCCAAAGTAAATTCCATGTCAAATGATATCAATGTGTGTGATTTTTCTGATAAAGAGATATGAATAAAAAAAACTTCAAATGTATCCCAATTTCCATCTTTTCTAGTGGATTATCCAAAAATTCTTTCATATTCTTCTAAAGAATATTTAAAAAACAAAAATCAAGAGATACGCTTTTAAAGATGAGCACTTTTATTATGTTTAAACCCCCTCTCCCCTTGATGATGTTAGAGCTCAATGGCAGAAACTCGTTTACAGGCAACGTGCGTTACTCTATTTTCAGAAAATGAAAATTACATGACGACACGACTTTTAAATCACGAGATGAGTTAATATTTTTGGTGACACCAAAAGCTTTTGGGTGTAACGCAGCATTAGATTTTGACATGATATGACTATGGAATGTTTTCACTTATCTCCAATCTGGAAGCATTTTAAACACGATAAAAGATGAACAAATTATATTTCATCTCATATTGTTAATTAAATTTTTGGTTTTATATGAACAAATGAAAAAATATCATTTCACAAGTAAATTAAAAATGAAAATGCCGCGATATAATTTCAAAAGCAAAATTATTGACTGCGAAATTACCATCGTAGTAACAATTCAAATGCTAGCGCGCAAAAGAGTAACCGATTTATACACAACAAAGACCTACACAACACCATTTTTCGATTAAAGCAGGCAGCGCCGTTTCATCTTTTAATTAGTTAAATTTTTATCAAAATTATTATTATCCAAATTATATGTTCAAATCAGGTGTTGATTCATTATTGTTAAAATCTGGGTCAACTCTTAGTTTGTGTTTTCAAAATTCCATATATGTATGCAATTTGACAAATCACACTTTACTTTCTTAAACTAGATCTTTGTAAATGTACATTTATCAGCAAAGTATTTATAATTTCATTTTAATAAACTATACTAAGTATATGTTAATGGAAATGGGTCTGTTTTATATTTCTTTATTAACATTTTATTTTTCAATATTTATTTTATTATTTAAGTAAAATGAAAACTAAATTTTCTTTTTAGAGCAATTTCATGAACCAAAATCTTAGGTAAATGTAAAGTATAATAATCTCACAATTTCAAATGGATTCCAATACATTAGAAAGAAACATGAATTAATTATATGAGCGATATTAATTAAATTTTTAATCTCCATGTTGTTTTTTTTTTTTTATTTTTTTGTTGGTGCATGATTTCAATGATTTGTAAAAATTCAACAGTCACCCCAAAATGTTGGAATTTCTGCAAATCTCTCAATCTTATATATGATTTTTTTAATCCTTTTTAGATTAAAATACAATTAATTTAATGATTTAGCTCAAAATGTTAATAAATTTGGAAGAAACGATTTCCATTTTCTGACAAATTTTCTTCAAATTTTTCCCTATTTTCAATTTTAGCAAATAATATTAAATGAAATATAAATGAATAGAAAATATAAAAAATAAATAAAAAAAAAAGTACCTAAAGACAAAAAATGAATAAATAGTATGAGCTGTAAAAAAAGGTTACCTGCTTGCAAATAATAAAATAAAATACAAGAAAATAAAATGAAAATCTATAAATCTATAAAAAAAGATATATATATTTCCAATTATATATACAAATAAATAAAAACAGAGAATGGTAAACAAAAATATAATTCAAAAATACTAAAATATTCATGCTTACAAAAATAATGAAAATTATTAATTCACAAAGTTTTCGAAAAATTAGATTTGATTTGATATGAGTTTCTCTTCCTTTAGATTATATTGTATAAATGAAATATATTTGTCATTTTTAATGCATTTTTCTTGATTAATTTTTTCTATTTTTCAATATATAAAATAATATTAAACATATCACAAATATGATAAAAATACAAAAGTCTTGAAACAACTAAACATATTTTGCTATACAATACAATAATTCATTCCACTTATCAAAAACAAAATACAATAAATAATGTTAATGAATTTCAATTAAAATTTTATAATTTTATACACTTCACACACAAACAAGAGAAGAAAATGATACAGTAAGAGAATCTATTCAGTTAAAAATTATAGTATTCTTGTTTCATTGGTTATTCAATATGAATAGAATCAATATCCATTTTCAGGGCCTTATGAGTTGACAAACCTACAAAGTAACTCAGCTCATTGTTGTTGTGCTGTCTAGGAGTTGTGTAACTTCATAACGCGCTCCCTTACCTTACTCCTCTGCCATTTTACTTGCAGTAGTATCTCCAAGCATTAGTAAATACTCGTTTCGTATTTCTTTGAACGCAATCTTATTCCTAGATGGATTTTCTTATTGTCTGTTCTAAACAATATTTTAAGTTTTAAATTTAAATTGGACTGAGTGTCTATGAAACTTATGCATTCCTTTCATTATCATTTTCCAATCTGTTCAGTGGGTCTTCGATGTCTCCATCTGTCTGTTACAAACTTCGTGACAAATTTATTGTATAATACTATTATATTATATTTAAAGAAATCTATTTTAGATTAGTCTTGGTTATACAAGCCGATCGCCACAAAGCTCGAGTTCACCCAGAAGCCTTCCGGCCAATTGTGTCAACTTCAAAGAAAGTTGTCTCTAGAAGACGGGTTCACCTGCCAAGACGATTAGAGCAGTCATAAAGGAGGTTTTAAATGCTTTCTCATTCTGATTATTTTTCGTCTTCACAGCTACAATAAAAGTCTGGATGTGGAACAGGCTACTAGCCCAATTGGGCATTTCCTACCATCTACATGCAAATCCTTATTCCTGTCAAAGTATAGGAGTTTGGAAGCCTGAAAGAATATCTTGTAGAAATCTCTGAATATCCACAACTGCTAGAGAAATAGGCATTGCCATGGAAATCTATGTCACAAAGTTATAGCTTATAATCTATATTTCCAGAATCATGATGAGGCAGTTTAAATAGTCTTTTATATTTCTTTTAAAACTTTATTGCACATATTTAAATTAATAAAAATGTATAAGCATTTCATTGAATCTTCTTCTTGAGAATAAAGATTATTCAAATTTCAATTCAAAGACTATACTTTTACTTATATTTTAAAATGAGATTCTCCTCTGAATATCTTTTAGTTGAACTCTAATGTGAAGGATTTCATCATATTATTGTATGTATTTATAATATTATATTGTATTTACCTATTGTTATGACATCTTATTAGAACATTGATCCAATAAATAAATCTTAAATATTCATATTTACAACAATCTAACTAATTAACTCACTTATGTACTACTACTACTACTACTACTACTACTACTACTACTTCTTTACTTATTTTCAAACAAGCTAATTGTAATTTACAATTGTAGATCGATTAAACATGCAGATTACTTAATATTAAAACGGTTTTCTTTAACAAAATTGAACGCACAAATAACAAACTACGATAAGTATAAATGTATCTAGATACTTTATATTGGGAAATTTCTATAGAGCGTTTATATAGATACTAATATGAGATATAGGAATATGAGTAGGTTTTATGTGTATTGTAACCATAACAAAAATAGATAAAGTAACTTTTGTATGCGACTAGTAGAGTTTAGAGTAAAGAGAACATAAGAGAACACAATATTATATACAATAAAATATATAAATAAATCAATCAGATAAATCACATATGATTAAATGTTTATAAGAATTTATAGAGAACAGAATAGAAAGTTTATGAAATTTGTAAGCATAAAAAGAAAACAAAATGAATATTTAACTATGAAGATTTCAGTGCAGATTATTATTTACAATATTTATTTATTTTCCTATTTTTGAACAAAGGAAATTTACATTAATTTCATTTAATTAATAATAATTTTTCATCATTTTTCCGTCCGTTGCGATTGAATTTATTTTTTTTTTTTTTATTCTTTTTTGCCTTATAATTATAAATATATAAAAATAGACATAAACAAATATTTATTCATAAATTCATATAAACTAAAAGCAGAAAAGCTGAGATAATGCAAAATCGATCTATCCATCCATCAACATATGACACACTACACTTACTTACTCTGATGAAATAATGATGAATGATGATGATGATGATGATGATGATGTAGAATTACATAAAAGTTTAAGCAACTTAAAACAAAAAATGCATTAAAAATGACATTTATTTTATTATAGAGAAAACCAATAAAAGAAAAAAACACTATTTTTTGCCAAAATATTTTTTTATAATTTAAAAAGAAAAAGAAAATATTCAAAATTAAGAGGGAGGACATAAAATTTCATGTCACTGAAGTTTATATACCTTTCACAATATACCTAGAGACAAGATATTGTCAATCTATACTGAATATAAAATGTTGGTCCGATAAGTCCGAGTTTCTGTTAACGTCACATTAGTCTGACAAGTTTCAATGATAATTTTGATCGTAAGCTTCTGTCCAGCATACATAAGAACTTGCCAAGTACTTTCGGGGTCTTCAAATTTCTTAAGAATATGGAGAATTTGGGAGAGTCAATGAAAATTCCATCTAATATCACCAAGGATCCCAGGTCAATATTTTGCTTCAGCTAATCATGAAATCTACGTAAATTTACTATACGTACATTTTCCATATAAAAATAGTATCATTTCATCCTAGATTATTATGGGTGTTACAAGCAATTTAAAATGAATGGGAAAGATTATGTGAAATGGAAATTTGTGTGTAGCGGGAGGAATGAAAAAGAGTGGGGGGAAACTAAGTATGATGCCCCAAAAAGGAAGCCATATCTATTGGTCAAAGTCATAAGTCAATGGAAATCAACTTATTCGGTGTGGGGGTAACTGATCTAAAGTGGTCCAAGTCTCATATTGTTATCATCAACAGGTGCAGAACGACCTCCTAACACAACCCAATATTGCAATTTTAATTACCCTTCGATGTAATGCATCACAACCGCACTTCTAGGGACTACTGTCAAGAATACCGCCTTACAAAAAGACTATGTCATCTTTGGGTATCCTGATGTGCCTAGGGAGGAAAAAGCCTGTAATAGTGCTTTAGTTGAGACATCCACTAAAATGTGCGTATGCTTGAAAAACAAGTCCTTATGGTGGTGAACACTTTACTTCCTGGTGTAGATGGTCACCACTGGACATTTAAAAACAATCGGTCACAGCTCTTAGGACGTTGTTCTGTTAACACTATCACCCATGGGCCTAATTTTAGATTATATACTATTGTAATTTCAACTTGTTTTATGTTGAATTTGTCACTTTAACTTGAAAAATGTAGATATTATTAATAATTTCAGAGGAAAACTTAACTTAACTTTGTATATTTTACAACCTGAAGTAAGTTTTTTTTATTCTTATATAGGGAGATACTTCTTCCATAAATCAGAGAATTTTCCGATTGTCATATATAGTATGTATTACAGAAGGCTCATTGCTTAAAATCAGAGTGACTAAAGTATTTTACATAGACAAATTTAGCCCGCTGAACTCTCATACTTGCTGGAGACCCCAGGCAAACAAACCATATACAAATCATATTCACATGATATGTATGAAGGGTATAAATATTTAAAAAGAAAGAAAAATCATCAAGGTTTCCAAACATTAAAAAACACAACTTAATAATTTTAACAATTTTTTTTTTTTAGTGTATTTTTTTTTTTTTTTTTTTGTTAATAAAATCCTGATCCTAAATTTTATAATTCTGGAATAATAAAAACATAACAAATAAACCAAAAGGAAAACAAATCATAAATTTAAAATTTCTAACGAAGGCTATGAAGTCACAAAGAACAAATGCAACTTTATAGTGAAACAAAAGAGAAGAAATATAATACAAAATTTTATAAAAATAAAAAATTTATTTATTTAATTAAAATAAATAAATGAACAAATTTACAAAGGTAACTTTTCACTTAATCAATAAATCAATAATGATTAATCTTGAAGCAGATGGACACACAAATACTAAACATACACAGATACAAACAGAAAAAGATACACACAGATACATAAAAATAAAAAAAAAAATTAAAAATAATCACAAAAATATGTATATTTGTTCTTCAGCCTTACTACAAGTACGATATCATAACAAAATTGAGTAATTTATTTAAATAAAACAATTTGATTTATTATACAATTTTTATATAATTTTTCTATTTAATTACAAAGAAAATCATTGACACTACAAAAAGATAAAGAATTCTAAGGCGATTCTAAAATATAGATGATGATCATGATCATAATGAAGATGAATATGGCTAATGAAGTTTAAATTGTTTAAGAAAATAACAAAAAATAAATCTCTATACATCATTTATTACAACAACAAAAAATGAAAAAAAAAATAATATAATTAAAGAAAATCTTTCATTAGAAAACAAAAAGAAAAGAAGAAAAACAGAAAATAATAAATATAAAATTATAATATTGAATTTGTATTTTAAAGTCTCGACAACAATCGAAAGTCGAGAAACGACAATAAACTGTGAAAAAAACAACAAATATGTAAAAAGTAAATAAAAGTTATTAAATAAAAATTATAATATTTAATAAAAAAAACAAAAAAAAAAACAAAAACCAAAAATATGAGCAGAAATAAAAAACAAACACAAAATGTTTAAATTAATTAAATTAAATTAAACACTTGAAATTGTGTAAACTATTGAAATGATGAAAAAATAATGAAATCTATAAAAAGAAAAAAGATTATTATTGAATAAAAAAAATCGTTTTCTAATAAAAACAACAAATTTACTTTTTTACTTGGTAGCTTCTAGTTGTAATGATTTACCCAATTACTTCGAATCGACTATATGAAATGTTTAATTTTTATCTAATGCAGCCGCCAGAAAAACCTGGGCATCAGCTTATTTCATTTTCATTTCGTTTCATGTGTTAACAAGATTCGGATAAAATTTCGGATAAGGATAACCCTGGAATCACACACAAACTTTATCCTACAATATTTTCTATGTACCCCATTACTAATGATATACCATATACTTATATGTATAAAGAATAAAATAATTTGATGCATCTCATTTCTATTTTATTGACATTGCAAAGTTATGAAGACACCTAACCTAAAAAGAGAAAACCTCTGCTTCATGCGAGGCTTTTCAGGCTACCATCGCACGCGTCTGCTCTCACCAGTTGAGCTTCTTTAAACTTGTCTCACTTGTTGTTTGTAAGTATGCGTTTTTGTTTTTAAAACCCAAGATGCTAAGACGAAATTAAAAGACAATCACCAAATCAGTCACAAAGAAAGTATGGCGTCATATGGAGTTTGGTAGATGTGGTTGGAAATTACATACAATTACTTACAATAGTTTGAAAATATCGATATTTGTTTTCGATATATCGCTACATATCTATGTATAATATCGGAATAAAAATCGATTTATAACTAGTTTTATATGAATTCATATTTTTTTTTTATTTTTTCCCAATCAAAAATCGGTCAACTTGGCGAAAGAAGCCATCACTTCAAAAAAATAAGTACAACGGGGTAAAATCCCATACCACGCGGCGACGACGGCGGCGTTTCAAGTGTTCTATGCTTTTGACTCGTTTCAGTGGAATTAAGTGCGTCAACTTCTTACATTTTGTGAACATAAAACAACTGGTGTGAATACCGAAATTACATCGCAACGACAACTTCACCTTCTTTAAATCATTCAGCAAATGTTTGCCATCGAAACGTCAGAGAAAAGTTGAAAGTAGCACATTTTTTTATGGCAGTCACGGTCGGCAACAGGCTATGGAGTTTAACTCATAAGAATGAACACATTACACAACTTTTATACCCGATGGACCTAAAGGCAAAAACCCAGAAACGCCTAATATCGTGTTTCGTCTTTATAGTCTCTAATCTAATCTAATCTAATTTAATCAAATCTAATCTAATTTAATCTTCAATTTTTAAATTTTGTAGTTTTCTTGCAAACCATGAAAATATCAAATGGATAGAATTGCCCCCATCAGAAATACTATCAAATATAAATATAAAATATATGTGTAATAACTCTAATGATAATTTCCGGTCAGTATTAATTTTAATTTTGATTTTTAATTTTGGTTTTTCTTTTTTATTTGTATATTTTGGCATTTTAATGTTTCCTTCTACAGGTTAAGTAATTTGATAAACGAATGAAGTTTTTTGTGTAAATTTCTCAAGTATGAAATTTTAATTTGGTGATACTTTTTATTTATTTTATTTTGTAATTTAAGTTTTTTTCTCATTTGTCTTGCATCATTGGCATAATTTTATCCAGTTTATTTTGGTTTAATAGAACCAAGTTTTGTATTTTTAATTATTTTGTTAGTCTCCTTTTTGATGTTTTACTTTGCGTTGGTGTTACATATTGGGCATTCATCCATATTTCTTTTATTTGTCATTATCAAGTTAAAATGTATATTTCATGAGCTGTGATGTTCGATGTTTATGCTTTTAAAATGGTTAAGTTGCCAACTCTTTTTCTATATTTCCTTTTTTTATTAATATTTAATTTCCATCTATTTAAATTTTGTTTTTTTTATTTATATTTCTTTTATATATAAAGGAAAATCGATGAATATTATATTGACTGTTTACTGGGTAGATGGATTTATTAACAATTAATTGGTTTTAAATGAAGTTTTTTGTGTAAATTTTTCAAGTATGAAATTTTAATTTGGTGATACTTTTTATTTATTTTATTTTGTTATTTAGGTTTTGTTTTGTTTGTATTTGTCTTGCGTCCTTGGTATAATTTTATCCAGTTTATTTTGGTTTAATAAAACCAAGTATTGTATTTTTAATTATTTTGTTAGTTTCCTTTTTGATGTTTTACTTGGCGTTGGTTTCTTTACATACTTTTAATTCACATTTTGCCAACTCTTTCCTTTATTTTCTTTTTTATTAATTTGCTTATATTTAATTTCAGTCTAAAAGTTTAACTTTTGTTTTTTTTTATTTAATTTTCTTTTTATATAAAAGAAATTCGGTATTCAAATATGTCTTTTGCATATTCTGATATTTCTTCTTTGCATTCTTTGGTTGGTAAGCTGCATCAATCTCCTTTCGTGTTCACCAGTTGGAATGTATTGCAATTTGTCCATGGATTCCAAGGTCCTCAACTGAAGTACCGAACATGGCATGAAAAACAGCTTGAGCGATCTGATCTGTTGTTCCCTCCCATTTAAATAAGGGATAATTTGCTAAATAGTATGCAATACCCTTATGACCTGAGAAATCTATTTCAAAACTATTTTTTTTAACCACAAACAACAATGGGAAATAGATTTTGTTAGTACTTCTTGAGCCAATAAGTCACCCAACGTTGTAAATAAGTTTCGGCATTTCTCCGGTCCTTTTGCATCCCTTAAGCATTCTACGATTGACTATCCCATAGGTAAATTCTTAAGAGACTCCTTTAATGCTCTGGTCATTTTTTCTTTCATGGTCCTCTCTATAGCCAACATTATTGCAAGTGTTGAAGGTCAATCCGGTTCTCCTTTCTTACTTAACCCAAAAGAATTTATCCCTTTTTCGATGGTTTACCCTCCAAGACTTTTTAAACAGAATTCGGCAGCTAAAAGACTGTCTTTATTCCATGACATTTCGAAGGCAGTTAAGACATCCACGAGTGTTGTAGCCAACTTAAAATCACATTTTATATCATGATTATGTGCCCTACACCATATAGAAAAATTATCAACTAAATCTGTAGCACTATATACTGTTTTCCCATAAGTGCATGTATCATTGCCTTGATCATTTCCTCGAGTTTTAGCATCAGGGTTTGACATCTTCCTCAAATGCATAAAAATAGTAGAGACGAGCCAGCATCTGCATTACTTCTATCTATATTTATTGTTTCATTCAATTTCTCATCTTTCATTGTCATGCCTTTGAACTTTTCAATTAAGTAATTCATTATTCAGTGGTTTATTATTTATTAAGTACAAAAAAGAAATCATTGCTAAGTCACGAGCTTTTACTTTTTGTCGTGCACTTGAATAGGGACAAGAACTTAAAATTGGCAAATCTCTGGTTTTAATTGTATTTTTATTAATTATAATACTTATTATTTCAAATAATTAATGTAAATAATTATTTAAAAATCTGTGCAACCACCATTCTTAGAAATAACCTGATAACTCCTGTCAGTAAGGGAATCAATTAGACTCTTTAAATAATTTAAGGATATTTCGCTCCAGGCATCTGTGATGGGATCTGTTAATGACTGTACGTCTTGAAATTGTCTCCCAGACTCGTATACTTCTCTTGTCAGCCACCCTCATACATTCTTAATTATATTGATATCAGGAGAATAAGGAGGCCACTCCATTAAAGTGACGTTTTGCTTCTGAATCCAGCTCGAGCTGTGTGGACTGGGGCATTATCATGTTGGAAAGTCCACGGTAATAGTTCGAAAAGATTGTTAATGTCAGGAAACGCATTTTGCAGCATTCTTTTGTATTGAGTTGCATTCATTTTGGATGACACAAATTGCAGTTGGCATGTTCCATAATATGAGATTGCTCCCCATACCATAACACCTTTCTCACGGCTGTGGTGGCGGGACAGAACGTGTTTCTTTTTCGTTTTCTTTCGAATATCGTGAAAATAATAGTTGAACACATCAGATCCATCTAAATTGAAACGTTTTCCATCCACAAAAACCAGGGTTGCCACTGCTTCTTCCAAGTCATGTGATTTCGAGCAAATACTAGACGAGAATCTTTACATTGATTGTTCGGCGGTGGCTTTTTCTTCAATTTTAATATTTTGAGATGTTTTGCTTTACGTAGAACTCTTCGAACAGTATCAACGCTTGTTTTTAAGTTTAAATTTGAACAAATTTTGGTAGCAGAACAGTGTGAACTTGAAGCTTCTTGAACTATTCGTCTCTCGGCAGTAGGCAAAAGTGCTTTTTGTTGCGCCCTTTCATGTTGTTTCCATAGTTTGCAGTATTTTTAAGAAAATTGTATACTACACTCTTGCTTTTTCACACTCGTTACAAGTAATTATTTTGCATTTTTCTTTCGATGTAAGAGTTTTACCAAGGTTCATATTATTTTTTATATATTTAAAGAGTATATTTAATTACAAAACACAACCTTCAGCACATGTCTTTTTACTTAGAATGAAGAAATCTCATTTGTACGTCCCTATTCAAGTGCATGCAAAAAAGTACCACGTTCTAATTATGTTCAAAGCAAAATTGAAAATAATTAAAAACGGTAAATTATTGTGATCTTTCTCTTATGTCCAAAGTTCGTTAATACTCTCTATGTTACAAAACAGAAAAACACATGACAATAGCAAGAAACGATTAAGAGAAAAATAAAATGAAACATTTCAAAATTCTTGTCCCTATTCAAGTGCATGCCAGTGTACTCGGTAAATTTTGGTTATTATTTTTATATTGAACTAGCAGCCCGCCCCGGGTTCGTACGGGAGGTGTACCTATCTTCTATCTATCTATTTTCTATCTACATATCTATCTATCTATCTATCTATCTATATAAATGTATACAGAACCGATTTTAATAATATTATTTGTAAACAACAAATGAATAGTAATGAAGTAAAATGTCTAGTTACACGATTGATGGCACAGCGTTGATTAACTTCAGCTTCAGAATTTCCAAGGAAATAAATTTGAAGAAATTTATATTCCCCATCAATTGGCAATTGGTGAATTTGTCCTTGAATCTTTAATATAGAAATTCATTTATGGAGTTTTCATATTCGTGGTAATATGTTGGAACGAATGTGTATGATCTGTGTTACAGAAGAAAAATATACCTTAAAAGTTGGATCGGAACCCCGTTCCTCAAATATATTTACACCAAATGATGTCATTTGGAACACACTGTTGTAACTTTGAATGTTCTGCAAAAAATGATTTGACAGATGTTCTTGTCTCGAAAGTAATGAATTTAGAGATTCAGGTTGTCAGTTGTAGTAACTTGACCTTGCCAGTTTAAGCTATTTATTGGACAAAGTTCTCAGTTATATTAAGTTATATTAGTATGTAT
>JBAMAW010002028.1:0-11370 GCA_037043295.1 Amiota minor | reverse complement strand
TATCTTCTACTGAAATAATCTACAAAAAATAGTCTATTTATGAAAAAGTAATTATAATCACCATCAATGTCAAAACTGTCAAGTTCTTTGTCACAATATTAACGACATAAATACTATTTAGGCTCAGGCATTTTATTATGCATTTTAAATTTCCTTTAATTTTTCATACATTTTCATATAGTTTAATTTTTCTTCATTGCATAATAATTTCATTAAACCTTTTTTGTTCATTCATTTTTTATATTAAAACTAGCGACCCGCCCCGGCTTCGCACGGGTGCAATGCTGATACTAAATACACACGGGTATAAATTATGTAGCCTATGTCACTCACTGAAAAAATGATTAAAATCGATCCAGTAGTTTTGATTTATTCATTACTGCCCGTGGCCCGCACACGTTACATTTGGAGTAAAACAATTCCCCTTTCCTATACCATGAAGATTTCCTGCTATCTTTGGAATATCTAAATTCATACACTACATTTTTACTTATTTACTTTTTACATTTTTATTTTATTTTTACAACAATTAATATATTACAGAATGGCTTTATATACAACGTTCACAGCTTTCTTGTCATTAGACAATACAAACATGTTTTCTCTAGAGGTTACTCTTGAAAGAGCGACATACAGTTGCCATGTGAAAAACAGTCAACGCTCAAATCTAAGCCTGCAACGTTGAAGGTTTGACCCTGCGATTTATTAATGGTCATTGCAAAAGATGTCTTTACCGGAAACTGTAAACATTTAAATTGGAAGGGTAAATCCGATGGTATCAGAGGGATTCGTGAAGATGTCGAAACCCTCATATTAGTTTTAAGCTCTAATTTATTGACATGTGGCCAAAGGTTGGATCTTTTTAGGGAAGCATTTATTTCGTCAGCACGTGTTCCTTGAGCCACAACTGGTAGGATTTGATGGAAATCTCCTGCGAACAGAATTGTACATCCACCCATAGGTGCATTTTTGTTGCGCATTGTCCTATCCAGTGCTTTCACCCCCACCCATACTGAAGAAGCATTGATGGGTGTGCCCGTAGCCCGATCACACGCAGCGACTATATTGATACTGAATGTTTAGTACTAATTGTTATCTCCAGTCTCAAATGACATATTGTCAGATGAATCTATGTTAATAGTTGTGTTAGAGGTTTTCATTGATTTTTTATGTTTACCGCTATTTATTTCTTTTGCTACCTGAAGTCTCTTACTTCGCGAGGTGTTTTTTGGTAACAACAGTACCTGTTTCGATTGGCCAGTTAGGTCGTTGTTAGTGTCCATTGCTAAGTCCGAGTAATCCGTTAGCTGAAGAGAGGACTCTGTTTGTATACTGGATGGTTGTTTTTTGTTGTTGGCTGGATCAGTAGTCCTCATGCTACTAGATGGTGTAGTGGATGTCATAGTCGACAAGGTCGCTGGCGTTGGTGCAGGAGAATTATGTTTGATTAACGTTGCGAATGTTGTGGGCTTGTGTTGATGTCTGTTACTATAAATAGCATTTGCTGTTCTTCTATCAACTTTTTCAACTGTGGTAATTGCCTGAATTTCCTTTTCTCTCAAAAAAGTAGGGCATTTTTTGTCAAAGACTGAATGGTTAATGCAAGCTTTTGGTAATGAGCAAACTTCTTTTTGATCGCTGTTTGAGATGGTAATTATTAGCGCAGAATGGACAGATTTTATTGTCTTTGCATATCTTAGCAGTGTGTCCATAGCGGAGACAATTGTTGCATCGCATGGGGGGGATTTTTTTTTTTTTTTTGTTGTCCTCTGTTAAAACTTTAATTATACTGTTATTATGAAACAACTTAAATTAAACTATAAACAAAACAATAACAAAACAACTTATATTAACAAGTGGGAAGGAACAAAACATTTAATATGATCTAGTAGGGAGGTCGACAGGATGCGATCTTCTCAGCCTCCTCGCCACTCTGACCCCTCCCTTTCTGCGTCGCCTTAAAAGCCGCCTGGCTAGATCGTTTCGATTTTTGGATTTCTTCATATTTTTTTTTTGCTGCCGTTACCTTTTGTGATTTTAATTCCTCTTTAATCACGTCTTCAGATATGCCTTTCAGATCATTGCAGTAAACAACTGCTTTAACATAGTTCAGCGTAGCATGTTCTTTACCTCTACTTCCATATTTGGTGATAAGAAGCGGAGTTGAGTTAATTTTATTGCTTGCATTAAGTTTTTGGTTTTTATTAATAATGAACCATTTCTTAACTTTTTGCACATTTCCACTTCGCTGGGACAAATGCCATTAATCACTTTTTTAATCAGAAAAAGAGAAACATTGCTTAAGGATTCAGAACTATTAGTCCTTGTCACCACCAGGTATTTAAGCCCGGGAGAGCGGGACTTAAGCGAAATTGTCTTGTCCAGTTTAATACTTGGCTCCGGAGGTGGGCCTCCACCTCGATCCGGAGGCACTCTTGAACTCATCTCCGAAAAAATTAACAATAGCAAATTCGGCAACTATTTGGCAAAATTTGATAACAAATACAATAAGAACAAAATTTGTTGTTGTTGGTTGTTTTGATTTGTTTGTTTTGTCAAGAAACTGTGAACTCTGTGTTCTCCAACAGGAACTTGATTTGCATGGATTACGACACTAAAGTCAGGAGTATCTGCTGGAACACTCTCAATCGCAGTTTTGAAAGACTGTATGTTGCAATTATGAGAATGTAACATATCTTGGAAAAATCTAATCAAATCTCTATCAATTCGCTGTGCAACACTTGAGCACCGCGTAGATTTTAAATTGAATTTTTTTATGATCTTATACGGTCCAAAAAATTTTGGTCTTAATTTCATCCCAGTCCCATATTGGGTTCTCTTTACCGCGACTAAATCTCCTATCTCATACTGAGTACTACCTTTACGTTTCCTATTGAATGTCCTTCTATTTTCTTCCTGAATCTTTTCTATGTCCAGTTGAGCTTCTTTTCTGATCTCGTCTCTTTCTCTGTTTAAATCATCTATTTCTAGTTCTTTTAAATAGTCCCTCATACTGACATTCTCTTTCTCTCTCATGTTCAAGCCAGTGATAATTTTAAGTGGAGTAACTTTTGTGCTTCTTGGTTCCGTGCTATTTATAATTTTTTGAACCTTATCGACGTACAAGTACCAATTAGTTTGGTTCTCTTGACACATTTTGTTAAGCATTGGAACGACGATCCTATGCATACGCTCCACTTGTCCATTTCCTCTAGGTACCCCAGTTGCTATGTGCAACAGCTGAATATCTTCTTTTTCACAATAATCGTTAAACCTATTGGATGTAAATGCTGAACCTCTGTCAGCCACTATTCGTCTGGGATTTCCAAATACTGCTGACTGCTTTGGCTTGCATTTATTTTGAAATTTTTATTCTGCTTTACCTTAGATTTTCCTTTAGTTACTTTTACTTTAATTTTTGATTTTTCATGTTTGTATAGTTTTGTACTTTCATTTCATTAGCAAATCAAAGTTTTACATTAATTGAAAGTAATGTCTATCTTGACGCTACTCTGCCTCCCCGCTGCCAACAGTTGATGTTGTTGAGCTGCCTTCTTACCGAGAACAAATAATCCCACTATGCTATTCCGTTTCTTGCCCTCCAACACACACCTCTGTTCTTCAGCGAGTTGATGCTGTTGAGCTGCTTCTTTTCACTGCATACGCGGCCACCGCACTATTGCGCATCATCTACGCTGTCTCGATCACAAGACGGACGTACATTCTGACGCCACACTGACGCTACTCGCTTTTAATATATGTATGAACATATATGCCTGCCGACACTCACGCACACGCCGAAAACACATACACGCCACCGCTTCGCTCACGTTTCAGTTAATTTTTTTTTTGGGTTGAGCCCCCAATTGTGGTATTGTTGACTATGAATTACTCCGTTTTTTCTTATTTTGATAAATTATTTGGTGTTCGTATGACAATGATATCAGCTTCCTCCCCTCACTTTTACGAAACCCCTGTTTCATTTATCTGGCACAACCTTGCCAGAATGTTCTGTTCTTCTCCCCAAACAGTACATTTCTTCATCTGTAATAATTGAACCGTCCTGGTGGTTGATAGATAGTTTACCTGTGGGTAATTATACAAATAAAATATTTAATTTATTGGCCAGGACAAATATGGGGCAGTAGTATTGACATTTTACAGTACAGGCTTTGTCACTTAAATTATCGTTGATCCTTCTTTGGTGTTTCTTGCTTCTTATTATAAACAGCAACAGACGCCAAACTCACATTTTTCACTCATTCTTACATTCCTCATCAAAAGCCAAGCGATCTCAAAGTAATGGCGAAATAAACGAAAGAAGAATGTAAAATTTATGTGTCATTATCGGAACTTATTAGTGATTCGTATTTGATGGGAGCGAGGCCCGAGTCTGAGAGAGTCGCTTTGGCCGAGTGTGGACAATCTTTGACATATGCACATATATGAGAATTCAGAGTACTCTTTTTTTTTCTTAGTCAATTGACTATTTAAAACTTTTTACTAATTGAAATTTATAAAAATTTATGGTGCATTTATTATCTATTATTTATACTATTCGTTAAGGAATATTATGTATGGGCGCCAATCATCACATTGTTTGCTTTCATGAAATTGACGCAAATTTCGTCTTGACGCGCGTTTCGATGTTTATCCCCTGCAAAAATTCATTTACTTACAAATATTCGTAACCTTCTTTTCCAACTTTCACATTTCTCTGTTGGCAACATGCCAACTTGACACAAATTTTTAATTCACATTTACTTAAAATGCACAGTAAATACGTGATTAATAAACATTTTAAATATAACAGCATTGTTATTAGTTATATTACTTAATTTTTTTTACTATTATTTATTGGGAATATTAAACCACTTAAAGCAATAAAATATTGTTCTGAGGGTCCAATGGTAAGGGTGGTAACGATATTTGATTTAATGATCTTGACACCATGTTGTCTTGGTCTTGGATTGATAATCCTGACGCCATATTGCCTGCCTTGACCTTATAAATTTGGTTGTGTCATTAGGTTACAAGCGCCTTTTTTCCGTTTGTTCTGTGTTTTAAATTCAAAATCGTAAATTACTTTTATTGCCAAACTTGTGTAAAAAATGAAATTTTTTTCTTTTTAATGAGTATTTTCGATTAAGCTTCTTCTTTCCTTCTTAACATTCACCACTGTTGATTGCGCGATAACAACAATGCAATGTGAAAGAAGTGGTGGATAATATATGATTCAGGACAATATTTGTTAAAATTTTCACAAAAAGTTTACAATTTAAAATTTGTTGATGCGCAACAAAAATCACCGAAAAACTTCACACCACTGAAAAAATTGTAGTAGACCTGAGAAACCAGGTTATAGCGCCGGTGATCAAAAAGTTGTTCTAGTTACAAAATCTTTTTTTTCATCTGATCTTTAAAGTAATGTAGTTTTTCATCACTGGGACAACACTATAACACTGCGAAAAATCATTGATGACCACACACCACACTGCTTGCTTATCTCTTTTGTTTACATCGAACTTGCAACTTGCGTCTATGGTGACCAGCGTTTCACTGTACCTGTAGTCGCGTTCAATGTTGTTGATATTTTTAACAGCTAAGAGAGTTGAAATCGAGTCAGTGCAAATTATAAATTTGGATTTTTTATTTATTGATGCATATTCAGCTGTGTTAATAACGTTACTACTAAGAAAGAAAGAAATATTTTAAGATTACGTTTTCCACTAAAACACACTTACTGGCAACTACCTACTTTTTCACATTATGTACACACTACTTACTAATTAAACTTACTTCTTGCTTGCTTACACCTTCAACTGAGCTCACGTACTTATTTCAAAAAGTTGTGGGCCCATGTTGATTATTTAATTAACAAATAATAATAATATATAGTAATATTACAAAAATTTTGCAAAGAGAGTATTAAAAACGGAGCTAACCAAAAACAGGTCTACCTTTGAATGTCCGTAACTTAATGATGTATTAAGTTATTTAGATGATTGCAACACAAATGTTGATACAAATCTTAGATGGTTTAAAGTTCAGCAACAAATATTTAAATAAACAAGTTTAAATGTTGCCCTGGTTCAGCTACAAATATTTAAATAACCAAACATTAAATGTTGCCCAAGTTTAGCAACTAATTCCTTTAAATATAAATTAAACAAACGAATTAATTTTAATTTTTTTAAAATTTTATTCTGGCGGCACTATGTGCTTTTATTAATTGTTTATTATACTGTCGGTCTTTATTAATTGTTTATAAGTTTGTTTTATTATTTGTCGGCGTGATGCGCCTTGCTTGAGTCGATCTAAACTAAAACTTAGGTCTAGCTTCGTCTTAAATGAAACCTCGCTAACGCTTGGCGTACGTGACGGAATGTGCACCGTCAGCGGAAAGGGTTCTGCACGTGTACCGCTGTGGTCACTTCGTAAGTGCATGTGAACGCTAGAGGAACTTTTGCAGGCATAGCATCAGCGAAATAGTGTTGGATGGGAAATATTTGCTGTCGGTTTCTTCAGCAAAATGCATCTTTATAAAGGTATCGTTACTTCTTAATGACTTTATAATAAATAAATTCTATTAATAAATAGCAAAAATCTATTTAAATCTTAAACTTAAGCCAGTAAAAATTGATCAGTTACAAAGATCCATTAACTACATAATTAATTACTATCTATCTTCTTAAAATTTTGCGTAAAAAACAACCATTTAACCGTCTTTTAGTTCACTAACTGAACACAAAAATAGAATAGTTTTTGTTTTAAATTAGTATTAAATCACTTTAACATAAAATGCAGACAATTTTGTTTGTTATATTTTCTCAATGCACTCAATTTGTACTTTTAACTTTTGACGGACGGCTAACGAATGAAATGTGAAATGCTCTCGAAACTGATTTGGTTGGCCACAATGGACGCCATCTGTAAACTATGCAGCCTTTATAGTTGGCATTATGAGACTCATCGCAGTGGACACATTTAGCGGAGAGACCGGGAGATTTTTGGCATAAAGAAGAGGCGTGATAGCCGCTATATTTAACACATCGAAATAGTGCTTTGTATGGCCAAATTCTTGACAGCGATGGCATTGCGGGATGTCATTGAAACGGCGAGGGGCTCCACAGTGATCACTTGCTGACATAAGCGTTTAACATCGAAAATGAGTTTCTTATTAGCCGAAATTTCTAGTTCGATGGAGAAAAGGCTTAAAGATCCAGAGTTATTTCTGTTCTTTAGGTTGTACACATTGTGTACATTATAGCCTAATGTAGTCAGTTCTGTCTCAATGACTTTGGACGAGGTGGAATGGTGAAGTCCTCTGACTAACTTAACTCACTTCAGCTTGAAAATATGCAATGTCAGCGGAAAGGGCTTTGGCTTATGCTGGAAAGTGACTTATGTAAAGTTTCTGGATATTACATCAGCCAAATAGTGTGGGAAGCGGACATTGCCTCTGCGGGAATAATGATCATGATAAAGATCATAGCATTATGGGAATAATGATCATGATAATGATCATAGCATTATGGGAACAATGATCATGATAATTATTATCATGATAGAGTGATAAAAGAGTTTCTAAACTTGCATAATCTACATCTAAGTATACATATATAAAATGATGAGGTTACAATTAATTAATGTTACTTCTAATTGATTCATATAGTTACTTTGTATTGAAATATTGGGTTGAGTGAAGTTTCTAATGTAACTTGCGTGCGATGTTCGATCAGATCGCAAAATGATTATCGCTCCCCTTCTTTGCCCAGCCAGAGTCTGAAGCTACATCTGACCAGACACACTCATCATAAAAATTGTTGGACAATTTGGTAACGACCTAAAAACTTGGGCTTTAATTTGAGATTCCCACCAAATTGTGTGCGATTTATAGCAACCATTTCGCCTTGCGTTGTACATCGTATGTCTTTTTTGTAGCAAAAAGTTCTCGGTCGTGAGCTCGGCAGATAATTTGCCTTTGCATTTATTTTGGGACTATCACTAACTCGACGTCTTTAACCAACTTGTGTAAGATTGCCGGCTTTAATAAATAGTCACCTTAGGTCTGATTCTCGTCTTTAAGTATTTGCTTGATTGCTTTCAGATGTTCATCTTGCTCCTGTGCCTTTTGGATTTTAATGGAAATGAGTTATTGTCATGACTGGGTATCGGCTGAGCGTATCGACATGCTTCATACGGGTTCCAGAGCGATGCTCAACTTTGTAGTCGTATTCTTGTAAAATTAGGACCCAGCGTGGCACGGGGGTATCATTATTTTCTGTATTTAGGATGCTGGTTTGTTTTGTGACGTCGGAATACAAGAAGTTTCTTCGCTTGTTGGTGATTCTTAGTTTTTACAAGTACCTAGGTTACCTAATCTGGTTTACTTACAGAACTCGACTTCACCAACGCACGTGTAATCAATCACCTTTTTATTCGGGAAAGGTGCAACATTTGAGAGGCTTTGGGTATTATTGATTCATGTTATTTTTAGGTATTTTGGACCAGGTGTACCAATTATTTTTACTTTTGGTTTAGGTTTAGTTGATTGCTGGTCTATGTCCATATCATTAGTGGGAACCCGGCGGATCACCCATTTCACCAAAGTTTTGAACCGCTTGCCTTATTTATCAAGAAAAAAAAACACTTGTTTATATCACTGATCAAAGCGAAAACAGTAAACAGTCAAGTTAATGTTTGCAGTTGTTGGTTTTTTTTTTTTTGTTTTCATATTCTCTTTTGGTCTTGTTTGTTTACGAATTCGCGTGGAATTATGCTGTGCGCTTAGTTAAATATGAGTGATCACTTCTGAGTTTACACGAAGACTGCACCGTTTACACCAAACGGTAGCCAAACTCTACCAACAAAGTATATGAAAGTGTTGTTAGAGCCCTGCACTAGTCAATACTACTGTTGTAACGTTGACAGTCGGCAATCACACTGTGCACACTATGAAAACGAATGTGTGCTTTTGAAACGAGTGAATCAACTCATTTTGTTTTTTTTTTTTGCTTTTTTGACTCGTATTTAAACAGTCGTGCGACTCGTGTCTTATCGAATGACTCGGTATCACACTATCATGAAAATATACTGTCGTGTGACTCGTGTCATCCGGAATGAGTTGGTGTGACTTGGTGTGAATCGTTTCTTCGGGTATGATTCGGAATGAAAATACAATTACAAAGCGAGTGCGAGCGAGAGGAAATGAGAGAGCAGGCATGCGATAGCAATAGTGTGCACAGTATTGGAAACTCTTTGGACACTATGGCAAACATTTCAAGTATGTTTCTTATTCGCATCATTCAACTCATTTTGTCGACACGACACGTGCTTTCTCCTATGATTCGGTAGCATACTGTATTTGCTAATAAATTCAACTAGATTATTGATCAACATTAATGATTTGTGAAAGTGTTCGTAAAGGCAGTGTGACCATTGATAGTGTTGCGTGTAGCACATGATTCGTTTGAGCGAGAGAAGATAAAGTTTTGTTTAGTGTTGACTCGTGAAGGACTTTAGTTCATATGTTTGGTATTTGCTGTCTATGTATAACTTACGAAAACACTATGAATTTTATAATATGGTATTTTATTCTGACACGTTAGTGTCTTTCTTGACCTGAGACTGAATGTTACAATATTTTTTAGCTTAACCTAAACGTAAATTTCCCTATCGATGCCGTTTGGAATTCGCTGGACTGTCATTCTTTTATCTTTACAACGTTCAGAATGACCAAATTGCAATGGGGACAGATACCTGCCTATCTTAATCTAAAGATAAATAAGATACTTGAAAAGCAGGCACTTACCCCTTTACAACCGCCAACACTCCAGTACTTGATTTAATTTCCTTTTTCACCTTCTTACACTTTTCCACTCACAACACCATAAATTAGACTCAAACAAACAAAACCAACGCCATTCCATTCAAATACCTCTATATATACATGCTATTCTAACAACGGACCACCAAAATGACTTCTAAAACGGATAAAAACACCCGCTGTTGTTGCGCCTTGTTGAGTTCGAAAGCTTTTTCAACAGTTGCCTCGGACAGACGGACAGATCTTTACCGACTGATCTTTATTCTTTTGTTAAAAATTCCCTTAGACGAAAGTACATAGGAATGTAGCGAGTGCAACGTACATATTCATATGGCACCGCAATTTATAATTTTACTATTTTTGGATTGGGGATTTACAAACAAGTTGGCGAGCGGTCAATTATAAAATAAAGTGGTACTTTCGCAGTTGGTTAATGATATTGGTTATGATTTTGGCGAGGTGGTTCAATGTTGGCGCGCGTATTAAGTTTGTTTTTATTGACTTGTATCGGTCTTAAGACTGACTTATGCTACGGAAACGAGGTCGACTGTTCCTACAGAGTTTACTAGTCCTCGTTTTTGTCTGTTTAATGGTGTTATTGTTGTTTTTTTTTTAATTTTTTTTTTTTTTTTTTTTTGATCTAACCGTCTCTATTTGTGTTGTGAGATGTTTTTGTTCGTTCTCCGTTAGAAAATTGATATTGGATTCGAGGTTGTTTAATATTAATGTTATTTCGTGAGGGCTTATTAGATGCAGCTTTATTTTAGTGTTATTAGCTATTTCTATGGGTATTAGTACTAATCTTATAAATCCATGGTGATTATTGATTGGTAGCAGTGTTACTCGTGCTATTATTTGGGTCGGATATATGCTGAGTAACAGGAGGAGTACCTGAAAGAATTGAATACTTTAGTTTGCGCTTAATGTTAACAGTGTGTACTCAGGTGAGTCTGCAAATTGACTGTGCCCGTCTGGAGCTTTAGGTATTGTTCCTTTTGTTTAATTTCTGCTTCTAATACTTCTATTTTTCTTCTTAGTGACTCCTCTTTTCCTTGGAGTAGTAATTGCTCCCGTTGTTTTATCACTGTATCTTCCAATGCCCGATCCTTATCAAGTAACGTTTACGTCATTTACTTGAAGGTCCAGAAGTTTTTGTTGCTTCTTTATTGTCTCTTCCAGCATGTAAATTTTCTCTTGATGCTCTTTCATGCCTGTCAATTCTTTAGCACCCTTTTTCTTAAATATGTTATTCTTTATTGTACTCGTATGTGTCGGCATAAATATTATATAAAAAATATTATAATACACAAATGTAATAGTTTGTTCACTTTACCGTCGGAGGATCTTTAGATCTCCTTCTACAATCGTGTTTAATTTTTTTTTCTTTGACTTTTAAAGACTGCGCCAATTAAGTTTGTTTAGATAACGAAATAAAAAACAAAAAGGAATACTCTTTAGAGCAAAACACTTCTTTATCGGTCTTAAGACTAACTTATGCTAAATTTATCATGGCACATGCAAGTGCCGTTTTTCTTTACTAT